>CM045736.1:23178895-23191395 GCA_024760905.1 Plotosus lineatus | reverse complement strand
CTCATCCACAGTGTTGGGTCTGGTGTCTCTCAACTTTCTCTTCACAATATCCCACAGATTCTCTATGGGGTTCAGGTCAGGAGAGTTGGCAGGCCAATTGAGCACAGTAATAGCATGGTCAGTAAACCATTTAGCAGTGGTTTTGGCACTGTGAGCAGGTGCCAGGTCGTGCTGAAAAATGAAATCTTCATCTCCATAAAGATTTTCAGCAGATGGAAGCATAAAGTGCTCCAAAATCTCCTGATAGCGAGCTGCATTGACCCTGCCCTTGATAAAACACAGTGGACCAACACCAGCAGCTGACATGGCACCCCAGACCATCACTGACTGTGGGTACTTGACACTGGACTTCAGGCATGTTGGCATTTCCTTCTCCCCAGTCTTCCTCCAGACTCTGGCACCTTGATTTCCGAATGACATGCAAAATTTGCTTTCATCGAAAAAAGTACTTTGGACCACTGAGCAACATTCCAGTGCTGCTTCCCTGTAGCCCAGGTCAGGCGCTTCTGCTGCTGTTTCTGCTTCAAAAGTGGCTTGACCTGGGGAATGCGGCACCTGTAGCCCATTTCCTGCACACGCCTGTGCACGGTGGCTCTGGATGTTTCTACTCCAGACTCAGTCCACTGCTTCCACAGGTCCCCCAAGGTCTGGAATCGGCCCTTCTTTCACTTTTTTCTTCCCACAGACGTCCCACTGAGGTGGCTTGATACAGCACTCTGGGAACAGCCTATTCGCTCAGAGATTTCTTTCTGTGTCTTACCCTCTTGCTTGAGGGTGTCAATGATGGCCTTCTGGACAGCAGTCAGGTCGGCAGTCTTACCCATGATTGCGGTTTTGAGTAATGAACCAGGCTGGGAGTTTTTAAAAGCCTCAGGAATCTTTTGCAGGTGTTTAGAGTTAATTGGTTGATTCAGATGATTAGGTTAATAGCTCGTTTAGACTACCTGAACATGATATGCTAATTTTCTGAGATAGGAATTTTGGGTTTTCATGAGCTGTATGCCAAAATCATCAGTATTAAAACAATAAAAGACCTGAAATATTTCAGTTGGTGTGCAATGAATCTAAAATATATGAAAGTTTAATTTTTATCAGTACATTACAGAAAATAATGAACTTTATCACAATATGCTAATTTTTTGAGAAGGACTAGTATATTATAATAATAATAATAATAATAATTATTATTATTAGTAGTAGTAGTAGTAATAGGAGGAGGAGGAGGAGGAGTATTAGTAGTAGTAGTAGTAGTATTTTATTTGTGGTGGCATGGTGGAACAATAATTAGCACGCTCGCGTCACAGGAAGAAGGTCCCGGGTTTTATTCCCAGATTCGGGGTATTTCTGTGTGGAGCTTCCATGTTCTTCCTGGTGTGTGGGTTTCCTCCAGTTGCTTCAGTTTCCTCCCACAGACCAAAAACATTCACGGGACACTCTTCCAATTCATCCCTAGATGTGAGTGTGAGTGTGAATGATTGTCTATGTGTTAGCCCTGTAATAGCCTGACGAGCCACTGAGTGCGTACCCCAGCCTTGCCCAAAGTCGGCTTAGATACGGCACCGGATTCTCCATGACCTAATTAAGATTTGCAATTGCGGATGTTTTTGGACTGTGGGAAGAAACCCATGCAAGCACGATGAAAACATGCCACCGCCCTCATTCAGCGTAGAACTTGAACCCAGGGCCTCCTTGCCGTGAAGTGGACACGCCAGACACTACACCGCCGTCAATGTTTAGCGGCATCTTATCAATCACTTGGTCTTTTCTGAAGATCGTAATACCAGATGCCAATTTTCCAGTCTTCATACATCTAATTTTGGTGAATCATTGCACAGTGTTTCCACAGTGTCCCATTCTTGGTTGACAGGAGTGCGGTTTCAAGGTTCGAGATGCTGTGAGACGTGTGTTTGCTAACTGTGGTTGCGAAGAATGACTATTGTAGTATTATCACATTATTATTACAGTTATTGTCTTGCGTCATGCTGAGGCCACGTGATCAGATAATAACAATAATGAAGATTAAGTGAAGTCGTTAATGTTATTATCAGTTCATTTTCTGTACCCGCTTAATCCTAATTTGGATCACGGGGAGGCTGGTGCCCATCCCAGCCATCTTCGGGCGAGGGCAGAGTACACCCTGGACAGCTCGCCAGGCCATCGCAGGGCGGAAACACGCTGACGGCTTTGCAGCCTACTCTTGTCGAAAGTCAGCAATGGTTCTTTTACATGCTTCACACCATAGACAGTGAGAGACATGGCCGGCCTTTGATAACCCAGTTAGCTCCACTTGGGGGGACAGTGACAACCTTGTGCAGAGTGGGACTCGAACCCTCAACCTTTGGATCAGCGATCCAGCGCCCTATACCACTAGACCACCACTGCCCCTTTAATGTTATTATGTTGAATGTTAAATTGTATTATAGAGTTAAACTGTGAAACATTTGAGAACTTTTGATTTAAAGCAGTGAATATATAATGCAGGAAGCTGAGCTTTTAAACGTACATTATAGACACACTGACACTGGGAATTCCCTTGTTATGGGAAATTCCCATTATTTTCAGCACTATGTCCAATTAAAGGTTGGAACGATGCTTGTTTTTTTCTTTTTTTCTTTTTTTTTTTTTTTTTTTTTTTTTGGGTGTACCGCTTGGAGAGGTGCATCAGGTAAAAGTAGGGGATTTGCGTGTTTGTGTTTAGAAAGGGATTTTCCCTCCCGATTGTGGTCAGGAACGCTGGTGTGAAATTTTTATAATCGTACCATTTCACTTAAGAAGAAAGAGAGGGAGAAATATATATTTGCATGATGGACATTTCCCCTAAAAGGTCTTTATAGAATCTTGTTTTACTTCTTGAATCTGAACCGTGTGTTACTTCCTGACCTAATTATTTCCACAAGAGGGAGGACAGTGGGGTATGTGTGCTTGTGACTTTTCTCCCCAGTCCCCACACACACTCCCACAATAGGGGTGTGCCTTAAAAGAGGTGGAGAATCCCCTTCAGCCCACCATTCACTTCTGTAAGCAGAAGCTCTTCTAGAAGAACAATCATGAAGCCTGCTCACCTATCACTGAAGTTATTCTTGACTTGTGTGTGTGTGTGTGTGTGTGTGTGTGTGTGTGTGTGTGTGCGCGCACGTGTGTGTGTGTGTGTGTGTGTGTGTGTGTGTGTGTGTGTCTGAGCAGGTATGAAAATGACAATTCTCTGTATACACACACACACCCATTTGAGTGATGAGAACCAGATTGGGCCAAAGAGCGAGATGTGCTGACATCATTTCGAGAGAGTGACATGAGTGAAGAAGTTTGTGAAAGCTCAGTTGGAGTTTTCCCTCCTTGTAGCTTGTCTAAGCCCGGGGTCGTTCAGGCTCCGTGACGCAGGGGAATGTGTGTGTGTGTGTGTATGTGTTAGCCACATCTTTTTGAGGGTCTCGGTTTCTTTGCTACAATGGACACTTAAGTGTTATTACTGGAAAGTAAAATGGACCCCTGTTTTTATATACTGTATGTATATAAATGTGCGTGTGTGTGTGTGTGTGTGTGTGTGTGTGTGTGTGTGTGTGTGTGTGTGTGACATATCTTCTCCATCTGGGGGTCTTACGTGAACTTTAAGCCTGGATTTCCCAGCTTCAATGATAGTTGAAAGGTTTCCAGTGGAAAGACAAGCCAGAATTTCGTGTGTGTGTGTGTGTGTGTGTGTGTGTGTGTGTGTGTGTGTGTGTGTGTGTGTGTGTGTGTGTGTGTGTGTGTGTGTGTGTTACATATTAATGAATAGAATATGTTTTTAACTACTATTAGTGGAGACATTTTTGAAAATTGAGGACATTTTGTCTGGTCCTCGCTTTTTAAAGAGCTGTTTGAGATTTAAGACTTCGTTTCAGGTTCAGATTAGAATTAGGTAGAGCCAATGTTATCGGTTGTCACCGCTGTCCCCCGAGTGCAGCTAATTTGGTTATCAAAGGCTGGCCATGTCTCTCACTGTCTGTTGTGAGAGGTGTAAAAACACCATTGCTGACTTTCATCAAGAGTCGCTCCATAGCCATCAGCATGTTTCTGCCCTGCGATGGCCTGGTGAACTGTCAAACCTCTGCCCTTGCCCAGAGTTGGCTGAGATGGGTGCCATCCTCACTAGGATTAAGAAGTTAAGAAAATAAATGAGATAGAATCAGGTTTAGGTTTGGGTGAAGGTAAAGGTCAGGGTTCAGTATTTAGTTGTGATAGAATAAGGGGTGAGAGAACGCATTTCAGAAACGAATGTCCTCAAAGTGATAGTAGTACAGGAAAGTGTGTGAGTGTGTGTGCAAATTGATGTGTGTAGCCCTGTGAGCTCATGAACGATAATTCACAGAGTTCTTTTTATAGCTTCCTCGACACACAATGCATGTGATGTGACTGACATAATTTTTTTCTTTTGGTCTTGATACATCAGAAAACATCACGTAAACAAATCAGTGAAGGTCCCTCCCCCAGTCTCAGATGTTCTGACCACAATTCTGATGTTCTGATGAATCACATATGAGAGATTTGAGAATTAGCCAGTCATCAGTCTGCTCAAAACCAATAAACCCGAAAGACATCCTGCATCACGGCCCTCGAGACAGAAGGATCCGGGGTTGTGTTCATGATGTACAAATAAAAAGATTGTTTAGATGATAAAAATATAAAGGGAATCATGATACTGACAATGCCTAACCTCAAAGTAAATTTAGTTTTATACACTCATACACACATCTGTTTATATATGCAGTGTATATACTGTACTTCTCAATCCATACTCGCTGGGCCAACTTTAAATAGCTGCCACTTATTTTTTTACGTTGGTTATTGGAGCAGCTGGGAATCCACTACAGCTACAGTCAGAAAGGGGCTTTCCAACACACACACACACACACACACACACACACACACACACACACACACACACACATGATCTTGTACTTATATAATTGTGAGGACATTTCTTAAAACAATAAATACATTTATATAACAACTGAACACATAACCAAAACCTAAACCAAATTCATCTCCTCACCCTTCATACCAGCCAAAATGTCATCACTTTCCAAAAATGTTCCCATTTTTATGGGAAAAAAAAAAAAAAATCCAGTCCTCACTCTGTAACAAATACCAGTATGCACACATGGTGCTACAATTGTAAATCCAGCTAATTTCACTGATGCTACATTTAAAGCTTACCCCTTATTTTAACCCCACACACCAAAATGAAACTTTTACTGAGTGCTTATAAAAAACAAAAAAACAAAAACAAAAACTACAACAAAAAAAAAACGGGGACCAACCAAATGTTCCCTCAAATCATACTCAGACATCCCCAAAGCAACAAAATTCCATATGCTCCCTCTATGACTGTCTGTCACATGACCTGTAAACCACCAACACCACCAGCATCATCATCATCGTCATCATTATAATTACACTAGTTCTGGGACTTTTTCTTCAACCCCCACCCCTTCACTAAGCTGACATAAAACCGTACAGTACACAGTGCAGGTAAAATCTTCTGGACTCGATCTGAAGATCTGAAGGTGCAAACCTTTTATTATGAAAAGAACCCTTTCGACATGGTCACATCCTCATCCTTATTCTTCACAGAGATATTATTTGATGTCTGATGATACTTTAGCTTCAAACATGTTGAAATTGTAGGCCACTGTGTTACACAGACTGAGACTCTACGCTTTCATGTCTCATCTTACCAGGACGTAGGGAACTTCCTTTCTTACTGAGAACTAGAAATGTTTTCGACTGTAGAGGCGATCAAATGGCAAGTACCTAACAGTCAAAATGACGCCTCCAAGTCTGACAGTGATCAACGCTGCACAGCAACACTACCATTTACTTTATCCTAGACACTTTTCTCAAGATGGGTGTCTGTGTGTGTGTGTGTGTGTGTGTGTGTGTGTGTGTGTGTGTGTGTGTGTGTGTGTCAGTTAGATTATATACGCAATCAATACCAACATATGAACTTCTAGTGCTTCAAGTGCTCATTTACACTCTATATATATATATATATATATATATATATATATATATATATATATATATATATATATATATATATATACACACACACACACACACACACACACACACACATATATATATATATATATATAACTCTCAACTAGTAAATAAAGTTAATTAATGTATGCATCATTTTTCTTCACAATACAACAGACAGTCTTGTTACTCCGTTGCTTTTGAACTAGTTAACACCAATCAGCTCCATGAGGTTAACATGCTATACAGCCAGTGATGCTTTTACCAAAAATACCTTTATCAGCTTTTTGCAATGTACAGGAAAACTGAAAGCGGGCAGCCATTTTGCCTGGGCCAACAGGAGAAAAGAGGACATAGATATAAAAAATACATGGACACATCCCTCGATAAACAGCTACACCATGTCCAAAGGACTGCAGCTCTGAGTTGTACATCTTTTGCAGTTTCAATATGTCCGCTGCTAAGTGTCTCTTTCTCTATCTGTATGCTTACAACAGCATAAATAGTGAGGAAATAAACTGAAGTCAGAGTTCAGGGCCACAGTGCTTCAGAAATCTGTTGCAATACGTAAGGAACGTTAACATGTGCCAGAATCATGCCAACTAACAGATGGTAATGATGCAACATCAAGAATTCCACCAACCAGAAACAAAAATCTTTTGAATGAATAAAAAAATGACTTTCATTACATACAGGAAAACTCAAAGATATAAATTAAAAATATTAAAGGGAAAATAGCACCAGGACAGCAATATACTGTATAGGGATGTTTTATACCTTTACATTTTATTTATATATATATATATATATATATATATATATATATATATATATATATATATATATATGTATAAATGTATTGAATAACATTATTTTACATTAATTACATTTTCCCCAAAAAAGAAGAAAAAAAAGACAAAAATCTTCAAATCAAAGTGCTGTACGTTCACAAGTCCACAAAAAGACACTCACTGAGGTATACCAGGCAACCGAGTGTACATTGTAGAAATCTGATGACTAATTTAAACAACAACAACAATAATAATAATAATAATAATAATAATAATAATAATAATAATAATAAGCTCAAATAAAATGAGCTGTTTTACACTTGGTTCAGAAATCAATTCGATAATCAGCTTGTTTGTCAATTCAACAAACAAGAAAAAATAAAATGGCTTCAATTGTACATGAGCAATATAAATAATAATTGTATCATTAAGCATACAATATAAAAGCAAGAAAAAGGAACATGTATATATATATATATATATATATATATATATATATATATATATATATATATATATATATATATATATATATATATATATATATATATATATATATATGTAGGAATAAACCAATGCATTTGCAGTAAGATGACAGTACATGTGATCAATATAAAACACTCTGGGACATGCTGCTGTAGGAAAATAATCAATAACGAGGTGGTGTGATAAAGCAGATACTGCTACCACCATGAAGTCAATCAGTTCCCTCCGACAGCACACAGTGGTTTATTCATTTACACCACAGCCATTTTCCACTTTCTATCCATTTAACAGTTAACATCATGGAACGTCTAGGAAACAGGTCCTTGTTTTTTCGCTTATGCTGCAGGACATATGAACTGTTGTTCCCTCGTGCCTCACAAGCTTCTGCTTTCTCTCATTACAAATCAAAAAGAAAATCAAATGTATGCTGCTTGTCACGTTAGAAAGAAACCACAAAGTTCATACTCTTCTGTCTGTCAGATAAAAAACAGCTGTACCTCTGACTCATGAGGCTGTTTGAGTGCTGGTCAGGGTACTGTACTCATGACCAAGAGGTTGTGAGTTTGAATCTTGTCAAGCTGTGGAAAGGTCTCCAACCACAAGAGTGCCTCTGTCCACGCAGCAGTATAAATGGGTACCAGTACATACAGGGAAGGTCACCCCGAAGGACTACCATCCCATCCATAGTTTTCACGCTATGCTAGTGCTGGATAAGTGGATAAGCTCAAGCCTATAGGCTCACGTATATATATATATATATATATATATATATATGTATATATACATACATACATACATATACATACATACACACACACACACACACATATATATATATATATATATATATATATATATATATATATATATATATATATATATATATATATATATATATATATATATATACAGGGATCCCTCACTTTCCGCGGTTAATGGGGACCAAGACCCCCCGCGACTGCCGATTTCCGCGAAATAGGATCGACCCCCAACTGACGTATACGTACAAGTTTATGTGTATATAATATCAATAAATACATATTCAACACTATAAATGCTTATAATAACAATTAAATATTCAAAAATAATGCATAAGATGTAAATAAAATATAAATACACACATACAGACGCGCGCGCACACACTCAGATGTGTACCTCACATAAAATTGTAAGTAGTCTTGTTGTGTTGTTTTTTTGTTTTTGTGTGAGGTTTTTTCAGGCCTTGTTTTGTGGTGTTTTCCTTAACCTTTTCCCTATTTTTCCTTATTTTAAAAATTTTTGATGAATATTTTTGAAAAAGCTATGATGCACTGAAGCCACAGAAAAGCACGAATAGCGAGGGATCACTGTATATATATATATATATATATATATATATATATATATATATATATATATATATATGTGTGTGTGTGTGTGTGTGTGTGTGTGTGTGTGTGTGTGTGTGTGTGTGAAATAAGCCCAACAGCCTTTACCTCCATATCGTTAGTGGTAGCTCTGACTGTTACAAAGAGCTGACACTGGAGACTCCTTCAGTAAAGGAATCCATATGTAGGGTTTATGTACCGGCATGATAGCTTTTCTAAGGTAACAAATTAAAACGATTGGGTTAATAGAGACCTGATGCTTTGTATCACAATCAGCACTTTTATCAGAACTGCTGGTCAATGAGAGGAATCTGTGGCCTTCCACCAATCAGAATCAAGAATTAACCAATGCTGTGGTATGTGCATAATATATATATATATATATATATATATATATATATATATATATATATATATATATATATATATATATATATACAGTACACTCACACATACACACACACACACACACACACACACACACACACACACACACACACACACACACACACACACACACACACATAAGGGTGGGCTGAAAAGTTCATAGACTGACCACGACGTAATATAAACTGGGGTATATACACTGGTTCAATTGGTGCTGTCGCGCCTAGATCCCCTTGGTTCCTGGGAGTGAGATGGATTACTATAAACTGTTCAGTCTATGAACTTTTAGGCCAAACAATGTACGTGTGTGTGTGCATGTGTGTGTGTGTGTGTGTGTGTGTGTGTGTGTGTGTGTGTGTGTGTGTACTACTTTTGACCTGAAGACTGTTAATTCTATGATTCTGTGGATCAGGAATGCCCCAGGTCACAACGGATGTCAGTTTCTCTGAGCGTTTCTGTTTCACTTCTTCTTCCAGAGTTCGTATTGAATCCCTAAAAAATGGCTGTCTGATTATTTTTTCTGAAGTCCAGTCTGATGATTTATTTCCATCGAAATGTGAAAATCGTACAACTTGGCTTCAAACAGGTTCGATGACAACAACAGCAACATAAGTGATTGTTGTCCATTAGCTCTGGTTCCATGTTTTGTACATTTTTCACACCTTCCACACATTTCTGTAGTGCATGCTGTCTTGCGTGAGGGTGAAATGTGCCGAGTTCAGAGTTTGGCGCACTCCTCCCAGTGGTTCAGGTACTCGTCCGTGTGTTTCTCATCGTACATGGTAAGGCAGAGTGGGCACTGGAGCTCGGACACGCCGGACGCCGCTAGCTGAACGTTTGGTCGCCTGGTGCTCGGGTCTGGGGGGCTGTTCCGTAACAGCGGCTCAGCTGTTTCGGCCTGTTTACGACTTGCTTTCTTTAGGCTGGGGAGGATCCGCCGTGCTGGAGTGGCTTCTCTGGAATTCTGAGGAATAAATATATCAACAGCACTGCAATTAGAAATATACGGAGACATGTGGAGTACCATGACATGTGAAACCCATGTGTTGTGTTTTGCTACAGTGTTTCTACAGAGAGACGAGACTGACTTGCCTGTGTTCGGATTTGAAGCTGGAGACGAGATACCTCGTCCTGCAGGTCCAAGATTTTGCTCTGAGCCCGTTCCCTGTCTGCTCTCTCCGACTTGAAGTCTTCAATGTAAGCCAGGACCTGGAGAAGGACATCGCGATGTGGCATTTTAGCTCCATAATCAAACCAAACCCATTCAAGTGATGAGAAATACTACATGTAAACAAACGTCCTAAAGAACTGGACGTCTATAGCGGTAGTCATTAACAGTCCTGGAGACTCTATGGTCCGGGTGTGTAAATAGGACGTTTTCTCAATTACCTGCTGTTCTAACATCTGTATGTGCTCGTTCCTCTGCATCCGATCGTCTCGCTCTCGGTTCAACCTGTCGCACTCCAGCATCTTCTCCTCCAGCAGTCCGTTGAGACGGTTGATCTCCTGTTGGTACAGAGTCATGGTTCCTGCCGACGTCATGCTATTGGCCTCTTTTAGCTTCTGACACAAACCCCTGACATACTCCTCCCTGCTCAAGTCGTATTTCTGCCACTTCGAGTTCAGGTTTTCCACCTGAGACAGGAATGGAAGGACGGTTTTAGAGGACTGACATGAAAACACTTTGTGAAGAAATATAACGACAGAGCTATGGACTTACGTATGCCACTCGACTTTTGAGCTGCTGGTTCTCTTCCTGTAACTTATCCATAATGTTCTTCAGTCGAGCCGACTCGGATGATTCAGTCACCTGATGGGAGGGGAAAAGGTTAAATTGTTATAATGTAAAATAAAAAAACAATAAAACAGCAAGAAGGTCAGGGGTCTGAGTCCCGTGCTGAGTAGAGTTTACATGTTCTCCCCATACTTGTGTGGGCTTCCTCTGGGTACTCTGGTTTCCTCCCACAGCCAAATACATGCACATTAGGCTAATTGGCTGGTCCAAATTGCCCCAGGGTGTAAATGGGAGTGTGAATGGTTACATGTGTGTTGCCCTGTGATGTCCTGGGGAGGTGTTTGAGGTGTACTACACTCTCACCCAGTGTTGGTCAGGTGTACCTTGCCCTGTGACCCTAGGTAAAGTCTGTGGGGCTTTTTACACCTGAGCCCAGTGGCTCATCGGGCCGGTGCTTATCCCCGGTTTCCATAGCGTGAAGCGACCAGGAGTTCAACTCCTCCTGGATGGGACGCTAGTCCATCGCAGGTTACCTTCCCAGTATATTTTACTGGTACCCATTTACACTGCTGGGTGAACAGAGGCACACTTGTGGTTAAGACCTTGCCCAGGGGTCTTAGCACAGTGGGAGTCTAACTGGGATTTGAACACACAACCTCCCGATCATGAGCGCAGTACCCTAACCACTACGCCACCGGCCCAACCCCTGTGACCCTAATGGCCCGGCAAATTAGTGAGTGACTGCAAAATCAACTAAAAACGAAAGAATTCAGATAAAACAAACTCGTACACCTCTCCATCCCCACCCCCATGCCCACCTCATTCATTTGGGTCTTATGCTCCGCCATGTTCGACCCATTCTTCTGCTTCTCCAGCCTCCCCAGTAGCTCCTCACACACTCGCACCGTGGCTCCCAGTTGCCCTCTGAGCTGCTCTGCCTCATCAGCCAGTGAGTTGCACAGTACATCCCTGGTAGCCTGCTCTCGTTCACGTGCTTCCAGGCTGGCTCGCAGATGCTGGATCTCACGTGCTTTCTCGTGCTCAGGCCACTCCAGCATCTGTTCCTTGTCCCTGAGCTTCTGCTGCAGGCTTTGGATCTCCTGAAATTAAATACATTATCCACAATGCTTAGTGCTGGAGACTCAGTTCATGTAGGAGTCTGTTGAGGGAGAACACAATTTCTTTAGATAAAGATCGAGGTACGCTTTATCTCCAGGATGACACGATACCAACAAGAAGTGATGGCTTAGTGATCATACTGATGGATTAGTGATTAGAAAGTTTCCAGGATGAAGTGTTTACTAAGACCTTTGACCCTCAGTGGACTGGAAGGAACTTTAAATGAGATAAAAAGTGTCAGCGATTTTAACTATTCATCAGATCAGTGGTACCATATTAATCCCAGGTGGTGCTTAAGGTCAAGTCTCGAACCACAATTTTTTAAAGAGAAGGTTTCCTGATAAACACGTGCATAATATTGTGAAAGAAAATGATACAAAACACACGTCCAGATGTTTACAGCGGACATGAATTATGGATTATTTTTGACACCGGACGTGTATTATGGATTATTTTTGGAAATTGACCTGTATAATTCAGTATTTTTTTAATTGGACATGTATTCTGGATTATTCTGGAAAGTGCATGTTTATATATTATCGACTATTTCTTCGACTATATGTGTATTATGGATTAGTTTTGAGATGATGGATTATT
>CM045736.1:23018895-23173895 GCA_024760905.1 Plotosus lineatus | reverse complement strand
CTGGGTTATCAAAGGCCAGCCATGTCTCTCACTGTCTGTGGTGAGAGGTTCATGTAAAAGAACCATCGCTGACTTTCATCAGGAGGAACTGCATAGCTGTCAGTGTGTTTCTGCCCTGTGATGGCCTGGCAAGCTGTCCAGGGTGAACTCTGCCCATGACCACCATTATGCTGTAAAAATGTAAAATAATAATAATAATAACAATAATAATAATGATAATTTAAAACCATGTTTTAGTTTACATCTCTTATATTCTTGTGCAGTATATACTAAAATAATGATTCCCCTCAGGCTCAGTAGATATCGCTTAATTGTCCCCTCGGTGTTCCTATTATCACATCATGTGACCCTTGTTCTGTAGACAGAAGTTAATAGAAAGGGCTTGTCACTCTAGGTCTTATGATAGGGAAGGCAATACCTGATAGGTGGGAATCGGATATGATTAAATCAGGGAGAAATCGGGGAGGGGAGTGTTAAAAGAAATGCAGGAAGGTTGTAGCATCACCTCTGACTTGCACAAAATCCAAAAATATTAAACAAGCGTAACCTTCAGCCACCGAGCCAACATGTGGGAAGCATGTGGGCTGAGAAAATTTCCCCATATTGGATTGTCCCTGGGTTCCACAATGGTCCCATGTCACCTGGCCACATAAATTAACTTCCCATTCGTAACCCACATAGGGGCTGTACTTGGGTTTGCCAAAGTGGGTGCACTTTGTTGACCCAGGTAAACCTGTGGAGCATTATTACAGGTTACCTTCCCAGTATTGTCACTTGTACCCTTTTATATCCGTTTACCCTGATGCATAGACAGAAGCCCCAGGGTGTTGGCACAGTGGGAGTCTACCTGGGATTTCTCTGGATCATGAATACGACAGGCCCTACCAGTTGAGTCAAGTGGGCACCAGTTAAGATACCCATTTTGGGCCCATGCCCACTCGGTGCCCATGTTGCCTCGGCAACCCAGGTGGAACCCACATATACATGTGGACAGTTGATATGGGGCGATTATGGAACTTACAGACAATCCTACATGTGGCCCAATTTTCAACCCACTTACTACCCACATGGATCCCATGTGCTGGTTGGGATTTTTAAAAATTTATTTATTTATTTTTATGACAACGCCCTAAGAGTGAACTGTTCCTGTAGAAATGATAAGATACATCTGTCTTATATATGTCTGCAGACAGAGTTGGTGAAAATGACCCAAGTGATGACAAATGAGCAGCACTGTTGTGGCGTGATACTGATTTAATAAAAGTCATATTTTCATCTCATACGTCAGCGATCAGTGTTTAGGTAGAACTGAAATTAGATTCAGGCTCTCAGGATCCGGTGCTACGATAGCAAAATTTCCCCCTTAAAAAAACCCACTCGGTTCGGAGATCAAACAAAGTCAACTTTGGTGTGTTAACAGTGGGGGAAAAACAGTTCTGTGAGGTTTGGGGAGCTCCCTGAGCTGCAGCTGTGAACCACGGCTTTACATAATAGGCCCATAATGCCTTTCATTATCTCGAATCACACAATGTCTAGACTGTAAATGACGCTTGTTCCTTCTCCACTATCTGAAGCTTGTTCTATAAAACAGTCATTTTAAATCTAACGTAATTAGCAAACTAAAACATGGTTACGTCACTGCTTTTCATATTAACAGACGACATTTATGCTTTATTTGTTAAACACCCGGTGGTGAAATTTCAGAAAACCCCTTCGAAGTCAGTGGAATGATGTCTGTATGAGTTTCTGAGCTTTGCTGCCCCCTTTTGGTAGGAACCAGACATACATAATAATAATAACAATCAATGTGTATGTGTACTGTATTGTAATTTTTTTCCTGTAATGCACAGCAGAATACAGTACAAGAATAACTAAAGATAATTTTATTAGATTTTTGGCCTTTTTTTTTAATTTTTTTTTTTTTTTATTAGCTTGCATTGTTTAAATGCAGCTGTTGGGAAGGGGGAGGGGGGCACAAACCAGTGTCTCTCCCTCACGCCGGTCCCAAGCCCGGATAAATGTAGAGGGTTGCGTCAGGAAGGGCATCCGGCGTAAAACAAATGCTAAATAAAATATGTGAATCACAACAAAGAATTTCATACCGGATCGGTTGAGGCCCGGGATAACAACAACCGCCATCAGGAGCCAGGAGCATAGGGTGACCTATAAAGCGGAGGTAGGAGCACACAGGTAGACTACATCTTGTGCAGGTGATGTAATTTGAAGAAAGTCAGTGACTGCAAAGTAGTAGTGGGTGAGAGTGTTGCCAAACAGCATAGGATAGTGGTGTGCAGGATGATGCTGATGGTGAGGAAGGTGAAGAAGGCAAAGGCAGAGCAGAAGACAAAGTGGTGGAAGCTGAAAAAGGAAGTGTTGTGTTTTCTTCAAAGAGGAGTTGAAACAGGCTTTGGGTGGTCAGGAAGTGCTTCCAGACGACTGGACAACTACAGCTAATGTGATCAGGGAGACAGGTAGGAGAGTACTTGGTGTGTCATCTGGAAGGACAGTAGATAAGGAGACTTGGTGGTGGAATGAGGATGTGCAAAAGTGTTTACAAAGGAAGAGGTTAGCTAAGAAACAGGACATTGAGAGGACCGAAGAGAGTAAACAGGAGTACAGGGAGACACAGCGTAAGGCGAAGGTAGCAGTGTTAAAGGCCAAACAGAGGGCGTATTATGACTTGTATGCTCGGTTGTAAAGTAAGGAGGGAGAAAATGATTTATACAGGTTGGCACAGCAGAGAGAGAGAGAGAGAGATGGGAAGGATGTGCAGCAAGTTAGAGTGATTAAGGACAGAGAGGGAAATGTATTGACTGATGACAGAAGTGTGCTTGGAAGATGGAAAGAGTGCTTTGTAGAGTTGATGAATGAGGAAAATGAGAGAGAAAAAAGAGTAGAATAGGTTACAGTCGAGGACCAGGAAATAGCAAAGATTAATAAGGGTGAAGTGAGGAGGGCATTGAAGAGGATGAAGAATGGAAAGGCAGTTGTTCCTGATGACATACCGGTGGAGGTATGGAAGTGTCTAGGAGAGGTAGCAGTAGATTTCCTGACAAGAACATTCAACAAGGTCTTAGAGAGTGAGAGGATGCCAGAGGAATGGAGGAGAAGTGTGCTGGTGCCCATTTTTAAGAACAAGGGAGAAGTGCAGAGTTGTGGCAACTACAGAGGGATAAAGTTGATGAGCCATACGATGAAATTATGAGAAAGAATAGTGGAAGCTATACTAAGGGCAGAGGTCAGCATTTGTGAACAACAGTTTGGTTTCATGCCAAGAAAGAGCACCACAAATGCAGTATTTGCTTTGAGGATGTTAATAGAGAAGTACAGAGAATGTCATAAGGAGCTGCATTGTGCCTTTGTGGGTCTGGAGAAAGCATATGACAGAGTGCCGAGAGAGGAACTGTGGTATTGCACGAGGAAGTCTGGAGTAGCAGATAAGTATGTTAGAGTGATGCCTGACATGTATGAGAGATGTAAGACAGTGGTGAGGTGTGCTGTCGGTGTGACACAAGAGTTCAAGGTGGAAGTAGGACTGCATCAAGGGTCAGCTCTGAGCCCCTTTTTGTTTGCTATGGCGGTGGACAGGCTGACAGACAAGGTTAGACAAGATTCCCGATGGACTATGATGTTTGCAGATGACATCGTGATCTGTAGTGAGAGCAGAGAACAAGTGCAGGAAAATCTAGAGAGGTGGAGGTATGCCCTGGAAAGGAGGGGAATGAAGGTTAGCCTCAGTAAGACAGAATACATGTGTATGAATGACAAGGACCCAAGAGGAATGGTGATGTTACAGGGAGCAGAGATACAGAAGGTGAAGGATTTTAAGTACTTAGGCTCAACAATCCAGAGCAGTGGAGAGTGTGGAAAAGAGGTGAAGAAACGTGTGCAGGCAGGTTCGCCATGAGGCCACCATATTTAATAAATATAATATTTATTATATGATATTTTGTATATACTTTATTTTCTTAATTATATCGGATTTTTTTTTCATAATCATATGAGACCTTCATCGACGAGCTATACAACATAAATGTAACTTTATTATATTAATGCTTGTGTGGGTTTCCTCGGGGTACTCCGGTTTCCTCTCCTCTTCCAGTCCAAAAACTTATAAATTAGGCTAATGGGCTGTTCCCGTTTGCCCCTATGTGTCAGTGAAAGTATGAATGGATATGTAGGGGCTGGCCCTTCAAATTATTCAGTGTGTACCATGCTTTCGTCCAGTGTAGACTGAGATAAGCTCCAGCATCTCTGTGACCCCAGGAGGATTAAGCGGTTTGGTAAATGAGTGAGTAAAAGTGGGTAGTTGTTGTTTTGTTATGAACTTTTGTCCCTGTCTGCATCTGTTGAGTTTATATGTAGTTACAGTGCGTCACTCTGGAAGTATAATTCAGATGTGAGGGATGTCGGCTGGGATCGTCTCTGCTGACCACATGAAGTCCTGCCATGGTAACTTTCTCTTTTGTGGTGGTTAAGTCGGCCCAGACAGTAAAATTACTAACCGCTGTTTCAGTGGCGGAGAGGCAGAGCACAGCAGTGGGCTAATTGAGCGAATGGAGAACTTCGTAATGAGCTTGGGGATGAGTTTGAGCAACACTGGTATGCATGCATTGAGCACTAATCTCATTCTACAGAGGAGCACGCAGACAAGAAGCAGCTTATTTATTCCCATAATGCACTGCAGTACCTTGTTTGTGTAATGAGATACCTTTAATTGAATTTTCAGGATGGAACAAAACTGGGAAGTAAAATAACTAAAAAAAACCCCCCTGAAATGAATAAGGGCAGCATGGTGGGGTAGTGGTTACACATCCGCCTCGCAAATAGGAGTTTATGGGTTTGAGTCTTGGGCTCAGTGAGGGAGTTTCTGTGTGGAGTTTGCATGTTCTTGCTGTGCTTATGTGGGTTTCCTCTGTGGAAATGTGCATTATTCTAACTAGCTGTTCCAAATTGCCCCTAGGTGTGTGTGTGTGTGTGTGTGTGTGTGTGTTGACACTGGCGGCCTGTACAGGATGTACTCTGCCTTTGCCCAGTGTTGGCTGAGAGAGGTTCCAGCCTCTGAGGAAGTGAAATGAAATATATTTGTAGTTTCTGCTGTTGCACTGCAGCTGTTTATCTCATATGTAAACAATGACTCACTCGCTCACGCCCTTAGCCTCGGGTGAAGCACGGGAACACAACTGTCCCTTTCCAAAGCTCACACTCCTGAAATATCTTCGCAAAGGCTTTCAAGATTCATCTTCATGTTCCCATTCTCACTTTAAAGTGGAGATGATGCTTTTCACACTTTTGATGATGATGATGATGATGATGACGATGATAATGATGATGATGATAATGACGACCCCCACACACTTCAACCAGCAATGAGAACATCACACCCATATCAGGTGTACAGTTTAAATAAGACAGAAATGAAAGAAAGAGAATGAATGAATGAATGAATGCTCATAAAGCACACTGCTTTTCTACCCATAGAGTAACAGCTGCAGTTTATGATTTTGCATACAAAGTAAATGTAAAATTAAATCAATAAAACAAAACAAAACAAAATTACCGTACTTTGAAATGATGGAGTCTTTTAAAGGATTATGGTTAAAGAACCTGTCATTTTAGGATAATAGTGATCATAAGGCTTAGTCTGAGTGGAGGAAAAAAAGTGAAAGTCCACACTTCACTGCATCCCAACTGGCACAAAGGCTGAATAAACACAAGCACACACTAACGCACAACGCCACAAGCACAGCACAGAAACAAGGACACAACTAACACATAGAAGAGGATGATAAAAAAAAAAAAAAAATGAACAGGAGCCTGCTTGTGTAAAGGAGGCCACCCTCCATACCTGGGAGACCAAAGTGTCTAGATAGGGTCTCCTTGGCGTAGTCTCCTGTCAGAAGCACCTTCAACTCCCACCTCCGGCAGAAATACTGCCAAATACTAAAGAAGGCAGTGATCATGATGATGATGATGATGATGATGATGATGATGATGATGTGTTTTAAATAATAATTACAGTACTGCCACTTTAATAATAATAATATAGAATATTGGAGTTGTATAGACCGACAGACGATTCACTCTTCTTCACAGGTGTCAAAGTCAAGGGTGTGAGTGTGAAAAATTGGTGGCCTAGTGGTATAGGGCGCTGGATCGCTAATCCAACGGTTGGGGGTTCAAGTCCCACTCTCCACAAGGTTGTCACTATCCCCCCCAGTGCATGTCTATGGTGTGAGGCATGTAAAAGAACCATTGCTGACTTCCGACAAGAGTAGCTGCAAAGCCGTCAGCGTGTTTCCGCCCTGCGATGGCCTGGTGAGCTGTCCAGGGTGTACTCTGCCCTCGCCCGGAGTAAACTGGGATGGGCGTCAGCCTCCCCGCGACCCTAATTAGGATTAAGTGGTTATAGAAATTAAATGTTGGCCCTGTGATGGCCTGGCGAGCTGTACCCCACTCTTGCCCAGAGTCCCCGTGACTATAATAGTAATAAAATGAATGAACAGCTTTTGTGTTGACCATTAACATGCGAGTTTATTCATTATCCTTCCACACTGTGGTGGCAGCCTGTTTCAAGTAAACAGCTAGTCATTGATGACTGAAGGAAGATGGCATGCTAGCTTGTCACTGATAAGAGTTACTGTGCAGTTTTCATAGATGCCCTTTTAGAATAGATGCCCAGTGATTTTTCAGCACTGGATCATATTTAAATTTAGGGTGTGGCCTTCAATGAACATAAGACAGACACCCTTGCTCTACTCATTCTCTTCAGAGCCCTTTTCAGACTCCCTTTAACTCTCACTTTATTATTTTTAATACAACACCACACACACACACACACACACACACACACACACACACACACACACACACACACACACACACACACACACACATACACACAGATGCTCCCAGCTCTCTTCTAGTCCAAGGCTTCACTTCATCTGAAAACACACAGAAACCAAACGTAAACAAGGTTATTAACTGTCCATAGGTGTAGTTTATCATGTTACCTGAATGCCTCCCCTCCTCTAGAGGGCGCTGGACCACAGCTTAATAGCTTCACACATGCAGCTATATGATGCGAGATGAAAAAAGTTTTTAAATCACTGCTGCTAATGCAATAGTGTAGTTGTGGATGTGTGAGGCTTATGTGATCAGCATCTATTTGAAAATGAGCTCACGTTCTCAGACGCCCACTCAAGGGCAGGGCTGTTGAAGGCCTTCTCATTAAGTGAACTTTCATATTCAATACTTAATTTACATTAATGATCCATTTAAAATGCATCACTGTGGGGTAGTGGTTAGCAAGAGGTTCCTGGGTTTGATTCCCAGCCTGGGTGTTTCTGTGTGGAGTTTGCATGTTCTCCCCATGCTTGCATGGTTCTCCTCCGGGTTCTCTGGTTTCCTCCCACAGTTCAAAAACATGTACGGTAAACAAATTGTCTGTTCCAAATCTTTCCTTGGTGCGAGTTTTGTGATAGCCTGACGAATTGTCCAGGGTGTACCCCGCCCTCGCCTAGAGTCAGCTGAGATGTGTGCCAGCCTCTCCACGATCCTAATTAGGATTAATCGGTTTAGAAAATGAATGAATGAATGATGAACCATTTAATCATAGTTGTCGTAGTACGGCTGGAATCAACTCCTTGTAAAAAGTTGGGTTTACACTTAAGAGCTCACCAGTTCATTGCATGGCCAGATATCAAATGTTCCAGCACAGTCGCATTTAGGGGCAATTTAGATCGGCCACCTAGCCTAATGTGCATGTCTCTGGACTGTGGGAGGAAAGAAGAGTACCAAGAGGAAACCCACAGAAGCACAGGGAGAACTTGAAAACACACAGAAATACTTTTAAGAGCCTGGGACCTGAACCCAGGGCCTTCTTTTGAGATCGACATGCTAGCAACTACACCCCCATACCCTGTAGTTGGCATGGCTTACTCTGGATAGCTCTTCCAGTCCAGAGACATGAACATGAGGTTATACTGGCTTTTATGTTCTCCCTGTGCATAGTTGGCGTTCCTCCAGGTATCCCAGTTTTCTTTCACAGTCCAAAAACATGTACAGTGTGTGCGTTGCCCCTGTCATGGCCTGGAAAGTTGTTTGGGGGGTATCCTGCCTTTGCCTGGAGTCAGCTGAGATAGGCATCAGCCTCTATATGACCCTGATAAAGTGAATTGATTTAGAAGATGAATATGAATGAATGTTATCCTTTATGGTCATGGAGAGCCTGGAGCCCATTCCATTCCATTCCAGCCTAATCAAAGGTGGAGCACACCCTGTGCAGCTCATGAGAGGTTCGTGGTGCCAATCCGGCCAAGTAAACATTCACATTCACATTCCTGTTCACGAGAGGTAATCGAGAACATTCAATTAGTTTAATGTATATGCCTTTGGACCAGTGCTTCTCAATTATTTTCTGTGGCGCCCCCCCACTTGGAAGAAAAAAACAATTCCCCCTCCCCCCCCCCCCCCCCCCCCCCGCCTCGTGAGCGACTATAAATAGTATTATTTGTCTATAAAATTCTTAGTAGTACACCTCTGCATAACACTGTATCTTTATTAACATTAAAAACAAACAAAAAAAGAAACAAATATAGTTCAACTTACAATAAAGAAAAACTTCAGTAACATTGTTTTTTAATCTGGAATAGAAAAGATTTAAAGTGCACCAATGTTCCTGAAATTAAAAAAAAAATCTTTATTTAAACTTGTTTGACTTATTTATGTCTTAATATCTCTGTCTCTGTCCAACTTTATCTTTGTTCCTGTTAGAAAATTTTGCATGTTGTTTCTTGAGGGGTTGTTTACTGCACTTTATATCGTTTGCTCGTGCGAAAAACCACTATACCATAACGCGAAAATGAGAGCGACACTACCAACTACTGGAGTGGAGGTGCAGTTACACTTAATTCTTGTACACAATTCCAGAAAAGCATGTTCCCCAGGATAATACATGCTCCACCTGGCATCACACTGCGTCCCCCCCCCCCCCCCCCCGGCATCATACCGAGGCGCATCCCGCTATTTGAGACGCACTGCTTTAGACTGTCGGAGGAAGCCGAAATCCTTGGAAGAAATCGGGGAGAACATGCAAAGTCAACACAAAAATGATCTCAGCAGGCTCGGGGCTTGAACCCAGGACCTTCTTGCTGTGAGTTGGGCGTGCTAAACACTAGGGCCAGCCCATCCTGGGCCGTTTGTATTAGAACAAAAATTCAAAGAGAAGGAATTAAATTAATAATAACAAGTCATATTTTATATAACTCTTTTATTTCATAGGTCGGCGTGTAAAATAAAATTCAAGTACAATAAATAAATCAATTTACAGGTTACAGAAGTATAAAATTAAGAAATATTTTAGGTAGACTAGTTACACTGCATGGTTACATTCAAACATTTTAAAGCAAAAAAAAAGGTGAGAGAAAACAATAATGAAACCAATGGGTACCATGAGAACTATTAATTTCATTAAAAAATGTATCGATGGCTTATTCAGCTAAAGTGATTATAATAAACTTTCAGTGAATGTATTTTTAATTAAAAGCCAAATATCACATTAAAATGTTAAAGAATCTCAAACACTGGGTTAACACATGATTATTACTTATTGATTAAGCATCTCTAACAATAGTAAACCTGAATGTACGCAGTTCGTATTCTCTAACATGTTTAGCTTATAATGCAGTCTAGATTACGAAATATTGGTTTTAATAAACATATCTGCATCTTTTTTAAAAGTTATCAAGTTGATATTTCTCTCCAGGGATTTCCACCCTGCACATTTCAGAGCAGAGTCACTACCACTTGCTGTAATAATAAATCATCATGCATTCAGTCATCTCTTAAACACGACCTCCTGCTCAATGCTGTTAGGCATGTGGAAGCCGTTAGACAGATCTCTGGCTCCGTCGTCTCCCACGTTAGGCTGGACTTGCTCGCCGCTGTCGCAGTCCAGGCGTTCGGTTCCAGGTGGGCACCCGTTTGTTTGACCCTGTGTGCCTTCGCTGCTCTCATTGGATTCGAGGGACTCGTGACTCTCGCTACTGGAACTATTGGTGCTTTTCATGGCACTGCTCTCGTTGCTGTCGACTGTTGGCCGGTTTTTGCCGCTATTGGTCTCGCTGCTCTCACTGCTGCTGGTAGGGGTTTTCTGCTTTGATTCATTGCTCTGGCTGCTTTCACTGCTCTCACTGCTGGAGCTGCTGGAGCTGCTCTTGCTGCTTCCATTGCTTTCACTGCTGGAGCTACTGGAGCTGCTGGAGCTGCTGGAGCTGCTGGAGCTGCTGGAACTGCTGCTACTTGTTGAATTGTTGCCTTGACCTTCTAAAGATTCAGCACTCTCACTACTGCTGCTGCTGCTGCTGCTGCTGCTGCTGCTACTGCTGCTACTGCTGCTGCCCTTGAAGCGTGTACCACGGCTCTCCACAGAGTTGCTGCTAACTGATGCCATGTTGGATGATGTGCTGTTTTCTTCAGAACTAATATCCTGGGGGCTGAGGACCCGTATCAAGCTCTGCAGAGAAAGACATGAGTAGGCAGTATGAGCTTTAATTTTCAGGCCTAGATGTTTCTGTGTGGAGTTTGCATGTTCTCCTTGTGCTTGCATGGGATTCCTCCGGATACTCTGGTTTCCTCCAACTGTGCAAACAAATGCGCATTAGACTAAGTGGCTGTTCCAAATTGACTCCAAGTATAAGTGGGAATGATGGTGTTTGTGTTTGTGTGTTTGTGTATTGCAATGGTCTGGCGAGCTGTTCAGGGTGGACCCTGACTTACATTGTAATCTCATGATAAGATGAAAATGTCTCTAAAATCTTAAAAACTATGGCATTGTACCCCTTGAACACCAGCCCCCTGACTAACACTTGCGCCAGTATCTCGGCTGCTGACATCGATTTACGAGACAAAATGTACGTTATTTTTACTAAAAAACTAGCTGATTTCGGTCAGTTTAGTGAAATCCTGTTACAACAACAATGGAAGTCAAGTACATAATGTAAGACGGTCATCGATTGGCTGTAGGGTGCAGGTGTTTGAACGGCTGCTTTACCATCCGCTGGATACCACACTAACCTAGTGGCTGGTAAACCGGCAGCTGGTATCCCGGGGATTTAGCTCAGTTGGAAGAGCGTCCGCTTTATTCTTCGGGAGATCGGAGTTCGAATCCGGCCGCGTCATACCATGAGATATTAAAATTTGGGAGTTGTTGCTTCCTGCTTGGCGCTCAGCATCAAAAGGATAGAACAACGCAACAACTGGTGCCGTACAGTGGTGACGAGTGCCTGGAGTGCAGGGAACGCTGGGGTCTCATGCGCATTGAGCATACGCGTGTATGAAATATGCGCTATATGAGCATCCATATAATAATAAAAAAAAAAAAAATCAAAGGATAAAATGGTTGAAACTGAAAGCAGTAAGCAAACTATGAATTTGTGCTCCTACCTTGCGCATGTTCTCCGTGCTTCCTTGGCTGTTATCAACAGTCATTCCAGTTCCTCCATTCAGAAACTATATCAAACAACAATAATGATAATAACACACGATGCTAACCACTGTTATACAGTGTAACATGATCTAACAAGCAATCATTACCCGATCTTCCAGCGAGTTGCTTTGACTTGTTTCTGAAGCCTGTTCAAACACACACACACACAGAGAGAGAGAGAGAGAGAAGAAATATAAACATGTCCCCAAAACCTCTAACAAACTAGATATAATACATGGAATATCATCTATAAGCCAACCCAGATCTGGTTTTTGATGTACCTGCTCTGATGAGCTCGACTCCATGGATTCTGAAGTCTGGTAAAAGTAAAACATTGAAACATTTAACATTTGTTCAAACATACACTTTAATACCATCCATACATCTCTATCAATTGCAGAAATGCTTGCTACTACTAGGTACAGGAGCCTATCTCAGCCAAACACTGCGCAAGGATGGGGTACACCCTGAACAGCTCGCCAGACCATCACAGTACCGACTTACACAACCGTTCACATTCACACTCCAGTTCACACCTGGGAGTGATTTGGAACAGTCAATTAGTCTACTCTGCATATATTTGGACTGTGAGAGGAAACCCAAGAACCCGGAGGAGACTCATGCAGGCATGTGGACAACATGCAAACTTCATACAGAAATGACACCGAGACCAGGACTGGAACCCAGGACCTTCTTGCTGTGAGGCGGATGTGCTAACCACTACACCACCATGCCGCATTTTATCATTCTTCAGGAACAACAGGTCTTACTTATGATGGATTTTGGTACACTGGACTCAACTATGAGAGTAAAATAGCTGATTGGATCCTGTTTTGAAGATTTTTAAGCTTTACATAATAATATCAGGCATGAAACTCCATGCACATGGTTTCTAGAGTTGGTACAGATCTGGAGTTGTACCATTCATGACTTTGAGTGACAGTATGATGCAATCCATGTCACTGATGATGCAACACCAGCATCTGATTGCATCATTTCTTGTTTTGCCTAAAAATAAATGAAAAAAGAGTGATATTCAAACCTAGGCATTAATGATTATTATGATATTTATTTAATATAAAACAAATGATTTACTTATTAATAATAACAAAAAAGCAATTTTAGTTGGGAAATTCAGGGCGTGTCAAGCTCCCACCATTTCCAGGCTTTGAACCCATGACCTATTGCACCTGAAGTAAATGTCCCAGCAGTGACCCTGTTTATAACTTTATTTCTACATTCTGTCAGAGATGTATTTAGTGCGTTCTGATTTAAATTCAGGTCCCTTCCCTTTATAACTCACACATCCTTCATGATTCGGAATGCAGGGTGGTGTATGTTGACCCAAAACCGCAAAACTAGAACCAGTCAACCATTTTAAACATCAATTAAAGTCCCAGTGGCCCAAAATGAGGAAAGTTTGACTATTTTTTTTTCAGAAGCATTTTGGTTGTGGATCAGTGTTATAAAAGTGTTTTGTGCTCATTTGAGAAAACAAATATCTTTTTGTTGCTAAATTAATGAGTAATTAACGCCAACATTAATGGGGTCCATCTGACAAATCCACTCATCGCTTTAAGACTTAATTTCCGAAAGTCGTTCATTTCTTAAGTCTTGATTAAATGTTTGGATTGTCAGTTGGGCATAGTTAGGGTTGGAGTGAATATCTTCAGAAGCGTAGATCACCAGGAACAGGACTGAGCATGCCTGGTTTAGAGGTATTGGGAGATACTCCTGTGTTTAAGAAATATAGATGGTATTGTTATTTGCAGTTGAATTTTTTTTGTAATTAAAAAAAAAATGTCTTATGAATTCTTAATTCACAAAAACAAAACAATTTTTTTTCCCCCTCAAGTGAATGGAATATGTTTCTGTAGTATATGATATCTCACGTGATCCGATAGAAAAGTGCACTTACAGTGTCCTCAGACGCATTCTCCTGAGAGCTCTGCTCAAGGGAAAAAAAAAAGTGTTTTTAATTATTTTTAAATATATGATCGTTACATTGCTATAAATAACAGATATGAACTCACATCTTGATCTATGACACTGGTTTCTTCAGTGGATTCAGACATCGAGGAGGTCTGAGATCAGAATAAATGCACAAAAGAGTAAATAAAATAAAATAAAATAAAATAAATAAGTGGAGATAAGAAAAGCTGAGAGCCCCAATGGTCTAAACCACAAAAATTAAAAAATGAGATATGCTGATAGTTTAATAATTTAACAGATGTGGATGATGTCTATATGACCTTGAAGTACTGTGACCATGATCCCTGACATGCATACATATATACATACATACATACATACATACATACATACATACATACATACATACGTACATACATACGTACATACATACATACATACATACATACATACATACATACGTACATACATACATACAGTATATATAGATAAATATATTCTGCAAAACCATGCATGTCATTTATCTCAAAAACAGCTTTCTGTTGGTTAGACCATCTATCTGGATCTCAGCACTTCATATGAAAGCTGATTGGTGGAGAAGACTCACAGAATTCGAACCAGGCTCAATCACATCTGTTACAACTTGGTCCAAAATCTAAAAAAAACCAAACAAACAAACAAAAAAAACCCAAACAATTTTGTGTTAATTTTCCCTCCATATTTCCTTCTGAATCACATGAGCTTGTATTTGTGTAAATACATTACCACTTACAGGATTTGTGCTGGCAGTGACGAGCAGGCAGAGAATCACTAAAACGTGCTTCATTCTGCAAAACAGGATGGCAAATTGATTGAGATCGAAATTCATTAAAAGAAGAAAACTGTTAAAAGATGAAGAAAGAGAGAGAGAGAGAGAGAGAGAGAGAGAGAGAGAGAGAGAGAGAGTCAGTGCGGGTGTCAGCGTCCTACCTATTTTCTCTTTGAGTATGCGCTGTATAAATCCCAGTAAGTGTCAGGTGCACCTCCTTGTGCTGCTGAGATGAGAAGAAAGGACGGATTAGAGACTGAAGTCTGGGATGGAGAGAGCTGCTATTTATCTGCCTGGCTTTACATTAAGGTGAGAGCATCACTTCCTCCCTGCCAGCTCAGCTTTACCATTTATGACTGCTGTGGGGGCATGAGTGCTCTCTCTCTCTCTCTCTCTCTCTCTCTCTCTCTCTCTCTCTCTCTCTCTCTCTCTCTCTCTCTCTCTCTCGCTCTCCCCCTTCCGTTTCTGTCTGTCTATTTTAAGTTGGTAAACTATAGGGTGTGTTGAGAGCGTACTCTGAACATGCCCATGGTCTCATCCCACACACAGGAAGTGCATAATGAAGCCATAATAACTTTGTGTGGTAACTTTCTGCGGGCAGTTTCTCGTCCCCCTTTTTAAACTATTGCAGTTTGAAGCACAGCCAGTGTGTGATTTCAACTTAATGGAGTCGGGCAACCGGCTGTATGTCTAGACATTCCTGCATTCTATACATACTGGAACCCTTATATGTCCCTACCCACACATGCACAAATAAAATGTCTCATATACACTAATGCACAAGTAAAATTGTCCCGACCACCCCTTAAAAAACACATGTGTACACACACACACACACACACACACACACACACACACACACACACACACACACACACACACACACACACACACACACAAAATCAATAGCGCTTTTATACCTACTGTATATGGAATAAACCTCAATTAACACATACACTATATATACACACAGTCATTAATTTTCTGAACCACTTAATCCTAATTAAGGTTGTTTAGTGGCTGGCACCCATTTCAGCTGAGTCTAGGTAAGGGCAATGTACACCCTTGACAGCTCACCAGGCCATCACAGGGCAATAGCATGCCAATGGCAACTCAATGGCCTACTCTTTACGAACAACAGCAATGGTTGTGTGAGTGTTAGCCCTGCAATATCTTGATGTACCCTGCCCTCACCCAGAGTCGGCTGAGATGGGTACCAGCTTCCCCGGGACCTTAGTTAGGGTTAAGCATGTCAGAAAATGAATGATGAATGAATGATTGATTTAGGAGGGGCACTGTGGCGTAGTGGTTAGCACGTCCACCTCACTGGAAGAAGGTGAGGAGAGGGCGTTTCCTCCTGACACTTGCATGTTCTCCCCATACTTGCCTTGGTTTCCTCCAGGTATTCCGGTTTCCTACAATAGTTTAAGACATTCACATTATGCTAATGAACTGTTCCAAATGACCCCCGGTGTGATGTGGGTGTGAATGGTTGTAAGTGTTTGTATGTGTGTTTGCCCTGCAATTGTCTGGTGAACTGTTTACTGTTCCCACCTTCAGTAATATTCTGACTGGATAATGGCAAAAATTAAATATTAAAATTTTAAATAAAAAATTAAATATATTACATAAGAACACTCTTAGTTTGTCACAGACACGTGGAGCAGGTGGGGTCATCATTATCACACTTTAAATTAAAAAAAGATATTAATAAAAATCTTGTTTTAGTTTTGCTAACTTTACAATTTTAACTTTTCAAACTTCACACCGCCACAAAGCAAGGTTTATTTGTGTATCCACGTACAGTGCTGTGCAAAAGTCTTTGCCCCCTGACCAATTTCTGACATTTTTTGCATGTCATTCATTTCAGATCAAACAGACCAAAATATTATACAAAGATAAAACACAAATAAACATAAGTATTTAACATGGAGTTCTCAGTGCCAATTGCATTTATTAAGGGAAAAAAACATCTCAAACCTACAAGGGCCCGTGTCAATAAGTAATTACCTCCTAAACCTAATAGTTGGTTGAAAGACCTTTGGCAGCAATAACTGCAGTCAAGCGTTTGCGATAAGAGGCGATGAGAGTCTTTCACATGGCTGTGATGGGATTTGGCCCACTGCTCTTTGCAGAATTGTTTATGATCATCCAGCTTGGATGGTTTTCGGGCATGAACAGCCTTTTGAAGGTCATGCCACAGCATCTCAATATGGTTCAGGTCTGGACTTTGACTAGGCCACTCCAAAACCCTCACTTTGTTCTTTTTTAGCCATTCACAAGTGGACTTTCTGGTGTGCTTCGGATCATTGTCTTGCTGCAGAACCCAGGTGCGCTTTAGCTTGAGGTCTCGAATTGATGGATGAGCATTCTTCGCCAGGATTTCTTGGTAGCAAGCAGAATTCATGGTTCCATCAATTGTGACACGTCACCCAGGTCCTGAAGCAACAAAGCAGGCCCAGATCATCACACTTCCACCACCATGTTTCACTGTTGGTACAATGTTCTTTTTAATCAAATGCAGTGTTCCTTTTGTGCCAGATGTAATGGGATGCATTTCTCCCAAAAAGTTGAACTTCAGTTTCATCAGTCCAGAAGACATTTTCCCAAAAGCTTTGGGAATGATCAGGATGATTCTTGGCAAGAGTGAGTCGTGCCTTGATATTCTTTTTTGTCAACAGTGGCTTTCGCCTCGAAAATCTTCCATGGATGCCATTTTTGCCTCGTGTCTTTCTGATGGTGGAGTCACAACATTGACATTAACTGAGGCAAGTGAGGCTTGTAGTTGTTTAGAAGTTGTTTTTGGATCCTTTGTGACGTCTCCGGTTAGTCTGCGCCGTGCTCTTGGAGTAATTTTGGTAGGTCGGCCACTCATGTGAAGGGTCACCACTGTGTCATGCCTTCTCCATTTATGGATAATAGCTCTGGCAGTGGTCCGCTGGAGTCCTAAAGATTTACCAAAGCCTTTGTATCCTTTCCCAGACTGAGACATCTCTATAATCTTCTTTCTTGTTTGTTCTTGAAGCTCACTGGATCGCGGCATGATGATGTGTGTTCAGTATGGCCTACCTCACCTTGCCAGACAAGTTTTATGTTAGGGGTTTCCTGATTGGAAATGTCTGGTACTAATCAGGCCTGGATGTGGCCATGAAATTGAGGTCAATTTCACCAATAATAGGATTAATCACAATTACCTCACCTTTTAACGGGGGGGGGGGGGGGGGGGGAATTACATTTTGACCGAGGTTCATGCAGGTTTGGTTCGGATTTTTCTCCCATATAAATAAAATCACAACAGGAAAACTGCATTTTTTGAATACTTGGGTTATGTTTGTGTAATGTTTAAATTTGTTTGATGATCTGAAAAAGTTAAATGTGACAAAGGCGCAAAAAAGTAAAAAAATCAGTAAGGGACAACAACTTTTGCACGGCACTGTATTTATTTATACATTTGCCAAACTACCTAATCCTACAAGGGCACACAGGCAAAATAGAACTCAGCCTATCTCAGCTGACATTGGGGTCCACCATGAACAGGTTGCCAGTCCATCACAAGGTCAGCACTCACATTTAAGGGTGGTTTGTATCAGACGATTAACCCAATATGCATATGTTTGGGCTGTAGGAGGAACCACTAGGTACCTAGAAAAACCCCAGACAGATAGAGGAATAGCATTAAAACACCACACAAAAATGCCCTCGCCAAGCCCAGGATTAAATCCGTCATTATTTTATATAGGACAATGGTATTAAACCTTCAACTTTTCTTTCAGATGCCCCTTCAGGCGGCAAGGTCACTGAGCACTAACCAGGAGCAAATGTAATCATCTCCCATCATCTGCCATCATCTCCGAATGGGCAGCTAAATGTGTGTGTGTGTGTGTGTGTGTGTGTGTGTGTGTGTGTGTGTGTGTGTGTGTGTGTGTGTGTGTGTGTGTGTGTACTTTCTCTCAGCTCTAACATTTAAAAATCTCACTCCAGATTCACAGACTACACAAACCTCTGTGTATTGTTGTTGATATGATGTGCAGTATTTTGAAACACTGAGAGATGTAATTGTGTGCATGAGCTCACCTCCAAACTCTTATTTCACTGTCTCGTCTTAAAAAACAGTTTCTTCTCTGTCTATTTGCGGCATGGTGCTCTCCAGCATCAAGTTCAAGATATCTAATCTTCTTCTTTCTTCTTTTCCTTTCGGCTTTTTTCCTTTTTTCAGGGCTTGCCACAGTGAATCATCTGATTCGCACATTTGATTTGGCACAGGTTTTTAAGTCGGATGCCCTTCCTGACACAACCCTTTAGCAAGGGACAAAAACACGCTGACGACTATGCAGCCTACTCTTTATGAAAGTCAGCAATGGTTCTTTTACATGAACCTCTCAAAATAGTGAGATACATAGCCGGCCTTTGATAACCCAGTTATCTGCACTGGTGGGACAGTGACAACCCTGTGGCAAGTGGGACTTGAACCCCCAACCTAAGGATCAGCAATCCAGTGCCCTATACCACTAAGCCACCCCTGCCCTCCTAGATACTGAATGTGTCAACATAATAAAGTAAAACTAAGCTTTAACCCTCAAGCGACCAACCTATTTCAGCAACTAATATGACCGATTGGGGTCATTTGTGACCCCATTGACTTTAAAAAGGAATATTTTTATATAAATGATCGTTTTAGGGTTCTTCATATTTATTTCACTGTCTAATATATTTGTCCATCATCTTATGTAATAATATGGAATTTGATATATTTTTACAAAAAAAGGAGCCAAAACACACAATGATAGAACAATATTACATTTATTTAGTCAACCCTTGTCTGTTATCTTGTGATATGCATGTTATCGTTTATTTCTTTGCATTTTTTCATCAAAAATGAAAACAAATCATAAAAAGTGAAGTTACTTTACATAAGATATGTATTACAATGTGGTAGGATAATTTAGATATGGTAATAGAGATAATAATTATATGACTGAACTATCTGAAACTTGTAACTGTCAAAATGAAACACCATTAATACCATCTGAAGCTAGAATGTCAAAAATCTGATAGATCTTCTTGGTCAGTGACTCCGCACAAGTTTGGATTATACTCGCCACACGGATTAGCCGATCCTTACAAAATTCTATAAACAAATGCAAGACAAATAGATTGACAAATTCTTGGTAGGAAACTCTTCCGATCAAAATTAGAAAAATGGCGCCTGAATATAAAATGGTGACAAACAAAAAAAAAAAAGGGAACTTTTTAACAATCCAATAAAACCAAGAGCGATGGAAGAAAAATATTTTATTCATAGTAATTGAAACCTTAAAACTCCCCAGTGCAGCTAACTGGGTTATCAAAGGCGGGCCATGTCTCTCACTGTCTATGGTGAGAGGCATGTAAAAGAACCATTGCTGACATTCGTAAATAGTAGGCTGCAAAGTCGTCAGCGTGTTTCTGTCCCTTGCTAAAAGGGTTGTGACAGGAAGGGCATCCGACGTAAAAACCTCTGCCAAATCAAACGTGCGGATCAAATGATTCGCTGTGGCGACTCCCGAGTAAAAAAAAAAAAAAAAAAAAAAAAAAAAGGAAGACATAAAATTGAAACCTTAAAACATGCCATTCAAGAAACAATGGTGGAATTTTCATTTTTTTAAAATTACTTCCTGTAGATGGCGCCCTCCTGTACGAATGCATTCTTGAAATCTGCTGTTGCGATTCCTCATTGTCCGCTGCAACATCTCACCTGGGATCCTGTGAATTTCATCCTGAATTCTCTGTTTTAACTCATCCAGAGTTCTTGGTTGAGTCGTGTACACTTTACTCTTGAGATAGCCCCACAAGACAAAAATCACAAACGGACAAATCTGGCGATCTAGGAGGCCAGGGAACGTTACCAAATCTTGAGATCACTCGGTTACCAAACAATTCTCACACAGCCACCAATGACTGCCGTGTAGTGTGTGATGTTGCTCCATCCTGTTGAATCCAGGTTTCTTGAACGTGTGGAGAATTGTTCAGTTCAGGTGTAACGAAGGATTGTAACATCTCCACGTAACGATTTGCAGTGACAGTGACTGAGAGCCCCTGTTCCTTTTCAACAAAATAAGGTCCGATGATCCCATGTAATGAAACAGTACACCATGCTGTCACCTTATTAGTGTGTAAAGCGCGCTCATGAACTTCATTACGATTTGTGTCTGCCCAGTAACGGTAGTTCTGCTTATTCACATAACCTGTGAGATGAAAATGGACCTCATCTGACATCTATAACTTCTTTTCCTTTCGGCTTTTCCCTTCAGGGGTCGCCACAGCGAATCATCTGCCTCCATCTCACCCTATCCTTTGCATCGTCTTCTCTTACACCAACGACCTTCATGTCTTCCTTCACCACATCCATGAATCGTCTCTTTGGTCTTCCTCTAGGCCTTCTGCCTGGTAGTTCCAGCCTCAGCATCCTATTACCAATATACTCACTATCCCTCCTCTGTACATGTCCAAACCATCTCAATCTAGCCTCTCTGACTTTGTCTCCAAAACGTCTTACATGTGCTGTCCCTCTGATGTGCTCATTCCTAATCCTATCCATCCTCGTTACTCCCATTGAGAACCTCAACATTTTCATCTCTGCTACCTCCAACTCTGCCTCCTGTCTTTTCCCCAGGGCCACTGTTTCTAACCCATACAACATCGTTGGCCTCAACACCGTCTTGTACACTTTTCCTTTCATTCTTGCCGATACCCTCCTATCACACATCACACCCGACAATTTTCTCCAACCATTCCAACCTGCCTGCACACGCTTCTTGACCTCTTTTCCACACTCTCCATTGCTCTGGATTGTTGAGCCTAAGTACTTAAAATCCTCCACCTTCGTTATCTCTGCTCCCTGTAATCTCACCGTTCCTCTTTGGTCCTTGTCATTCATGCACATGTATTCTGTCTTACTGAGGCTAATCTTCATTCCCCTCCTTTCCAGGGCATACCTCCACCTCTCTAGATTTTCCTGCACTTGTTCTCTGCTCTCACTACAGATCACAATGTCATCTGCAAACATCATAGTCCATGGGAAATCTTGTCTAACCTCGTCTGTCAGCCTGTCCATCACCATAGCAAACAAGAAGGGGCTGAGAGCTGACCCTTGATGCAGTCCCACCTCCACCTTGAACTCTTGTGTCACACCGACAGCACACCTCACCACTGTCTTACATCTCTCATACATGTCCTGCACCACTCTAACATACTTCTCTGCCACGCCAGACTTCCTCATGCAATACCACAGTTCTTCTCTCGGCACCCTGTCATATGCTTTCTCCAGATCCACAAAGGCAAAATGCAGCTCCTTCTGACCTTCTCTGTACTTCTCTATTAACATCCTCAAAGCAAACACTGCATCTGTGGTGCTCTTTCTTGGCATGAAACCAAACTGTTGTTCACAAATGCTGACCTCTGCCCTTAGTCTAGCTTCCACTATTCTTTCCCATAACTTCATCGTATGGCTCATCAACTTTATCCCTCTGTAGTTGCCATAACTCTGCACGTCTCCCTTGTTCTTAAAAATGGGCACCAGCACACTTCTCCTCCATTCCTCTGGCATCCTCTCACTCTCTAAGACCTTGTTAAATGTTCTTGTCAGAAAATCTACTGCTACCTCTCCTAGACACTTCCATACCTCCACCGGTATGCCATCAGGACCAACTGCCTTTCCATTCTTCATCCTCTTCAATGCCCTCCTCACTTCGCCCTTACTAATCTTTGCTACTTCCTGCTCCTCAACAGTAACCTCTTCTACTCTTTTTTCTCTCTCATTTTCCTCATTCATCAGCTCTTCAAAGTACTCTTTCCATCTTCCCAGCACACTTCTGTCATCAGTCAATACATTTCCCTCTCTGTCCTTTATCAATCTAACTTGCTGCACGTCCTTCCCATCTCTATTTCTCTGCTGTGCCAACCTGTATAAATCATTTTCTCCCTCCTTACTTTCCATCCGAGCATACAAGTCATCAAACGCGCTCTGTTTGGCCTTTGACACTGCTACCTTTGCCTTACGCTGTGTCTCCCTGTACTCCTGTTTACTCTCTTCGGTTTTCTCAATGTCCCACTTCTTCTTAGCTAATCTCTTCCTTTGTACACACTCCTGCACTTCCTCATTCCACCACCAAGTCTCCTTATCTACTTTCCTTCCAGATGACACACCAAGTATTCTCCTACCTGTCTCCCTGATCACATTAGCTGTAGTTGTCCAGTCATCTGGAAGCACTTCCTGACCACCCAAAGCCTGTTTCAACTCCTCCTTGAAGACAACCCGACACTCTTCCTTTTTCAACTTCCACCACTTTGTCTTCTGCTCTGCCTTTGCCTTCTTCACCTTCCTCACCATCAGCATCATCCTGCACACCACCATCCTATGCTGTTTGGCAACAATCTCACCCGCTACTACTTTGCAGTCACTGACTTCCTTTAAATTACATCACCTGCACAAGATGTAGTCTACCTGTGTGCTCCTACCTCCACTTTTATAAGTCACCCTATGCTCCTCTCTCTACTGGAAGAAAGTATTCACCACAGCCATTTCCATCCTTTTTGAAAAATCTACCAACATCTGTCCTTCTGCATTCCTGTCCTGGATACCAAACCTACCCATCACTTCCTCGTCCCCTCTGTTTCCTGCACCAACATGTCCATTGAAGTCTGCCCCAATGGCCACTCTTTCACCTCTGGGGGTACTCTGCATCACTTCATCTACATCCCTCCAGAATCTCTCCTTCTCTTCTCGCTCACATCCTGTCTGTGGGGCATAAGCACTAACAACATTGACCATCACACCTTTAATTTCTAACTTGAGACTCATCACTCTGTCTGACACTCTTTTCACTTCTAGAACATTCCTGGCAAACTCCTCCTTCAATATGACTCCGACTCCATTTCTCTTCCCATCCACACCGTGATAAAACAGTTTAAACCCTGCTCCTATGCTTCTAGCCTTGCGACCTTTCCACCTGGTCTCCTGAACACACAGTATGTCCACCTTCCTCCTCTGCATCATGTCAGCCAGCTCTCTACCTTTTCCTGTCATAGTTCCAACATTCAAAGTCCCTACTTTCAGTCCTAGACTCATGCCTCTCCTCTTCTCTCTCTGGCAACGGACACTCCTCCCGCCTCTCCTTCTTCGATGTCTTCGACCAACAGTAGTCCAATTTCCATCAGCACTCTGTTGGTTGATGGCACTGATGGCAGTCGTTGTTAACCCGGGCCTCGACCGATCCGGTATGTGATTCTTTCTTGTGATTCGCATAGTTTATTTGGCATTTGTTTTACGCCGGATGCCCTTCCTGACGCAACCCTCTGCATTTATCCGGGCTTGGGACCGGCGTGAGGGAGAGACACTGGTTTGTGCCCCCTCCTCACGGCTGCATTATCTGACATCCATAACATGCTTAGAAATTCATTCACCGTCATTGTTTATGTTTGTTATTTTTTGTTGACAGAATTCTAATCACAGCTGGTAATCGTTTTCCCTCAGTTGTTGCACTATCTGCAGCTTGTGTGGATGAAATTTCGAATCTGAAGTAAGAATTCTGCGAACACTCTCATTTCAACTGCAGCTGCTAACTTATGAATTGACCGCCGTCGGCTCCGTAAGACAGATTCTCATACAACATCAATGTTCTGTGCACTTCTTGGTCGTCCTGTTGGTTTCTTCATTAGGGCAGATCTAGTCTCTTCAAATTTATTAATCCAACATTTTATTGCGTGTTTTGATGGAACAGCACCACAACGTCTTAAGTTATAAAAACATCGGAACTCCCTCTACACAGCTGTCAAACTATCACTGTTTTAATAAAACATTTTTATGGCTAATTCATAAAATCATGCTGTTGCCCGTTCCGCTGACCCATGGTTACTAAAATGGCGGAGTGTTTACTTGCTCAATGCCACTGTCTCGCAGTGCTGCTACTTACTCATCGTCTGCCAATACGTGCCCTACATATCCCAAATGAGCAAGCCGGCAGTGACGAAAAAAATTTTCTTATTTTAGTAATATTTCTGAAATGAAGGAAGACTACTTGAGTAATAATATCTACATGAGCTTCAGAAGGAAGACCAGCATCAATAATCACTCCGAGGTCCTTTACTGCTATACGTGATGAGACTAAAACACCATCCAAACTTACTACATAATCAGAAACCTTATTTCTAGATGCATGAGATCCGAATACAAGTACTTCTGTCTTTTCAGAGTTAAAGAGGAGGACATTAGTAAGCGTCCAGTGTCTCATGTCCTTTACACACTTTTCAACTTTATTAAGTTCACCATTTACATCTACAAAGTGATAACGATCAGTTAAATAAGATTTAAACCAGGAGAGGGCCATTCCCTTAACGCCAACAGCACTTTCTAATCTGTGCATTCTGCAATTATTCCCTCATCTTCTGTGTCATTCCGTGTCATTCCGTAGTTATTCCTCAAGTCTTCATCCACTTCCTTATGCTTCCGGCAGGCCAAAATAGTCCAGGAAAAAAATTCTATGACTGTTCCCGGGGGTCACGTTGGCGTACTTTGCTGTACCAGTTCCACGCGTGCTGTGAACATTCCGAGAGTGTAAGAATTTCCACTTTTCCACAGGATTTTCACCCATTTTCCATGTAAAAATGCCGAAGCTCTTCTGTAGACTGCCTTCCGCGCCTTTCTGCTATGATCCTTGCATGCCGTAGTCCAGTGAAATGGGGTATGAAGGAGAATCGTGTGATCAATAGTGCCAAAAGCAGCACTAAGGTCAAGTAACACAAGCAGGGAGACTCAGCCGTAGTCTTCATCGGCACTTTGGACCGTTCCCCTGCCACACATTTTTCCTGCTGGCTGGTTCAGGAATCAAGCCAGTGCCCTATAGATCCCAAACCCACTTTTTAAACCTGAATCTAAACTGAAGTCCGTTTCTTTTGTGCTCTTATGTGGAATATGTGGAGAATTATGAGGACATAACTGTACGATTGTATGAAGCATTTTGCAGAACAAGCCAGAGCTTTTCTAGAGGTTTTGACAGTTGCACTTGCTTCTTATTTTTGCAGAAAATCCCACCAGCCTTCATAATATTTTTGTCTGGAATTATGTAACCAACTTTCTTTCACATTTAATTTTCTGCTTGAAAATGTTTTGGTGTCAACTTGATAACGCAGAACTCATGTGGTGTGTTTTGTTTGCAGGTCTGCCTTACAGAGAGAAAGTCCTGGGTTTAAGTCCTGGGATTGGTGATTGTGGATCTGTGTGCATGCTTTTTCTGTGCTTGCATAGGTTTCCTCTGGGTACTCTGGTTTCCTCCAAGTGTTGAAAGACATGAACATCAGACTAATTGGTTATTCCAAATTGCTCTTGAGCACAGTGGTGGCCTGGTGGTATAGGGCGCTGGATTGCTGATCCAAAGGTTGGGGGGTTCGAGTCCCACTTTCCACAGGTTGTCACTGCCCCCCCCAGTGCAGCTAACTGGGTTATCAAAGGCCAGCCATGTCTCTCACTGTCTATGGTGAGAGGTTCATGCAAAAGAACCATTGCTGACTTTCGACAAGAGTAGCTGCAATGCCATCAGCATGTTTCTGCCCTGCGATGGCCTGGCCAGCTGTTCAGGGTATACTCTACCCTCGCCTGGAGTTGGCTGGGATGGGCCTTCCCGCGACCCTAATTAGGATTAAGCTGTTACAGAAAATGAACTGAACTGAACAAATTGCTCCTCGGTGTGAAAGATTGGGTGTGTATTTACAAAAGGTATGCATTTAAGTTTCCCCCCCCAAATTCCCCATTATGCTCACACGCCCCAAAAACTGACAAACAAACAAACAAACAACTTGCAAAATGAATAGCTCAGAGGGCATGTTGTTGTAGTAGTAAGCAGGATCACAGGGTCCTGGATTTATTTACTAGTTTCTCGACTCAGGTGTTGCTGTGTGGTCTTTGCATGTTCTCTCTGTGCTTGTGTAGTTTTTTTATGGGTACTCTGGTTTTCTCCAGCTTTGCAAAAACATACGAAGTGGGCTAATTGGCTCTTCCAAACTGACAAAGTGGGCTCTTTTAAACTGCCCCTAAGCGTGAATGTGAGTGCAAATGTGTTACTCTGGGATTGTCTGAGGAGCTGTCTTGGTGTGCCCTGTCTCCACAGTCGGCTGAGATAGGCACCAGCCTCCCTGCCATCCGAGTTGGATTAAATGACTCGGAAAATAAAAAAAATACAAAAGTGAAACTCAGTCAACCTCGACCTATTATTAAAAATTCTAATAATAGTGAACTGTTTCATTCGAACCCACCTCCCTTATAAACATTATATCCGGGAATTCCTTATTTGGTCTGCTGCTGGCGACCAGAGGAAGTAGTAGTCTCACTGTACAAACAGGCGCTATAATAACAGCACATAATCAAGTCAGGACAGCTGCCAGACAATCCCACAGACACACACATACATACGCCCCACATGTCTGTCTGAAAAGAAGCCTCAGACACAAAACTCTGGGTTACAAATGAACGTTTTGTGTGTTTTCACTCCGGACGGTGCTTCACTCCTGATTACTCTTAGGTCTACATGATAATTCCGAAGTGTGTTTAAATGTGTGTTGGGAAGGTCAGGCTGTTTTGTAGGGATCCATTAAAACGTTTGAATGAGTGAACTTGAAGTTCACTGTAGATTTCACTAACTACAATCTTCTTGCACTCGAGACTCCTTCCACACACACACACACACACACACACACACACACACACACACACACACACACACACACACACACACACACACACACACACACACACACACACACACACACACACACACACACACACACACGCGACATGTAGGTGTAGTGGTTAGCACGTCTGCCTCACAGCAAGCAAGTCCTGGGTTCGATTCCCAGCTTGGGTGTTTCTGTGTGGGGTTTTCATGTTCTCCCAGTGCTTGTGTGGGTTACCTCCGTGTACTTGGGTTTCCTCCAACAGTCCCAATGCAATGGCACAGTGAGCTGTCCAGATGGGTCTTCAAATATTTCCGACTTTCACTTGTATCACAGTATTTTACCACCACTCGCAACAATATAACTCAAAATAAAGCACTAAACGAGACAAGGCTCGGTACATTTCTGTGTGCACTGTGTATGTTCTCTCCATGCTTGTGTGAATTTCCTCCGGTTTCCTCCCACAGCCCAAAAACATACAGTCGGCCAATTGGCTATTCTAAATTAACCTGTGGTGTAAGTGTGACTCTGAGTGGTTTGCATGTGTGTTGCTCTGCAATGTTCTGGTGAGTTGTTCGGGGTGTACTGTGCCTTGTCTAGGAGTTGGTTGAGATAAGTACCAGCCTCCCCGTGACCCTAATGAGTTGGAAACAGACAGTGTGAGACATGGCTGACCTTGATAACCCAGCAATGACAACTCGGTGATAGTGGGGCCTGGACCTCCCAACCTTTGGCTCAGTAAGCCAGAATCCTACCACCAGGCCACCACTGCCCCTCCAATACAGATACAATATTGGAGAATAAAAAGCTTGTTTTTTAAACAACGTGTATTGAATCCACATTGATAATACATAGTTTTCATTCATTCATTCATTTTCTATAACCGCATAATCCTAATTTGGCTCACAGGGTGGCTGGCGCTTATCCCAGCCAACTCCGGGCTAGGGCAGAGTACACCCTGGACACCTCGCTAGACCATCGCAGTGCAGAAACACGCTGACAGTTATACAGCCTGCTCTTGTCGATAGTAAGCAGTGGTTTGTTACATAAACCTCTCACCATAAAAAGGAAGAGATATGGCCGGACTTTGATGACCCAGTTAGCTGCACTGGGGGCATAGTTTTCATATAGTGAATAACAAAGATCCTCTTTATACAAATTATAGACATTTTTGTTTAATTTATTTTTACATTTAAAAAATATTGTGGATTTTATATATATATATATATATATATATATATATATATATATATATATATATATATATATATATATATATATATATATATGATTCTTGGAAGTTGTTCATGTCCAAAAACACCACAGTACCAAAATATTTTCTGTATTTTCTAGACGATGTCACTTGTTTCACCACTGAGCCGATGCTGCGGTTTATATCCAAACATGACATATAATTATTCCACCCCCACAAATGTGTTAGTTCTTTCAAGGTTTTGGCAGACAGTCTGCTTGAGGCCAACTTCAAATAAACACATAGACACTGCTTGTAGTTTTTCCTGACTTTTTACGATTATGTTTCTTTATATGCAGATAGAAAAACAATACTAAAATGTAATAAAACTGATCACTGTTCAAGCTGCTTTGAGGCTTCTTTAGTACTGTAGTGTAACATGATTTTAATACAAGACTGAAATAAATCAGAATGGCACAGTGGCATAGAAGCTACCAGAGCTGCCTCAAAGCAAGAAGGTCCTGAGTTTGAGTCCTGGGCAAGATGGCAGCATTTCTGTGTGGAGTTTGCATGTTCTTCCTGTCCGTGCAACGGTTTCCTCTGGGTAGTCCAGTAATCCTCCTACTCTTGTTTGTGTCCAAATAGATGCACATTAGGTAATTCCATGTTGCACATAGTTTATGTATGTTGCACCCAGAGTATTCAGGGTGTACTTAGTGTCAGCTGAGTTAAGCTCCTGCTTTAAACCTAATCTAGTTGAGGGGAATGAGGGGCTTACTGGAGGCTATCTCAACCTACTCTGACTTGTCTGAACAGCTCGCCAGATCATCACATAGTCGCCACCCACCCACACACACACACACACACACACACACACACACACTCACATAAGGATCATATTAAATTTTTGGACTTTGTAAGGAAACTGGTGCAACTGGAGGAAACTCACACAAGCGGTGAAAGACTGTCGAAACTCCACCCAGAACACGCTCCCTCGCAGCGTCTGGGACTCAAACCAAGGACCTTCTTGCTGTAAGGCGGATATGCTAATCACGACACTGCCCACACTGTGATTATACACTGTTAAATAAGAAAATGCAGAATTCCACCAAAACTTCAAAAGGATCAAAAACATTATATTAGAGGACGACCCCTAAATGGAAAATTATCTCATCCGCTTGTGGGAGTTGCACAAGCTTGGGTTGAGCTTTGATTAAAAATAAAAACAAAACAAAATAAATATATAATATATATTAAAAAAAAAAAAAAAATATATATATATATATATATATATATATATATATATATATATATATATACATAAACACACACACACACACACACACACACAGACACACACATATTGGTTCCAGGAAAGACAATAAACGGAGCTTGCACACTTGAAAGATCAAATGCCCGGATAAGCTGCGCTTCGTCTCACAACCTCCGTGAGTCACCTGCAACAAATGCCTCACATTCAGAGGAAAAGGATTTAAGAAGCGCGTTTCAATTGAGGTGAGCGTGCGGCTTGTGTTTATAGGGAGTAAATGAGATTACTTAATTCAAGTATGAACTGCATTCAGTCCAAGCAGCTCAGCCACTCCCCTCAGCCGGAGCGGAAAAAGCAGACACACACAAACATTCTAAACATTAACTCAGGCACATACAACATGTTAAACCATACAACATCGCTTACCTCATGACCATCTTGTACACTTTTCCTTTCATTCTTGCCGATACCCTCCTATCACACATCACACCGGACACTTTTTTCCAACCATTCCAACCTGCCTGCACACGCTTCTTCACCTCTTTTCCACACTCTCCACTGCTCTGCATTGTTGAGTCTAAGTAGTTAAAATCCTCCACCTTCCTTATCTCTGCTCCCTGTAACCTCACCGTTCCACTTGGGTCCTTGTCATTCATGCACACGTATTTCTGAAGAAATAAGACTTTCTCCTGAAGAAACGACAGTTTCCTATAAAGAGCCAGAAGGTAGCAGTAGATTTTCTGACAAGAACATTCAACAAGGTCTTTGAGAGTGAGAGGATGCCAGAGGAATGGAGGAGTAGTGTGATGGTGCCCATTTTTAAGAACAAGGGAGACGTGCAGAGTTGTGGCAACTACAGAGGGATAAAGTTGATGAGCCATACGATGAAGTTATGGGAAAGAATAGTGGAAGCTAGACTAAGGGCAGAGGTCAGCATTTCTGAACAACAGTTTGGTTTCATGCCAAGAAAGAGCACCACAGATGCAGTGTTTACCTTGAGGATGTTAATGGAGAAGGTCAGATGGAGCTGCATTGCGCCTTTGTGGATCTGGAGAAAGCATATGACAGGGTGCCAAGAGAGGAACTGTGGTATTGCATGAGGAAGTCTGGAGTGGCAGAGAAGTATGTTAGAGTGGTGCAGGACATGTATGAGAGATGTAAGACAGTGGTGAGGTGTGCTGTCGGTGTGACAGAAGAGTTCAAGGTGGAGGTAGGTCTACATCAAGAGTCAGCTCTGAGCCCCTTCTTGTTTGCTATGGTGATGGACAGGCTGACAGACGAGGTTAGACAAGATTCCCCATGGACTATGATATTTGCAGATGACCTTGTGATCTGTAGTGAGAGCAGAGAACACGTGCAGGAAAATCTAGAGAGGTGGAGGTATGCCCTGGAAAGGAGGGAATGAAGGTTAGCCTCAGTAAGACAGAATACCGGTGCATGAATGACAAGGACCCAAGTGGAACGGTGAGGTTACAGGGAGCAGAGATAAGGAAGGTGGAAGATTTTAAGTACTTAGGCTCAACAATCCAGAGCAATGGAGAGTGTGGAAAAGAGGTGAAGAAGCGTGTGCAGGCAGGTTGGAATGGTTGGAAAAAAGTGTCCGGTGTGATGTGTGATAGGAGAGTATCGGCAAGAATGAAAGGAAAAGTGTACAAGACGGTGTTGAGGCCAACGATGTTGTATGGTTTATAAATGGTGGCCCTGGGGAAAAGACAGGAGGCAGAGGTGGAGGTAGCAGAGATGAAAATGTTGAGGTTCTCTTTGGGAGTAACGAGGATGGATAGGATTAGGAATGAGCACATCAGGTGGACAGCACATGTAAGAGGTTTTGGAGACAAAGTCAGAGAGGCTAGATTGAAATGGTTTGGACATGTACAGAGGAGGGATAGTGAGTATATTGGTAGTAGGATGCTGAGGTTGGAAGTACCAGGCAGAAGACCTAGAGGAAGACCAAAGAGACAATTCATGGATGTGGTGAAGGAGGGAGGACATGAAGGTCGTTGGTGTAAGAGAAGAAGATGCAAAGGATAGGGTGAGATGGAGGCAGATGATTCGCTGTGGCGACCCCTGAAGGGAAAAGCTGAAAGGAAAAGAAGAAGATATATATATATCTTAACTGTCCGGAAAAACAGAAAAGAAGGAAAAAAATCTGGCATCACATCCAATTCCAAAGTGATGAATCCCCTTCATTTTACGGGCAAGTCACTTTGGAACTGGATGGGATGCCTGCTGATTTGTGGAAATGATCTAATCATGAAATAATTAAGAAAGACCCCCTGACTGAGACACACAGTAATGTAACATTAGCCCATAACCACTTTGCAATCACTAATAACTAGAAGTTGGCGGTCATTAATGTTAATTATTTAAAAGCTTGTGCTCTTGGTAGGATTTGTATTTCGGATGTGTGCATGAGATGAGTTTTTCTCAGCAAATCTATAATCATAATATAACCAAAAATCCTCTCATCACTCACCCATTACCAAATTACCTAATCCTACTAGGGTCTTGGGGAGGCTGGTACCTAAGTCATCCTTCAGTATACAAGGGCAGAGAGAACACCCTTAATAGCTCTCTAGACCATCGCAGACGAATATCCACAACCATTCACACTCGCACCTCGGCTCAATTTGGAACAGTTAGTTAGCCAAATGACATTCTTTGGACTGTGGGAGGAAACCGGAGTACCCGGAGAAAGCTCACACAAGGACGAGGAGAACATGCAAACTCCACACATGAACACCTTTGCCTTGTCTGGGACCTGACTCCAGGATCTTCTTGATGTAAGTAACTACTCTACCGCCCTGCAGAAATCCAAAAGACTATTAAAACACAAAGATTGAAGCAGTAAACCGGAAAATATAAAACCCAATTTTAGGAAAAACGTATGGACTTTACAAACAGACAATATAAACAAAGTGGATTACAAAATATACTGAGGTTAATGAGCCATAATGAAAATAATCATGAGGGTTCTGAGGGAATAAATCCATGAGTTGTGAAAAACAGGAAGCTTTCTTGAATCTCTCATGAGAGTCTGGTGTGTTTGTGAAAGCTTGTGTATGTTGCTGCAGCACTTTGTAAGCCCAGCCGACTAGCGTTCCTGCTATTTTGTGGTTTTGGCTTCAGTCTGGTGGCCATGGATGGAGGTTTGGAGGATTTAGCTGTGTTTATTTTATCAGTTGCTTTCTGAACCTTACTATGGATTTTAAAAGGAGACATGAAAACCCCTACATAAAATCACGGCTGTATGCGCTTAACCCATTTTTACCCAGAGCATTTAGTGAATACCAGCTACGATAGCATGAGCTGGGAATGTTTTCACTTCTGCCAGATTGTGTTTTTGTGATTATTATGATATTTTTTCAGATAAGCATGCCTATATCTGAAGAACTGCTTGATATATCATCATCAAATTTTCAGGAAAGTAACTTGGGATCGGGTGGTAAAGTGGCGCAGTGATTAGGACATCTGCCTTACATCGAGAAGGTCCTCGGTTTGATTCTTGTGGTTGGGGGCGTTTCTGTGTGTGGTTTGCATGTTCCTTCCATGCTTGCATGGGTTTCTTCTGTGTATTCTGGTTTTATAGCAAAGTACAAAAACATGCACAGGAGGCTAATTGGCTGTTCCAAATAATCCCCAAGTGCGAGAGTAAGTGTGAATTGTTGTATGTGCTGTGCAGCAATGGCCTGATGAGCTGTTCTGGGTGTACCTCCCCGAGAGATGGCTGAGATAGGCACCAGCCAGCCTGTTACCCTAATGAGAATTAAGTGGTTTAGGAAATGAGTTAGTTGATGAGTGAACATGGGACCAAAGGCCTATGTTACAAGGTTATGTAAAGGCTATTGTAGGTCGAGTTGAAGGTCAACAAAATGGCTGCTTTTGGTTTTCCAATATTTTTATTTTGTGCACCTCTCAACAAGAAGGTCATGGGTTCAGGTTGTGGGTTCAGTGCTTAGTGGTGTTTCTGTGTGGCGTTTTCATACTGTCCACATATTTGCTTGGGTTTCCTCTGGATACTCTGGTTTCTTCACACAGTGCAAAGATGCGCACATTAGACTATCTGGCGATTCCAAATTGCCACTAGCCCTGAACATGAGCTTGAACATTCGTGAGTGTATTGGCCCTGTGATGCATTAGTCATGTGTTCAGGGTGTATCCTACCTTTGCCCAGAGCCGCAACCATAGCAGAAATTGAGCAGTTTAGAAAAAAAAAAAATGAATCAAAGTTATTTGCTCTTGTTTTTATAGTCCTGGGTTTTTTTTTGTATCTTTTATTGGTTTTTCAGGACCTTCTTGCTCCAAGGCACCAATGCTAACCACCATGTCACCAGGCTGCCCTCGTAGCTTTAACAATGTACTATTACTCTGAGACTTGAAACATGCTAGAAGCTTTGAGTGACAGGAACCACACGGCAACAAGCCCCAACAGCAACAGAAGCCTGACAGTGAGACACACCAAATATTTCAGATTAAATGGAAAGAGTCTCACGTGTCGGTGGTTTTTAAAGGTCAGTGTGTTTTCTGTACAGAAGCCTTTGTGGTTTCTTGTAACATGACAATCTGTGCTGTTGTGTTGTTGAGGTTGAGAGAGGAAAAAAGGCAGAGAGGCAAGGGAATTGTTGACAGCAGCTATACCAAACATGACAACAAGCACCAACTTCGGTGGATTTAAATGGCTGAAAGGCATTATGTTCTGAATATGAAACAGGAATATGCAGCCCTACAGGACAGTGAAGTCATTAAAAGGATACAGCGCCATCTAGAGGAGTGCAGGATTAGTATTTAATCATGGATCTGGAGTTTTAACAGGGTGTAGACATCTTGATTTTAATGCAGCCGTGGGGGGGGGCACAAACCAGTGTTCATCCTCACGCCGGTCCCAAGCCCGGATAAATGCAGAGGGTTGCGACAGGAAGGGCAAACTTCTGCCAAAATTCTCATGCAAATGAACAAAACGAAATTCATACCGGATCGGTCGAGGCCCGGGTTAACAACGACCGCCATCAGTGCTGTTAACCAACAGGGTGATGGTGGAAATTGGACTACTGCTAGTCGAAGAACGTGAGGCGGGAGGCGTGTCCGTAGGCAGAGAGAGAGAAGAGGAAAAGCATGGGTCTAGGGCTGAGAGTAGGGACTTTGAATGTTGGGACTATGAAAGAAAAAGCTAGAGAGCTGGCTGACATGATGCAGAGGAGGAAGGTGCACATACTGTGTGTTCAGGAGACCAGGTGGAAAGGTAGCAAGGCTAGAAGCTTAGGAGCAGGGTTTAAGCTGTTTCATCATGGTGTGGATGGGAAGAGAAATGAAGTAGGAGTCATCTTGAAGGAGGAGTTTGTCAGGAATGTTCTAGAAGTGAAAAGAGTGTCAGACAGAGTGATGAGTCTCAAGTTAGAAATTAAAGGTGTGATGTTCAATGGTGTTAGTGCTTATGCCCCACAGGCAGGATGTGAGCTAGAAGAGAAGGAGAGATTCTGGAGTGAGTTAGATGAAGTCATGCAGCGTACCCCTAGAGGTGAAAGAGTGGTCATTGGTGCAGACTTTAATGAACATGTTGGTGCAGGAAACAGAGGGGACGAGGAAGTGATGGGCAGGTTTGGTATCCAGGACAGGAACACTGATGGACAGATGTTGGTAGATTTTGCAAAAAGGATGGAAAAAGCTGTGGTGAATACTTTCTTCCAGAAGAAACAGGAGTATAGGGTGACTTATGAAAGAGGAGGTAGGAGCACACAGGTGGACTACATCTTGTGTAGGCAATGAAATTTGAAGGAAGCCACTGACTGCAAAGTAGTAGTTAGAGTGTTGCCAAACAGTATAGGATGGTGGTGTGCAGGATGATGCTGATGGTGAGGAAGGTGAAGAAGGCAAAGGCAGAGCAGAAGACAAAGTGTTGGAAGCTGAAAAAGGAGGAGTGTCGTGTTCTCTTCAAGGAGGAGTTGAAACAGGCTTTGGGTAGTCAGGAAGTGCTTCCAGTTGACCGGACAACCACAGCCAATGTGATCAGGGAGATAAGTAGGAGAGTACTTGGTGTGTCCTCTGGAAGGAAAGTAGATAAGGAGACTCGGTGGTGGAATGAGGAAGTGCAGGAGTGTGTACAAAGGAAAAGGTTAGCGAAGAAGAAGTGGGAGGCAGAGCTGGAGGTAGCAGAGATGAAAATGTTGAGGTTCTCATTGAGAGTAACGAAGATCAGCAATGATCAGGAATGAGTACATCAGAGGGACGGCACATGTAAGATGTTTTGGAGACAAAGTCAGAGAGGCTAGATTGAGATGGTTTGGACATGTACAGCAGAGGGATAGTGAGTACATTGGTAGTAAGATGCTGAGGTTGGAACTACCAGGCAGAAGGCCTCGAGGAAGACCAAAGAGAAGATTTACGGATGTTGTGAAGGAGGACATGAAGGTAGTTGGAGTAAGAGTAGAAGATGCAGAGGACAGGGTGAGATGGAGGCAGATCATTTGCTGTGGCGCACCCTGAAGAGAACAGCCGAAAGGAAAAGAAGAAGAGACATGTTGATTTTACACTGTGTAATGATGTAATGATGCTGATGTGCAACACTTTATGTCACAAATGTTGAGAGAGTTAAAGAAGGAAGGAGTGATTAAGAGAAAGTATGACTCAGTGTAGAAAGGGCGTGTAGCATAGAGGAGGCAGACTTGGGACACTTTGAGATTCTCTTGCAAGCTGTATTAATGATCCAGCCTCTGAACTCTGAGGGATGGTGTAGATTCTAAATTAGTGAAGTACTTTCTTACATCATGGGAGTTAAAGACAGAACAAAGAACATGATAGTAATGATTCATTCATTCTTTATTTTTATTCATTCATTCGTTTCTACGCCATTTAATCCTAATTAGGGTCACAGAAAGGCTGGCGCCCATCTTAGCTGACTCTTGGCGAGGGCTGGGTACACCCTGGACAGCTCGCCAGGCCATCGCAGGGCTAACACTCACACAGACATTCATACATTCACACCAAGGTTTCACACCATGTTTTTAGACTGTAGGAGGAAACCGAAGTACATGGAAGAAAGCGGTGCAAGCACGGTGAGAACATGCAACCTCCACATACTCCATGCACAGTAGGTTAATTGGCTGTTCTTAATTGCCCCTATTTGTGAATGTGAGTATGACTGTTTGTGTGAGTGTTGCCCTGCGATGGACTGGCAAGTTGTTCAGGGTGTACCCTGCCCTCGCCGGGAGTCAGCTGAGATGGGTGCCAACCTCCCTGTCACCCTAATTACGATCAACTGATTCAGAAACTGAATGAATGGATGAAATGCAGAGGCAACAATGTAACTTTTTGATCAATCAGCATATTTTAAAAAATGTAATTAAAATTTAAAAGTGAAATATAGGGCCACTTTACTTTATTGTATTCATTCCTTCCTTCACCAAAATCAAAATACGTAACCCTACTATGATCACAGGTTGGGCTGAGCCTGGATGAGATCTCAGCTGACTCTGGGTGAAGACAGAATACACTCTAAACAGCTTCCTGTGCCTATCATTGAAGTATAAAAGGAAACTGGATTCCATGGAGGAAACACGGAATTTCACACAGAAATGGCCTTCGAGACCTTCTTGCTGTGAGTCGGACCTACTATCCACTATGCCTCCCTGTTGCCCTGTTGCCAAACTCCTTGTAAACAATTTGACTGGAGAATTAATTTGTTAATTTGCTGAATTGCTTCACTTCTTTACAGTCATGGGGAAGTTGGAGCGTATTTCTGCCAATTCTGGGTGAAGGCGGGGCACACCTTGAGCATCTCTCCAGTCTAACACAGGGCCAACACACTCATGCTACCTTCCACACTCACACTCACACTGAGGAGAAATGTGAAATGACCAGACAGCCTAATGTGTATGTCTTTAAATTGCTTGAGGAAACCCTGTGCTTACAAACAAACAACATTTTTATCAGGACTAAATAAAAGCACTTTAAGTGTACTGAAGTGTTACTGTACTGAATTGTCAATGTTCTATTGAGTGAACAAGATGAAAAAGAAATCATTGTACTCTAATTGAATATGGGTGGCACGGTGGCGTAGTTAGCATGTCCAACTCACAGCAAGAAGGTCCTGGGTTTGATTCCCAGCCTGGGTGTTTCTGTGTGGAGTTTGTATGTTCTCCCCATGCTTGTGTGGGTTCCTCTGGGTGCTCCGGTTTCCTCCCAGGCCAAAAACATGCACAGTAGGTTAATTGGCTATTCCAAATTGTCCATAGGTTCAGTTCAGTTCATTTCCTGTAACCACTTAATCCTAATTAGGGTCGCGGGGAGGCTGGCGCCCATCCCAGCTGACTCTGGGCGAAGGCAGAGTACACCCTGGACAGCTCGCCAGGCCATCGCAGGGCGGAACCACACTGACAGCTTTCCAGCCTACAGTACTCTTGTCGAAAGTCAGCAATGATTCTTTTACATGCCTCCCACCATAGACAGTGAGAGACATGGCCGGCCTTTGATAACCCAGTTAGCTGTAGTTGGGGGGCCAGTTACAGCCTTGTGGAGAGTGGGACTTGAACCCCCACCCTTAGGATCAGCGATCCAGTGCCCTATATCACTAGGCCACCACTGTCCATTGTCCATAGGTGTGAGTGTGATTATTGTTGTGTGAGTGTTGGCCCTGCGATGGCCTGGCGAGCTGTCCAGGGTGTACTCTGCCTTGCCAAGTGTTGGCTGACACGGGTGCCAATTAATTAAGATGAAGCGGTTCAGAAAATGAATGAATGACTAATTGAAGAACAGAGAAATACTTTCAGCTACTTGTGTTTTTATTTGCCTCATTACACCCTCCTCTGGAGAGCCAGTCCCAAAGTCATGCTTTTGTTTAGTTGGCAGGCGCAGTGTGGGAGATGGTCAGAGTTTAGCACATGAGTCAATTCTTCACATGCTCTTCCCACTGAGCACAACATCCCATTAACCAGAGATCTGTACATCTTCCTGCAAGCTTCAATTCCAGGTACAGTTATTTATTATAGTTTATATATCAGGGATTGTAACTCAAACTGCTACAGGATGAACGCTAAACAAATAAATGCTAAAACTTCAGTCTGTTTTATTAATCTATTATATAATTTTATTCTTAAATGTTGTTTTGAGTAATATTGTACACTAAAGTTTATTTAAAATGAACAGTGTCACTGGTGAGAGTTAATATTCTTAAAATCTATCATCACCGCAAGTAATGTTCAGAAAGTTGGTGCTTGAATTTATTTATTTTTCAAACTAATGGAGCAAGTAATGAATTATAATTAATAACCATATAAACCAATCTTAATTTCACCCATGAATAACCCTGAATCCACAGCAAACATCATGAATTAATACTTTATCTATTATTTTATGGGTCTTTACATGCATTATGTGCATACAAAATTCATGACATTTATAAATGAATAAAAAAATAAATAAATTAATAATAATAATAAATTAATAATAACAACAATAAATGTATATTAGTAATACTACTACTACTACTACTACTACTACTACTAATACATTCTCATAAAATAAACAATTGTTTTATTACTTTAATATTTGAAAGAATTAATTTATACACTTTAAAAGGCAGTTTTCTTAGATTGCTTTATCATTTACTATTTTATGTATAATAAACAATTACAGATGGAAATAATTTTTATTTATTACCTTTATAACAATCAATCTTTACACATTTTTCTTGCCCCTTATAAATCTTTGGACACTTGGTGTATTATCAGACATCTGTGACAGCTCTTCCTCCCCTGTGGACCCCATCTTCAACTGATCCAATAATGCTGCTTTGTCTCTTGCCAAGGAAAAAAACTTTGTGTACATAGTCTGCACTTTTTCCAGGTTGCTAGCTTCTCATATTTGTTTCACTCCTTGTGGTTGTAATGCAACTCTTGAGACGGATCTCCTGAGCCAGTTACCTTGACGACCTAGGCTTTAGATTATGGTGGCGGACTGAGGAATGGCATGCTGATGAACACTTTTCAGTAGGAGCACATCAGGAGAACCATTAAGTCAATTCCTTGCTTGGTGCATGGTCAAGCTGTACAAATGCACTGTGCAGCAAGGAATGGAACCATTTGGGCATATGTTGCTGTCGGAAAATAATCAACAGTAGAGTGGGGAGATGAGTCACTGTTACTGGTCGGATGTTGGTTATTTTTCAATGATACTTACTCACTTGTTTGAAGAAAAGTTCAATATTTTCAGGGGAATGGGGATGGCTGGTGTCTATCTCAGCTGACACTGGCTGAAGGTAAAGTCCTCTCTTAACAGCTCACATGACCATCGCGGGACAAGACACGATAATTTACGCTGACACTTAGGGGCAATTTGGAATAAGTAAGGTTAGCCTAATATGCAGGTCTTTGGACTGTGGGAAGAAACCGAAGTTCCCAGAAGAACCCCACACAAGCACAGGAAGAACATGCAGGCTCCACACAAAAATTCTCAAGCCTGGGAATAGAACCTTCATGCTATGAGATGGACATGCTAACCACTATACTACTGTTCTGCCCATGTCCAATAATGACGTACACAACAGTGTTGTTCTTATCCCAGAGCAGATGTCCACTAAATCCTGGTAACACTTATTTGATAGAGGCAAGAAACACTTCTGCCCTCACCAGCCTCTCTTTTTCTCTCTTAAAGCTAATAAAACAAATAAAGAAACAAAAGCAGAAGATTTTTATGTTGCTGCAAAATCACATAATCCATCTTCCATTCTGAAAACTTTTAGATTTCTTTCAACACCTTTAAAAACTTCATTGGCACTCCAGAGAGACGAAGTTAGTAGGTAGGACATTTCACCCGGGTCATTTGGCTATGCAATCATGATCATGTTACTGTTATGCTTACAGATATGGGGCTTGATCTTCTGTTTCTGTTCCTGTTGGTCTCAGCATTTACCGGCAATGTAAGTAAAAGTTTTGGCACTTCACATCAACCATTATATAATACTTATACAATTCAAAAATAATAATAACATAAATAATGCTAACAAGGTAACAAAATAAAACTCACATATTTGATTAATGTCCCTATCAGTATCATTATAAACACGTTAAAAACACGTCAACCGTACAGCATAATTTGTTTGTATGTAATACTTTTAAGTGATCCAGAGCTTATTTTAACATAAATGATCCTAAAAAAATCCAGCGAGTGACATTTTAGGTGATCAAAATACATAAATAAGTAAATTGGGTTACATCTTGGGTCTCTTGTAGGGACATTAAGATATTGCATTCTAGTGACTCTGAGGATGAGAACACTGCCAGAGATGTGGTAAATGACGATAAATACAAAATGGCTTATATAACTAACGATTTGATGCGTTTGTGTTGATTGGTTAAAGATAATTTTCTGTGATTTCTGTGCTTGTTGTTTGTGCAGATCAGCACTGAATGATAATGTGTTATGATGCACAGGCCCAGTCAATACAACAAGTTTGTGTCACTATCAGGTTGGAACAGCCAATGAGAAAGGCAACATGTTTGTGAGCGTGCCTAGAGTCACAACACTTTAAAATCAGGCATGGACTGATGTTGCTGGAAGTGCCACTGATATTGTACATGGTCGCCTTTTATGTAACTACCATCACTAATTCATCACAAGTACCCTTAAAACTAAATAATGGTCTGTATAATGTTAGTTTTTAAAAAGTATCTTTTAACAGAACCTTTAAGCAGTGGATGAAAGGTTCATTCATAATTCGTATTGGATCTTAAAACATCGACAGTACACCAAAGGCCAATCTTGGTTGGAAAATTTAGAAATTCTGGTGGTAGCATGGTGGCTAGCATGCCCATCTCATAGCTAGAAGGTCCAGGATTCAAGTGCCAAGCTCAAGTGTTTCTGTTTGGAGATTGCATATTCTTTCCGTGCTTGTGTAAGTTTCCTCTGGGAACTTCAGTAGTCCAGAAACATGCACATTAGGCTAATTGACTGTTTCAGAATGTTCCAAGGTGTGAGTGAGAATTCTTGTGTGTGTATTGGACCTGCAATGTTCTGGAAAATCATTCACTGTGTACCCCGCCATTGACCAGAGCTGAGATAGATTACTTAATCATCTTATGGCACTAAAGTATTTATCCACTCATGGCCTCATTGTATTTGTGATAGCAATTCAATAGCTTCATATTTATGTACTCATATTCAAGGTGCATGGCGCTCCTCATGAGAAGCACAAATCTCTCTCCAGAAGGTCTCACAATCCTGAGAAGGTAATTTATCCACAGTACAGTGTGTTTATACAGCACACTGTACTTTTAATTATGTGTGTTTTTATATGAATACTGGGTGCTTATGTTCTTAATTCTTTTTTCCCCAGTTCCCAAAGTTGCATGATTCTCATGAATCCACTTTGCCAACATTTTATCCTTTTGAGGCCAGTAGTCCCGAACCAGAAGATGATGTAAGCAAGAACACATCAAACGGTGGAGATGGAGCCGAGGACACATATTCAGTAGATCTGGAGATGTCTACTAAAGAGGGCAGGAGCATACCTATTTTACTAAGTGGAGAGATTTTGGATGAACTTCTAAAGGCTTCTGAGGAAGACCAACCTGTCCTGGAGGAAGATGAAGAAAATACTGATGAAGATGGTATAGGAAGAATAGAGGATGGAAGTGAGGAGAGTGCAGGGATATCACTGGACTTTATAAATAATGTAGAACAGCAACAACAACACATAGAGAAAGATTTGGAAGAAGAGGAGATGGGGAGCAGCTCTGAGTCCGAGATTCCACTGGATTTAGATTATCCCACTGACAATGAAACTCGAAACACCGAGCTTGAGAAGAACAAACCATTAAGCATTAAGTTTGAAGAGGACGAGAAGGTGGAGAATGAACTTCCCACAGTAATGGAAGACTATGACACCCAGCTTAACCAAGATTCCAAAGATGGACCCCAAGAAAACTTATCTTACCAGGCTATGTCTGTTGAAAAACTTCAAGATGAGCAGGTCCTTCCAGATCGTGAGACTGACAAAAGCAATGCAGACGAAGCCAAGACGACTGCTGAGCTATTGGAAAAGAAACTCTTTGAGGAAAAAGAGGGAGAGAAAGATGGAAATGAAAGCGTTAGCCATGCTAAAGGAACATTTGCAATACTGACAAAAGCACAGAATTCAGAGGTGAAATCAGAGCACTCTCAAATCCAAGAGCCTGAAAACATGACGGGAATCACACTTGACATGGCGCAAAGGAAGAAGGGGACATGGGTAAGACTGAAGATCATCAGTAATCATGAAATGAAAATATTCCATCATGAGTAACCCTATTGCTAAAAGAAAACTGAAATATACTCATCCATCCAATCCTCCATTTGCCAGGCACACTTAATCCCACTCGGGTTGCTGCAGGGCAGGAGTCCATTTCAGTGAAATCTGGACAAAGGAGGGGTACACCCTATACAGGTCACCGGTGTATTGCAGAGCCAACACACACAACCATTCACACTCTCACACCTAGGGGCAATTTAACACAGCCCCTTAACCTAATGTGCATGTCTTTGGACTATAGTAGGAAATTGGAGTGCCTGAAGGAATGCTACCACAAGGGGAACAGACAAGACCTCCTTGCTGTAAGACAGATTTGCTAATCATTAAACCCATGTGCCCCCTGTTCAGTTCAGTTTCATTTATTATAAATATATCTCAACTAGGTGACACAATGGCATAGTGGTTAGCACATCTGCTTCACAGCAAGGAGGTCCTGTCCAAGTTGTCCCTGTGATAACGCAGACTTCCCCCTCCCTGCTCGGCAAGAGCATTTCTGCATGAAGTTTGCTTGTTCTCCCTGTTCTTGGATGGGTCGCCTCCATTTACATTAGTTTCCTTCCACTGTCCAAAGACTTCCACATTTATCTAATTTTTGTTCTAAACTGTGACTGGGTGTGAGTGGTAATGATTGTGTGTATATTGGCTTTGTACTGGATTGGTGAGCTGTACAAGGTGTGCAGCGCCTTTGCCCAGACTTAGCCGTTATTGGCTACAGCCTCTTTGTGACCCTAGTATGAGATAACGGTTCAGCCAATGAATGATATCCTTCAAGAGCTTAAATTATTGCATCAGCATCATATCAAACCCAGTTTTGTGGCCATTGTTTTCAAAGATATTAACGTTAATGCAATTTGACAAAGTACAAAATAGGAAGTACTTGGGGTGGGGTTCTCAGTGGCTTTTCTCTATGCTAGACAGACAGGCTTCTGAATAAGAACTTGCATGTAGTAGTTGTTCAAGTCGAAATGCATAAGAAGTTGTTGGAAGAATATGCAACTTAAGCCACAGACATTACATCAACCTCTTTGATATTGTAACATCATGAAATATGTACGTCCATCGCCCTGCAACATGGGACCCATCTCATCCTTTTCATTGTTGTGGTTTTAAAGATTTCGATTTTATTTGCAATTTGACTTGTCTTTTATGTTCTCCATGCAAATACATCTTGATTTCCCCAGGCTTCCCTACTGGGAATGAACCCTGTGCAGATCAGGGCTGCAGTGGATCTTTTTTCCATCATCAGGCACGAAGCTAACCCCAAATACAGAACTGGAGTTGATCCAGGACAGGAAGCTTCAGTTGGTGGGTTTTTCAAACTCTTGTCATTACAGTGCACGGGGACAGACTCTGATCAAGAATGCGCTGAGCTTGGATTTCTTTAATACACACTGTCCGCCCACAGCTAATGGCTACCTAAACAAACTGCAGGTCATCTCGGCCAGCAGGCTTAAGGAATCAATGAAAGAGCCGGCAGGGTTTTTGCTCAGGCTAAACTGAATGAGCCAAAAGAATGTAGGCTCTAAAAGCCATCCCAGAATGATAAAGCCTATTAGATAAGCTTTCAGTCAGAGAACAACTTAATATGTCAATATAACAATGTGGTATACAATATTCCTTAAAAGATTAATGTAAAAGGAAAATTACACTAAAATAACTCACCATCTCTAAAGAAGCATAAAAGCTTTCAGTCAAATTTTTAGGAAAAAAATAAACTGTTTGGATTTTCGTATTTTTTTTTAAATAGAGGACTGGGGAATGTGTTCCGATTATAGTGGAATCACACTCCTTAGTCTATGCGGGAAAGACTATGCATGGGTGCTGGAGAGGAGGAGACAACCAATGGTCAAGCCTCAGATTCAGGTGGAACAATGTGGTTTTCATCCTGGCCACAGCACTCTTGACCAGTTCTATACACGCTACAGGATTCTGAAGCGGCCATCGGAGGTTGCCCAATCTGTCCACATGTGTTTGCGGATTTAGATAAAGTTTTTGACTATATCCCTTGGGCTGGTGTGCTCCAGGAATACGGTGTACCAGACCCGTAGCTACGGGCCATTTGGTCTCTGTATCACTGGAGCCAGAGCTTGGTACGCATTGGTAATAACAGGTCAAATTCATTTCCAGTGAGGGTTGGAGTCCGCCAAGTCTGTCCTTTGTCACTGATTCTGTTCATAATTTTGGGCTGATCTTTAATTGTTGAGAACTTCTGGTTTAGTAGCCTCTCTGGTTTGGTGTGGTGGACCTTGTCTGTGCTTTTCCAATGATGTCGTCTTTCTGGCTTCATCAGTCTGGGACCTCCGGCTCTCACTGGAGCGATTTGCAGCCGAGTGAAGAGGGAGCTGAGCTGCAAGACAAAGCTTTCAATTTACCACTCATTCCATGGTTCCAGTTCCAACTTTCAACTATATTCACAACCTTTGGGTCATGACTGAAAGAACAAGATTGTGGATACAAGCGGCTGAAATGAGCTTTCTTCACAGGGTGCCAGGACTCTCCCTTAGAGATAGGGTGAGAAGCTCAACCATCCAGGAAGAGATTAGAACCGCTGCTCCTCCACATTGAGAGGAGCTGGTTGAAGTGGCTCAGGCACCTTATTAGAATACTTCCCGAACTCCTCTCTGGTGAGGTGTTTTGGACATGTCAAACTGGGAAGAGACCCAGTGCGATGGACAGACTGATGGACAGGATATTTTTCCTGAAACTATGCATTGTTTATGGTAGCATAGTAGTGTAGTAGTTAGCATGTTTCTAACAACAATTCCAATAACAGTTTCCTCACAGATCATCTGGCGAACTGTTCAGGGTGTGCCCCACCTCTGACCAATGTCAGCTAAGATAGGCTCAAGTCTCCTTGTGACCATAGTAGTCGGATTACATGGTTCAGCAAATGAGGGATGAGGGATGTGTGTATTAATTTTTTATCAGAATGGTGGCATTGTAGTCAGCATATCCACCTCACAGAAAGAAGTTCCTGGGTCTGGTGTTAGCATTTCAATGTGGAGTCATGAATGGTCTCCTCCAGTTGATATTTGCATGGATTTCTTCTGAGTACTCCAATTCCTTCCTACGTCATAAATGATTATAGACGCCTTCATTATAAATGCTTTAAAACTATAAATGATTTTTGAATGTCAATGTTTTTATATCACATCCAGACCAATGTGAGAATTTTCACTGTAAGCGAGGGAAAACATGCAAGCTGAATAACCAGAAGCCCAGCTGTGTGTGCCAGGAACCTGCAGACTGTACTCCAAGTCTCAGTGAGCTTCACCATGTAAGTATTGCAGTGTATAACGTGTTATTTTATATGTGTGGTTTACAAACAATATCTCCACTTTTTATGTTCATATTTATCTTCTAAGCTAGTGTTTTGAAACTCTGGGAATAGAAATTCGATATTCTGACCCAGATGGTGATAGTATGGATTATACATAGTCATCTACACTAGTCCTTAGCTTTGGCATACCTCAAGACTGTGGTCTCAGTCTCCTTTTGTTCACAACAATTGTCTTGTCAAACAATTTGCACATGACAGCACAGTGATTGGGCTAATAAACAATCGTGATCTGAAGATCTTACCATAGGGTGCCAATACAACACTCTCTCCTTGTGTGATCTATCTATCTATCTGTCTATCTATCTATCTCTGAGTCGTAGGATGACCATTGGCAACCCGCCATGAAGGATAATGCCCTGGTTATCATCTTCACGGAGGTTTTCTTGGCAGGATTAGTGCAGTGGTTTGCCATTGCCTTCTGCAATGCGAACCTACGGGCAATTTAGAACGGCCAATTAGCCGACTGTGCATGTCTTTGGATTGTGGGAGGAAACCGGAGCACCCGGAGGAAACCCACGCAAGCACAGGGAACTCCACACAGAAATGCCCAGGCCGAGAATCGAACCCAGGCCTTCTTGCTGTGAGGCAGACGTGCTAACCACTACGCCACCGTGCCACCCCTTGTGTGATACAAAGACAAAATAAATTATTGACTTCAGGAAGAACAAAGCAAATCACCAACAGATATCTAACAGGTCATTTTTGGGATTGCTTACAATTTTAGGTTCCTTGGTACACGCATCGACATTGTACTAACAGAACAGTACATACTTTATTTAGGTTATAAATGCTCTCAAATGCTTCAGGATTCAGGATTCAGGATTCAGGTTTTTTAATAGCCATTTGTGTTTTTACACGCATAGGAATTCTTATGCAGTTGTTCAAGGAGTCAAGTTACAAACAGAAAAAAAGGCTCAAATCAACAACACACAAACTGCAATAAAATAAACACATAAACATTCTTTATCTAAAAGGACCTTACACAGACCCAGCAAACAATACAATACAATAATAACAACAATAGTAATAATAATAATAATAATAATAATAATAACAACAATAGTAATAATAATAATAATAATAATAATAATAATAATAATAATAATAATAAAAATAAATATAATAATAATAACACAATAAATAAATCAGTAGATAACTGCAATAAATGGAATTGCACTATATTATATTATATTATATTATATTATATTATATTATATTATATTATATTATATTATATTATATTATATTCATATTGCACTATGCCCATTGTTTTTTTGGAAAAAAATGAACAGTTCTCTGGGTAAACAAAATGACCGCAACTTCAAAGTTAGATGTTCTCCATTCTCAGAGCAAGGTTTAGAGATAATCTACAGTCAGTCAGTACACCAGGTTTATTTAACGAGAATCCACTGTTCTTACTCCGCGGTTCTTGTTGCTAGCCGCTGTGCTCTGGTCTTCTCTGAAGGCCATGTAGCCGGCTGGTGCAGTCGCCTCGTCGGGTGTACTCTCCTCGAGCCATGTTTCACAGAAACACAGCATGGTGCAGTCCTGTAGATCCCTCTGTGCTGCAATCTGAGCATGAAGCTCGTCCATCTTGTTTCGCTGAGACTGAACATTTTCAAGAAGTATGACCGGGAATGCTAACCAAGCGCCGGAGTCGTCGTTCAGCCCCTCCTCCCCTGCTGCGTCTCCGCCTGGGTTTATTGTTATCTGGTGTGCGACTAGCATTGAGCTTAGGTAGCATATTAGCTCAGGATAGGAGATGAGCATGCTGAGTTCTAAATGTCCAAAAGGACTGTGCTCTCATAGCTGTAGTAGGGTCGCACAGTCATAGACGAGCATAGTGCAAAACAAACAAACAAAACAAAAAACAACATTTAAAACAAACAGAAAAAATTTGACTCCGAGAAATCTGCGACGTCGCCCTCTAGGAAGCGCCATTTTGATCATTCACTGTTAATTCACCATTCCACCATTCACCATTTCTTGTGATGGTTTGTTTTTAATGTCTTTTGAATGTATTTTATTACATTTTTATATGTGTAACAAAAGTAGTAACTCATACATTTTTAAATGAACTGTGTTTTTAAAATTGCTGATTTTATTCATGTAGGTGTGTGGAACAGACAACCAGACCTATGACTCTTCCTGTCAGCTTTTTGCCATCAAGTGCAACTTTGAGGGCACCAAGAAAGGTCACAGACTACATCTGGAGTACACTGGCTCCTGCAAATGTAGGTCATTGCTCTTCCTACTGTGAACCTGCTATCTAACATAGCCAGGATTACTTGATGGTAAAAAAAAATGATATTATCCTGTAAGTGTATGTCTGAAAGAATTTTTTTTAATTGGGAGGACATAGCTTCTGTTCAGGGAAAATCGGATTCATTGAAAAATTACTTGTAAGCCAAGCGCCAGATCAGTTCATCCACTGCAACTGTGAAGGCATCTGTGAGGCACACCAGATGTTAGAAAATATTTTCATTTTGATAAAAAATGTATATGGAACAGTGACTAACACATATTCATCACAGTGACTGCTGGTGTACATGATGTTTGATGGTCACATTTCTCAGGCAGGTGTATTTTCCTTCGCCCATATTTTTCAAGTTACTGTTTGTCAAATTGGGTAACGGGATGCTTGTGGTAATCGCAGTCATTGTTCTCACGGACCAACCAAATATGTGAGTCCTTAACATTAAAGTCAAAGAACTTGTTAGTTTTTTGAATAATTATGAGGTGATACAGTTTGTTTAAAGAAACCTGAAATACAAACCTGTACTTTAAGTGACAACCAATAAAATTGTAAAAATAATTATTAAAAAATAATAATTATTATTTTTTTGTTGTGTGTGTCTTTCAGATATTCCTCCATGTCTGAAGACAGAGCTGATACATTTTCCACTACGCATGAGGGACTGGCTGAAAAACGTATTGCTGCAGCTCTACGAGCAAGACTTCCTTACAGCCAAGCAAAGATCCAAAGTGTGTATGGATGTTGTAAACAGTCCTAAAATCATTCAGGGGGGGAAAAAAAGGTCAAATCGAAGCCATTAAACTGTACTGTTTTTAATGTAAAATTGATTACAAACACTTCCACTACAAGAAAACAATAAAAGGTTGTATGCTCTCCCTGATCTTGTGTGACTATGAGTTTCCTCTCATGGTCTAAAGATATGTTTACTAGTCGAATCGGCATTTCCAAATCACCTCTAGGTGTAAGAGAGTGTGTCTTATCCCTGCATTTGGGTGTTCAGGATGTACCCTGCCAAAGTCAGCTGAGATAGGCTCCAGCCTAACCATGACCCTAGTAGGATGAAACAAATTGGCAAATAAAAGATTGGTTCAAGGGGGCAGTGTTGGCCTGGTGGTAAAGGTGCTGGATCACTGATTCCAAGGTTGAGGGTTCAAGCCCACTCTCAACGGGTTGTCACTGTCTCCCCAGTACAACTAACTGGGTTATCAAAGGCCGGCTATGTCTGTCATCGTCTATGGTGTGAGGCATGTAAAAGAACCATTGCTGACGTTCATCAAGAGTAGCTGCGTAGCCTTCAGCATGTTTCTACCCTGCGATGGCCTGGCGAGCCGTCCAGGGTATACTCTGCTCTCACCCAGAGTCGGCTGAGATGGGCACCAGCCTACCAGCAACCCTAATTAGGATTAAGCAGTTCAGAATATAAATGAATGAATGAAGGAATGAAAGAATGGTTGAATTACTGTTACCCTGTAAAATAAATAAATTAATTAACAAATAGAGTCATTTTAACGTGTATGGAATTCGGGCTGACTTCAGGTGGAACGGGGGTGCCATGCACAAATTCTGTCATTTCATTCGATTCGGGTAGCATGGAAGTTGGAGCCTATCTCAGCCGACACCAGCTCACTCGACCATCACAGAGGAACACACTCAAGCATTCAAACTCAGTGTTATGGTCAATTGGGAACTGCTAGTTAGCATAATGAGCTTGTTTTTAGACTGTGGGAGGAAACCAGTGTGTCTGGAGGAATCCCATGTAAGCATGGGGAGAAGATGAAAGCTCTACACAGGAACAAGCCACATTTAACTAAATGGATATTTTCAAGTGCCTTTAGGTTTGAGTGAGTCTGAAAGGTTTTGTGTGTGGGTTGGCATTGCAGTGGTCTTGCATGCTGCTTAATTTGTGTACTGCCAAAGGACTCCAGCCTCCACATGGTCCTAATAAAGGATAGATTGGTTTAGAACTTGAAATGACTATTCTTGTCATGTTGCGGTGGTGCTCAAGGAGTATTTGTTTCTATACTTGTTTGTGTGTTCCATTTAATTTGATTTCTTACATATCTTCTGCAATTGTTGGACTGGTCAGGTTCAGAAGATCTATGAGAATGAGCGACGTCTCCATGCAGGTAATCACCCTGACGAGCTCTTGATTCAGGATTTTGAGAAGAATTACAACATGTACATCTATCCAGTGCACTGGCAGTTCGCACAAATGGACCAACATCCATCAGACAGGTGTGTGTTTCAATATTAAGCCAGCAAGCATGGAAAAAAAAAAAAAATATTGGCTGAGTCACTTTTACAGGTAACATGAGTCTAATGCTTTATATGTTCAGGTTTCTGTCCCACTCAGAGCTTGCTCCTCTGCGTGCCCCGCTGGTCCCTATGGAGCATTGCACTTCAGTTTTCTTCCATGAGTGTGATGTAGACAAGGACAAACTGCTCTCTTTTAGGGAGTGGTGCAAGTGCTTCAGTATCAAGGATGGTAAGAGGCACCCACAAATCAAACAAACAAACAAACAAAATAGATGCCAATGCACATTTCTTTATAAAACCTGCCAACCACCTTCATTTTATGGCAGTGAATGAGCCTCTATTTATATTCCTTTTTTATTGCTGACTTGTATGATGATGGGCAGCAACATAAAATTAAAGAAAAAACCCCCAGATGAATTCAAAACAAAAATAATTTATCATACATTTTTCCATAGACCGTCAGTCTTTCACTAGTTGGCAACAGCCTATTTCAAATTACCATCTAGTCTTTCAGAGCAACTTAAATTTATTTTTAAACAACTGAGCATTTGAGAATCCCAATAGTGGCAGCTTGGTGGTATTGGAACTCGAACCCTTTGTATCAGTATGCCAGAGCCATAACCACTTGAGTCGTCACTGTCCACGATGCAAGAAAGATAAAGGCATAACAGCCAATCAGCAGTCACTCAGGCATGAGGACAATCATTGAACCCATGTTTCCTGCCTGTAAGGCTTACTTAGGAGCTTTACTATGAAAAGTATTGTCTTAAGGCATTATCTGGTGGCCAAGTAGGTAGGTAAAGTCTGTTGGGCTTTTTACACCAGAGCCTAGTGGTTCATCGGACTGGTGCTTATCCCTAGATTCTGTAGCATGAAGCGACGAGGAGTTCAACTCCTCCTGGATGGGACGCTAGTCCATTGCAGGTTACCTTCCCAGTATATTTTTACTGGTACCCATTTATACTGCTGGGTGAACAGAGGCACACTTATGGTTGAGACCTTGCCCAGGGGTCTTAGCACAGTGAGGGTCTCAGTGGGATTCGAACTCACAACCTCCCGATCATGAGCACAGCACCCGAACCACGACACCACCAGCCCCACAATCTGGTGGTCAAAGTTACTTAGTTTTTTGTTGTTTTAGCATGGATGGTAAAATAAACGCTAAGACTGACTCAGACTATAACGTGCTCTTTTTGCAATAGCAGATGTATAACTTTCCCATAGCCCATGTAGCTTCAAAGCTGGTGGGACTACAGTACAGTATATCCAACATATATGCTGCTCATGAAACATTTGGTACAAGTCATGAATCAAACACTAATATGCTGGTCTGTAATCATGCCTCTTTATTGTGTTAATATCAATCCTACCCCCCAATGATTCCACACTTACAGAGGACATGGATACCAAGCTGCTGTTCTGAAAGGTTCAAATTTGTTGCAGCTAACAGAATTGTCTTCACACTGGAGAAAGAAACTCATTTAAAAGTGCACAGAAGAATTAAAAGTGAACACACTGACTTGTATTGTCTCTTTTGGATGGAAAAGTATGTTTTGTCTCTGATTATGCGAGTAAAGAAAACATTTGAAAGCTTTTTTAGTTGCTTAGCCTTGATCGTAAGACAGAAAGATAGAATAGACAGCATTTTTTAAACTCTATTTTAATAAATTAAAATTAAATTGTGTGTTTAATGCACATGCCAGCATGGAAAAAGTTTACAGCTCAACAATAATTAGTAAATTAGGTTTGATTTTGAATTTATATTGTTTAGGGTTTTGCGCCTTGAATTTTAAGATTTTTGAAGGGACCCATAAATGTTATAAAGCGGCACATGTTAAATTTCTTAAATCAGTTCCATAAGGTAAAACATAAACAAACTTTTTTTTAAAAGCTTTTTTTAAATACTGTATATTTTTAAGAGCTCTAATAAACTTCCATTTCCAATTAATACTGATTTTCTGTTTTGTCTACAGTACAACATTGTCTACTGTATGTGGTGTTTCAGTGTTATTTTCATGTTCTGGTGGGATTCATCCCAAATTTCACCCTGATTTTCTTTACCATCATGTTTTTTGTCTGCCTTCTGTTTGAGTTACAATAAATCCAAAAAACATTTGAATCTAGACCTAACAATACACTTTACACTTTTTATTTTCATTCATACAGGAAGGCTCAAGACTGAATATGAATCTGTCCCTAATGAGTTTGCAGGAGTTTGCAGGATATTCAGTATAAGTAGACTGTGAATCCCATGAATGAGCTCAATGATAACTACAGCATGATTATTACATTTTGACTTTAGAATTTCCTATACAACTTGAAGATTTCTGAAGAAATAATAAAAGGAAAATGTATCTATTCAACAAAACATTCAGTTTGCAATTCCATTTGCTGAATCGCTTAATACTAAAAACTACAAGAGATACAGGGAGGCAGGAACCTATGTCAACTGTGTCGGGGAGAAGGCAGGGTACACCCTGGACAGCTCTCCAGTCCATCTATCTATCTGTTTATTTTCCAGTTTTAACCATATTCCAGGTACTGTAAAAATAAATTCCTAACTTAAATTAAGTTCCTAACCTTAACCCCTGTTGCATACCGTGTCTTGTTCAGATTCTGCCTCCTGCTCCGTCATTTGAGTTTATGTACATAATTGTGGACAGCAGATGGCAGTATTGGACTGCAAACCCTGGGCTTTAGTTTCTTTCAGACACTTGATGGCACTGTTGTTCTTTCAAGCTTATTGAGAAGGTACAGTGCATTTCAGTATGGATATATGGATATTTATATTTATCTCTTATTGCCCAGGCAGCTGCAAGCACTGAGTGATTTGCAAATTCATCATATGGTTTTTGTTTGTCTTTGTTTTTCATGGCTGTTTATACCACTTGTTTGTGTTACACGCTTTATACGAGTGAGTTGTACATCTTCCCGATCAGAGAATTATTTAATGCTGTGTATAATTAGTCTTATAGTCATAGGTGTTTAATTTAGTGTGTGTGTGTGTGTGTGTGTGTGTGTGTGTGTGTGTGTGTGTGCGCGTGTGTGTCCGTTCTCAAGACCTCTTATGTGCAAGGTTGATAAAGATGTAAACATAATAAATAAGCGCAACTTTACTACATTCATTCATCCATTTTATGAACCACTTAGTCCTAATTAGGGTATAGCTATTGGGGATGCTGGCGCCCATCTCAGATGATTCTAGGTGAGGGCAGAGTACGCCCCGGACAGCTCACTAGGCTGTCGCAGGGCAGAAACATGCTGACATCTATGCAGCCTACTCTTGATGAAAGTCCACAAAGGTTCTATCACATGAACCTCTCACGACAGACAGTGAGTCTTTGATAACCCAGTTACCTGCACTGGGGAGACAACAGTGACAATCCGGTGATAGTGGGTCTTGAATCCGACCTTCCGATCAGTAAGCCAGCACCGGACCACCACTGAACCAACTTTACTACATATTGTTGATATCAGATGATAATTTCAAATCATTAATGAACTCATTATTTTCTACTGATTTAACGTTCATAATGTTTTGGATTAATTATGCTCTCAACTCATTAGGCTACTGACCTTGAGACTTGCTGCTTAGGGAGGAAGAACAGATCATCCCCCACCATGTTTTCATCCTTTCTTTGTGCAGACTGAAGGAAAGATTACCATGCTGCCACAGGGCTTTAGAGCCATTAGAGGGCCTGCTGCCTCCAAACAGATCGTTAGTCCCCCTCCTTGAATGCCAAGACTATGGATTTGCCAATTATATTTTCTCAACTCACCAGATTTGCTCGATTCACTATTTCTGACATGTATTTCAGGCTGTTGTAAATTATGTTGGCTACATGCGCTGTCGGAATTATAGGAAATATGAGTTGCCAACCTGGAAACTGCGCATGCATGAAGTCGGAATGTTGAGTGGGAAATTATATAAAAATGTTGAAGAAAACAGCAGGTTTAAGTAATGGATGATGAGGAATTCTTTTAAGCAGTTTAAGCTTTTGTACTTAATTTTGATCTGCGATTTTATGTTTATCGAACCTGATATGGACTAATGTTATCCATCTTCAATCCTCCGCAAATGGACTCATCTGCTTGTGCTCTTCAAAGTTAGAACAGGAAGGGAACAGCAACCTTTACCTTGAATCTGCCATTTTTCATTTTTCTCCAACAGCAACATACTCAAAGGTGGTGTAGTCGTAATTCAGCTTCACAAGTACGAAGAAGTATAACTCAGATAGCATGTGAACGCATCATTAAACCCTGAACAACTCACACACACACACACACACACACACACACCTAGTGTCTACAATTCTGGCTGGCGGTGGTTACACCCTGTTCAGCTCTCCATTCCAAGACCAACACGCACATGCAACAGTCGACATTGACACTCACACCCAGGGGCAATTTGGAACAGCCAGTCAACCTAATGTGCATGTCATTTGGCTTTGGGAGTAAATCTGAGTTCATGGAGAAAACCCACACACACACAGGGAGAACATGCAAACTTCACACAGAAACAGAAACTCAAACCCAAGCCCTTTGTACTGCAAGGTTATACTAACCACTACCCCACCATGCTGCCTGTAGATAATTCCTTCATTCATTTTCAACAGCTTGATCCAAATTAGGGTAGTGGGGAGGGTGGAGCCTATATCAGCCGACTCTGTGTGAAAGCATGTATATATATATATATATATATATATATATATACTTGTGTATATATATATATATATATATATATATATATATATATATATATATATATATATATATATACACACACACACACACACACACACACACACACACACACACACACACACACATACACACACACTCACAACTAAAGGCTTCCTTCTTCACGTCTAAAATCTTCGACATTTTCTTTTATTCCATCGACCACGAGGTTATGGAATAGTATTCCAGCAGAATATCAAAATTTGACAACAATTACTAAATTTAAATCAGTACTCTGCCAGACAATTATGGGCGTCCCATCATATTTTTCTTACGGACCAAGAATGTTAAATATCTATCATACACGTTTGAGATACAGGTGTAGTCAACTAAATTATGATCTTTTTAGAATAGGTCTTAAATCCAACCCAGACTGTAAATGTGGTAATGCTTGTGAAAACTATGATCATTACTTTATTCAGTGTCAATTATTTAAAGAACAAAAAGGTACATTAATTAGAAATTGTTACAAATAAAATATCTATAGATTTAGAATTATTATTACACGGAAACAATGAATGTTTACCTGTCATTGAAAACCAGTTTGTATTCAAAGCTGTTCAACCTTATATAAGACAATCAAAGAGATTTGACTAAACTGCCCATCTTTATTTACTTTTTTTTCCCTTTCTTTCTTTCTTTTATTTATTTTTTTTCCCCTGTCATGTATATTCTCCTATTCTTCTTATTAGTCTTTGTGTTGTAATTTGTAATGTATCATCATTTGTAAATATCATGGAGAAGGGTTCTCTAAGTTGGATAACTTGTTCCCAATCCATTTCATCAGTGAATAAAATATGTTTAAAACAACTAGAGGCAATTTGGAACAACTAATTAGATTAAAGTGCATGTCTTATGACTGGGAGGAAACCAGAGTACTTGGAGGAAACCCATGCAATCTCAGAGAGAACATGACATTTTCTGAGCCCAGGACTTACATTTTTTGCTGTTAGCCAACAAACCCCCCCCCCCCCCCCCCACTACACTACACTATATAACTACATTGAAGTAATAAACCAGTGATGGTGCAGAGATAAACAGGACACAAATAGAAACCAAAACAGCTCCGAGATCGCATATCGGATCTGAGTTGAACCTTTCTGTGTGGAGTTTACATCTTTACCTGCTGACGTGGATTTCCTCTGTGTACACCATTTTATTCTTTCCAGTCCGAAGACATGCACATTAGGTCAACTGGTGACTCTTGGGGTGAAAGTAGGCATGAATGGATGTTTGTGTAAGTTCTGCTGGCAACCTGTTTAAGGTCGTATCACCTGTCCATTGGAATTGGCTCCACTTTTTCTCTGTGAACCTGACTAAGAAGTTTTACTAACTCACTTATTATTAATCCTATTGGGCTGGCAAGAGGTAGGAGCCTGTCTCAGCCAACACGTGGCAAAGGTGGGGTACATCCTGAATAGCTCGCCAGACCATTGTAGGGACAACGTACAACCATTCTCACTGCCAATTACACTTAGTAATTAGCATAATGTGCAAGTCTTCGGACTATGGGAGGAAACCGGAGAACCTGGAGGAAACCCATGCAAGCACAGATGTTAATTCTACATAGGAACGGCCTCGCTGATTCATGCTGTGAGGTGGATGTGCATAACAACAGAACACTCCTCCACTGACAGAATAGTGCTAGAGATAATGGATGAATGAATGCCACCCAAGTTACCATATTACACGAGGCCAGCTTTAAATATGTTTGAATCAATTTCTCATAAAAAAGCTTCAGCTCGGTGATATAATGTGATTCATCATGACAAGAAGTTTGATACAGTTGATCTCTCAATAACGAATCATTGTCCTTATAGACTCTACTATGTCCGTGAGGTATAAACGCTGTAATTAGGGTCAGTGGAGGCTTAGTGGTTAATGTGATGGGTTACTAATCCAAAGATCAGCGGTTCAGTTACCACTGTGGGCCCTTGAGCAAGGCCCTTAAACTTCAATAGCTCTGGTTGTATAAAAGTGATAATTTTAAGTTGCTCTGGATAAGAGAGTCTGCCAAATGCTGTAAATGAAATGTAAATGTAAATAACACTAATTGGATGAACTCATAGATGCAAATTCAGCCTGGGAAACAGACATTAATTGAATATTGTTGAACAGTTTGTGCATTGTTCATGAATATAAATGATTTCTGTGCTGCCTGGGCTGAATATAATTCCATCGAGATCATTTCTACAAATAGAATTAGCCACCTTTCTACTGGATCCAGATTTTTTCTGTATGGAGTCACTCTAACAAGTCCAATTGGAAAAGTCAAAATGTTCATGTTGCATGTCATTCATTACTGAAATAAGCTCTGGGGTCGATCTCAGGTTCTCTGGTCTCCTTGTTTAACTTGTCATTCAGCGTGTGATTCGCATCATCTGCCTACTGGTCTAGATTAGAATTCGGTGTCTATATGGATCAGCCATAACATGAACTCCACCAGAGGAAGCTTTTTCTGCGCAGCCCCATAAACAACAGGTCACAATGCACTGTGTTCCGACTCTATTCTTTCATAGCCAGCATTAACAGTTTCAGTAATCTGTGTAACATCAGTGGGATAAGAACAGACATACTTGCCTTCTCCTCCCCTGTGCAGCAATAGCTGATTTTCCACTAGTGTGCCAGATCCATGCAGGCAAGAGCAAGCCAAGGCCATTACTATTCCGAATGGCACTTCTTGGGCTTGACTGTACCTCCTCAAGGTTACTTTGAGGTCAGAAACCAGATAATTTGGGGCCAATATTTACCCATGTGCCAGACGAGGCCAACCGGGGGTGTAAGGTAGTGTCAATGTGAAAAGCAAAGTTTAATTTTTTTTTTGGTTGTTTCAAAACTCTGATATAAACCTTTAGCGTCTGACATAAACCTTTAGCTAGATGATATCTTTGTAATTTGGGTTCAAATATGCATTTACAAAAAAAAAAAAAAAAAAAAAAAAAGTACAGACGCTATGCTAAGCCTTAGATGGCTATGACAGCTGATTCGAATTAGCTATTAAGCTAATCATAATTAATTACTGGTGTAAACTAAGACATACGTAATGATATAAAAATGTTTTAGTTGTATTTTGTTTCGTTCCCTGTTCGCACAGATATGTAAATTATGTAATGTGAAGATTAAAAAAATCCCACCTAAGTCGGATAGCTGTGAATGAAACTTGGGCACCCTGACACTCTTGCCACTTGGTTATTGATTGTCCTTGTTTGTATTTACCACTACGCACTCGGAACACCCCAAAAAACCTACTGTTTTGGGGATTATAAACTCATGTTTCGCATCACAATGTTGTCAAAGGTCACTTCAGTTCTCATGCTTTCTCATTCCTCCTGCTTCCAACCCAACAATTAATAAAAATTCCTGCTTTTTATATACTGTATTAATCCCATGAGGGCAATTATTTCCTCTGCATTTAACCCATTGAAGGTGAGTACACACACACACACACACACACACACACAGAGCGCAGTGGGCTGCCAAACTCGTTGGGGGTCTCTGGAGAGCTGTTAGGGGTTTGGTCTTGCTCAAGGGCACTTTACCCATTTATGTGGACGAGGGGAAGGTGCTGCTCACATTTCACACATTTTTCCTGCTAGTTTGGGAATCGAACCAGTGACCTTTCAAGCTCAAAGCCAGTTCTCTAACAATTAGGCCACGTCTGCCCCCTTTTGCTAGATAGTGTAGGAAAGGGAGGAGACATACACACACATGTTAACAGTGACCGCAAACACACAGACAGACACACCCACCCACCCACCCACCCACTTGGAGCAGTGGGCTGCCACACACATTGGGGCAGTTGGAGGTTAGGTGCCTTGCTTAAGGGTACTTCATCCAGGAAGGTGCCACTTTTCTAAACGCCAGACTATGGTTGCCCATTGCTGCTCACGTTCTGCCTAATACAGCCGGCCCCTAATTTACAAAATTAATCCGTTCCAGAGCCCTTTTCGTATAATGGGGATTCCGTAAGTAGGGGTCGCATTTTACATGTTAAACGCCTAATTCGTTCCAAGGCTCCAGTCCTCAGACTGGATAAACCCATAAACCCTTTAAAATGATAAAAGTACACCAATTTTGTATGAAATATGTGTTAAAAGTAAAAGAAAATTATTTATTAAACCATTTAAACATTTTATTAACACATTAAACCATTTTATTAACATATTTATTAATTAAACCATTATTAAACATTTCTATTAACACACACACACATACTCCCACAAAAACACACACATGCACACACACACACACACACACACACACACACACACACACACATCCCTGTCTCTCTGTCCTCTCTCTCTCTCTCTCTCTCTCTCTCTCTCTCTCTCGATCTCTTTCTCTCTCGTGCGCGCTGCAGGCCACACCCACAAGGCATGAATTCAAAGCGTATTCCCTGCTTGACCATTTACTGAATTAAAACAACTTAGAAAAACGAAACTAAAAACTAAAGCGTGAAGCTTCCTTCTGTCTCTATCTGGGAGGCCAGCGGGGCAAGATGTTGAGAGACAGCCAATGAGAGAGCAACTCGCGTGTCGTGTGAAATTTTGATTGGTGCGTTTGAATTTTGAATTTCTTTTCGTAAGAGGGGGTTGTTTCGTATTTCAGGACGGAAACTCAAGAAAATGTTTTCGTAATCCGGGGATTTCGTACAAAGGGGTCTTCGTAAATTGGGGGCCGACTGTACATTCAACTCCTGTGTAATGTTATAGTTTTATTCACATCACGGGCAGTGGTGGCCTAGTGGATAGGGCGCAGGTTCGCTGATCCTAAGGTTGGGGGGTTCGAGTCCCCACAGGACTGTCACTGTCCCCCCCCCCCCCAGTGCAGCTAACTGGGTTATCAAAAGTGGACTATGTCTCTCACTGACTATGGTGAGAGGCATGTAAAAGAACCATTGCTGACTTTCGTAAAAAGAGTAGGCTGCAAAGCCATCAGCGTGTTTCTGGGGACAAGTAGCAAGCGTTCTTGCATCCTGGTTAATCTTCTCCGGAAGAGACCAATTGCTACACTACCCTACGGGGATAAGATATGATGATTCACATCACCTGTCACTGCTTATAATGTTTTTAATGTTGTATTTAATCAGTGTATGTAAAATCATGTTGATGAGGTATAACATTCCTTTAGAATCCATAATGGCTGGTACAAATTGTCTTCTATTTTGGTAAATAGTTAATAAATAACAAAAGTAATGCATTTTCACAGCCCTGGTTGAATGCAAGAAGTGTTTGTCTCTTTTCACACGTCTGATATTGGTGTAAGTACAGACTAGGGTGTAAATAAACAATAAACAGAAATGTTCCAGCAGCTAATTCTGACTCTGGTGTTCAAATTCCTAAATTTCTGCTGCCAGCATACCGTACATTGTAGCGTAGTGGTTAGCACGTCTTCCTGGAAGCAAGAGGGTCCTGGCTTCAAGTCCTGGGCTCGTTTCAGTGTGGAATATACATGGGTTTCCTTCCTCAGTACATGGACATTGGACTAATTAAATATTGTCTAATACTCCTGGGAGTGTGAATTATTACAATGTGTCTGTGCTGTCCCAGAATTGGTCCAGTAAGATGTTCATGGTGTACCCCACTTACATCTGGAGTCGGCCCCTGCCTCCCCGCGACCCTATAACAGGATAAAACAAGAAATTAAAAAAAGAAAACATACCACTATAGTCAGGGCAGTGGTGGCCTAGTGGTATAGGGTGCTGGATTGCTGATCCTAAGGTTGGGGGTTTGAGTCCCACAAGGTTGTCACTGTCTCCCTAGTGTAGCTAACTGGGTTATCAAAGGCCGGCCATGTCTCTCACTGTCTATGGTGAGAGCCATGTAAAAGAACCATTGCTGACTTTCGTACAGAGTAGTTGCATAGCAGTCAGCGTGTTTTCGCCCTGTGATGGGTTGGCGAACTATCCAGGGTGTACTCTGCCCTCGCTCGGAGTCGGCTGGGATGGGTGCCAGACTCCCCACGACCCTAATCAGGATTAAGCGGTTACAGAAAGTGAACTGAATTGAACCACTCCAGTCATGCATTTTAAGTGGCCTTTATGCAATTCCTCTGTATTATTTTGCAAAACAAAGAAAGGTGATTTGTTGGGACCTGAACACAGAATCTTGCTATAGTCATCATTGATGAGGCAAAATTGACGCTGAGCAAAGGTGGGGTACAGCGTGAACTGTTCACTTGACCACTTCAGGGTAAAACAACCATACATAAGCACTCACACCTAGGGGTAATTCAGAACAGACAGCTAGCCTAACGTGCATGTCTTTGGACTGTTGGAGGAAACCGGAGTACCTCGAGGTAGCCCATGCATACACGAGAAGAACACACAAACCCCACACAGAAACCCTCTTGGAGCTTGAGACTCAAACCCAGGACCTTCTTGCTGTAAGGCGGATGTGCTAACCTAAACACCACCATGTCGCCATCTTGAAGTGTTATGAATATTAATCTGATTTCTATTTTAAGATTCAGTTCCTCATGATGATTTCTTCATTAACTCTTCAGTGCTGTAGAGATCACGACCTGCCTGTTACTGCTTCTGAACTACAAGGCGTATTAAATACGACCTCTTTGTAATATCTCTAAAGAGTAATTATCCACTCCAGATGTATATAATTTGATCATTACACTGTCTGTCGAGCAAGAAGCAATTAGTAAATGAATGTGATTATGTGGGCAGTGGTGGCCTGGTGGGCAGTGGTGGCCTGGTGGCAGGGTGCTGGATTACTGATCCCAAGGTCGGGCCACACTATTAGCGGTTGTCACTACTGTCCCCCCAGTGCAGCTAACTGGGTTATCAAAGGCCTGCCATGCCCCTCACTGTGTGTGGTGAAAGACATGTAAAAAAAAAACATTGCTAACTTTCATAGCAAATTGCCGTCAGTGAGATTTTACCCCGAGATGGCCTACTCTGCCCTCACCTAGAGTCGGCAGGCTACCCTACTTAGGATTAAACGGCTTGGAAAACGAACGATGAGGTTTGATTATGTTTAATGTTGCATGCTGCCCCCCCCTCCCATCTCCCATGAACTCCCCAAGGCTTGGAATCGATCTTCCATTTGTGAGTCAATAAATAAAAGAATGTTTAATATAAGTGTATCTCTCAGGATCATTTATAAATCAGTAAAAATGGACTGCTGCAGAGAATTTCTTAAAGTGATGAATGAATGCGCTGAGATACTTCATCTATAATCTAAAATCTTTAATCTATAAATTAAAATCATCTAAAAACTATGAGCTATAATTGAAAATCAATTATTTAAAATGTTCAATATATACCCTAGACAACTCTTGAGGCCATCACAGGGCTAACACCCACATACCCACACCTAGGGGCAATTTGTAACAGCCAATTAGCCTGTGTGTATGTTTGGACTGTGGGCGGTGGGCGTACCAGGATGAAACCCACACAAGCAGAGGAAGAACAGGCACACTCGCGCACACACACACACACACACACACACACACACACACACACACACACACACACACACACACACACACACACACACACACACTTATACAAAAGTGGGGGCAGAATCATGATTATAACCTGTTGCTCACACCACACAAGGAGAGTTGCAGAAAATCCTACAGCACGCAGCATGTAGCGAAACCTTATTTAATATTTTAAGCCTAATGTGAATGTTTTTGAACTGCGGGAGGAAATCGGAGTACATGGAAGAAATCCACTCAAGTCTCTGCTCTTTAAGAACTACGACCCAGCTATCCAGTAATTCTGCACTGCATGTACTAGTCCTTCTCAAAAAATTAGCATATTGTGATGAAGTTCATTATTTTCTTTAATGTACTGATAAAAATGAAACTTTCATATATTTTAGATTGATTGCATCCCAACTGAAATATTGCAAGTTTTTTTTGTTTTTTATACTGATGATTTTGGCATACAGCTCATGAAAACCAAAAATCCCGATCTCAAAAAATGAGCATATTTTATCCGACCAATAAAAAAAGTCTTTTTAATACAAAAAAGTCAACCTTCAAATAATTATGTTCAGTTATGCACTCAATACTTGGTTGGGAATCCTTTTGCAGAAATGACTGCTTCAATGTGGCGTGGCATGGAGGCAATCAGCCTGTGGCACTCCTGAGGTGTTATGGAGGCCCAGGATGCTTCGATAGCGGCCTTAAGCTCATCCACAGTGTTGGGTCTGGTGTCTCTCAACTTTCTCTTCACAATATCCCACAGATTCTATATGGGCTTCAGGTCAGCAGAGTTGGCAGGCCAATTGAGCCCAGTAATACCATGGTCAGTAAACCATTTAGCAGTGGTTTTGGCACTGTGAGCAGGTGCCAGGTCGTGCTGAAAAATGAAATCTTCATCTCCATAAAGCTTTTCAGCAGATGGACGCATGAAGTGCTCCAAAATCTCCTGATAGCTAGCTGCATTGACCCTGCCCTTGATAAAACACAGTGGACCAACACCAGCAGCTGACATGGCACCCCAGACCATCACTGACTGTGGGGACTTGACACTGGACTTCAGGCATTTTGGCATGTCCTTCTCCCCAGTCTTCCTCCAGACTCTGGCACCTTGATTTCCGAATGACATGCAGAATTTGCTTTCATCCAAAAAAAGTACTTTGGCCCACTGAGCAACAGTCCAGTGCTGCTTCTCTGTAGTCCAGGTCAGGCGCTTCTGCCGCTGTTTCTGGTTCAAAAGTGGCTTGACCTGGGGAATGCGGCACCTGTAGCCCAGCCCACTGCTTCCACAGGTCCCCCAAGGTCTGGAATCGGCCCTTCTCCACAATCTTACTCAAGGTCCGGTCACCTCTTCTGGTTGTGCAGCATTTTCTGTCACACTTTTTCCTTCCCACAGACGTCCCACTGAGGTGCCTTGATACAGCACTCTGGGAACAGCCTATTCGCTCAGAGATTTCTTTCTGTGTCTTACCCTCTTGCTTGAGGGTGTCAATGATGGCCTTCTGGACAGCAGTCAGGTCGGCAGTCTTACCCATGATTGCGGTTTTGAGTAATGAACCAGGCTGGGAGTTTTTAAAAGCCTCAGGAATCTTTTGCAGGTGTTTAGAGTTAATTAGTTGATTCAGATGATTCGGTTAATAGCTCGTTTAGACTACCTGAACATGATATGCTAATTTTTTGAGATAGGAATTTTGGGTTTTCATGAGCTGTATGCCAAAATGATCAGTATTAAAATAATAAAAGACCTGAAATATTTCAGTTGGTGTGCAATGAATCTAAAATATATGAAAGTTTAATTTATATCAGTACATTACAGAAAATAATGAACTTTATCACAATATGCTAATTTTTTGAGAAGGACTAGTATACACAGTTCTCTTTAGAGTTCCAAGATTAATTTACACACACACACACACACACACACACACACACACACACACACACACACACACACACACACACACACGGTCATTCATCATTATACGATTGCCGAATGTTTCTGGTCATGGAGCCTTTGTAATTTAATCAATCCAAAATTCAATATCATTGCATGATGGTGTTCCTTGGATCATGACTCGTTTTCGTGTAAGTCATTTCCATTACATTTAAATTCCAAAATGCCTGCTGTGCTTTTCTAAATCAATCACATAAAGGCCACAGATATTATATTAATTAGACAACAAACCCACATAATACAATCTAACACTGTAATAAACCAGTTTACTTATTTAAGTGTACCCGACATGTATAAACTTTGATTGCATCAAATATAATTCCATTTGCACTTCCATGTTATGCATGGATAAATTGTGAGACTATTAAACTAGACATCACAAGTTCACACAGAAACACATCAAGGGCAATAATCGAACCTGTGACCTTCTAGAAATACATGTACAGATATTACAATAACTCTCACTAATTTGCCAAACGGCTTAATCCTAGTCAGATAGCTAGGCCAGTCTCAGCCAACTCTAGCTGATGGCCGGGTACACCCTGAACAGCTCGCCTGACTATCAAAGGGCCAACACACACATATCCATTCACACTCACACCTAAGAACAATTTGTAGCAGCCAAGTAGTCTAAAGTACAAGCGTCTCACAGGGACGCTGGTGCCCATCCCAGCCAACTCTGGGTGAGGTACACCCTGGAGAGCTCACCAGACTATCGCAGGGCCATTCATATTCACACTTAGGGAAGCTTTGGAACAACCACTTCACCTATTCTGCATGTTATTGTATTGTGGGCGGAAACTGGAGTACCCAGAGGAAACTCACACAGGCATGGAGAGAACATGCAAACTTCACACAGAAACGCCCGAGCTTCGAATCAAACCCAGGACTTGCTGTGAGGCGGACATGCTAACCACTACGCCATCGTTCCACCCCTGTTCACTATAAATGCATATGATTTGTATTAAGACATTTAGAGAAACGTTTCTAATAAAATCTGACGTTGATGAAATATTCTGAGTACGTGAACAAAAATTAATGTTTCAGAGCTGCCATCTGCTTTTCAAGTTATTTTCAAACTGATTTGCTTTTTATCTCAATCCATTTGAAATAAATATACTTTTTGGGGGATTTTTTTAACCCATTTTCTCCCTAATGCAATCGTATTGAATTCCCATAAGGTATTACCTTTCTTATTACATGACCATCACCGAGGGAGGGGCGAAAGCATGCACACGCTTCCTCTGTGACATGCAATGCTGCCTCTTTTTGAACAGCGGTGTGTATTTGGGGTGGTCTAATACACACGGTGGGAAAATGCTATTCGCCCCCTCATACCAATGAGCTCACAGACGCCCATGATTGATTGGCGACTGCTGTGAGTCACAGGGACTTGAGTGTATGTCATTCCTCCTTCCTGTGAGAGCTCAGCTAATTAGCTCCCATGGACTCCTGGCCAGGGACAACTGTAGCATTAACCTGGCTTCGAACTTGCAATCTCTGTGTATAAATATACATTTATTCAATCATTCGTTTGCCAAACAGCTGAGTCTATATCAGTCGACTCTGATACTCAACAGCTTACTATTCCATCACAGGTACAATACACACACACACACACACACACACACACACACACACACACACACACACACACACACACACACACACACACACACACACGCGTCTCACACCTAGGTGCAATTTGTAGCAGGCATGTAGAATAATGCGCCTGTCTTTGGACTGTTGGAGGAAACCGGAGTACCTGGAGGAAACTGATGCAATAACAAAGAGAACATGCAAACTCCAGACAGAAATGCCATCATAAAACTCGGGGCTTGAACCCAGGACCCTCTTTCTGTGAGATGGACATGCCCACTACACTACGATGCTGTCCTGTAATATGTCAGATAGAATAACAGTGTAAGCATAAATAATTAGCCTGAATAAATTCCAACCATAGTGTATATTTCCACAAAGGAAAATCATTTAGCGTTAAGGAGCCAATGAATGACATCATTAGGACGTAAAAAATCATGACGCGTGTCATGAACACAATCGGTTTTGAGATGTGCATAAGAGCATAAACACTGAAGTTTTTTTTCCCTTGCAATGCAGGATGTACCTGATCACATGTAATGGTTGCATATTCTTCAGCCATTATTCAGCCACACACAGCAATTTAATCACATTGAATCCTGCTGTGTTCCCTTCGTCCTTACTGGCCCTCTGTCTGTTTTGAAGTGTTTCAGTGCTCCAATAAGCTTGGCTTCATGCTGAACAGCATCTGCGATCTGGAGGGCCTAGCATGCAGGTTTCTGATTATTATGATGTACTTTATTGCTTTCTGCCATTCGGTCCTCACTTCTGGAAAGCCCTTTGGCACAGTGGCAGCTGCTGCATGGAACACTCAAGGCCACAGAAGTGTAATCTCCGATAATTATTGACAAGGCACCCAAATGTCCAGTATGCTTAATTTGCCCTTATATAAATCTGTGTATTCTGGCACAAACCCTGGATCTTCTTGCTGTGAGGCAACAGTGATGAAAACCTTGAAAGGTAATTCTGAATAATAAACTGGAGCCGTAAAGTACATAAACTTCACTGTATATCATGTACCGCTCTCCTTTCTCATATACAGTATAGTGTGCAGTTATACTATATGATAAACAGGTCAGTTTGTGTCATTACAGTCTACACCATGCACCAGGCTGGTGGCAGAATATCTGCAAACCCAACAATTGCTGCAATCTTTGTGAATGTGAGCCACATTGTGGTGTAGTTATTAGCACATTGACCTCACAGCAAGAAAGTACGAAGAAGGTTCATATTCTGGGCTTCACAGATGTTCTCATTTCGGTTTGGTGTCTGTGTGGAGATGGAATGTTCTACCCGTATTTGCAGGATTTTCCTCTGGGTACTCCAGTTTCCTCCAGTGGTCCAAAACCATGGGCATTAGGCTAATTGGCCCTGCTTTTCAAGTGACCTGTTCACCCCACCTTCACCCAGAGTTGGCTGAGATAGACTTCAGGAGAGTGGACATGCTATTGAGTTGTATGATATAATAGCACATTTTTAGCTAGCATTCAGTTTCTGAACTGATTAATCCTAATTAGGGTCATGGGGAGGCTCACGCCCATCTTATTCAACTCTGGGTAAGGGCAGAGTACACCCTGGAAAGCTTGTGAGGCCATTGCAAAAAGAAATATGCTGATGGCTATGCAGCTACTCATGATGAAAATCAGCAATAGTTCTTTTACATGAACTTCTCACCACAGACAGTGAGAGACATGGCCGGTCTTTGATAACCCAGTTAGCTGCAATGAGGGGACAGTAGTGACAACCGTTGCAGACTTGATCCCCCAACCTTGGGATCAGTAATCTTGTACTCTATTGCCAGACCACAACTGCCACCATATGAAAATGCATTACAGCTAAATACCTGTAGACCGGAAATTTTTATGAAAGTAGTATGTTAGTATACAGTACACTCTGGAACAACAACACAGTAGTTACTACAGTATGTCTACCTCACAGCAAGAATGTTTTTTTTTCCCATTTCTGTGTAGTATTTGTATATATTCCCTGTGATGGTGTTGGTTTCCTTCACATAGTCCAGTTTCCTCCCAATGCAGCCCGGGGGGGGGGGGGGGGCACAAACAAGTGCCCGCCCTCACGCCGGTCCCAAGCCCGGAAAAATGCAGAGGGTTGCGACAGGAAGGGCATCCGGCGTAAAACTTTTGCCAGAATGCAAAATGCAAACCGTAAAGACAAATTTCATACCGAATCGGTCGAGGCCCGGGTTAACAACGACCGCCATCAGTGCTGTTAACCAACAGGGTGCAGGTGGAAATTGGACTACTGTTGGTTGAAGAAGGAGAGGCAGGAGGCGTGTCCATAGGAAGAGAGAGAGAAGAGGAAAAACATGAGTTTAGGACTGAGAGTAGGGACTTTGAATGTTGGAACTATGACAGGAAAAGGTAGAGAACTGGCTGACGTGATGCAGAGAGGAAGGTGGACATACTGTGTGTTCAGGAGACCAGGTGGAAAGGTAGCAAGGCTAGAAGCTTAGGAGTGGGGTTTAAGCTGTTTTTTCATGGTGTGGATGGGAAGAGAAATGGAGTCGGAGTCATCTTGAAGGAGGAGTTTGTCAGGAATGTTCTCGAAGTGAAAAGAGTGTCAGACAGAGTGATGAGTCTCAAGTTAGAAATTGAAGGCGTGATGTTCAATGTTGTTAGTGCTTACACCCCACAGGCAGGATGTGAGCTAGAAGAGAAGGAGAGATTCTGGAGTGAGTTAGATGAAGTGATGCAGAGTACCCCCAGAGGTGAAAGAGTGGTCATTGGAGCACTTTGTAGATTGACATCACGAACATATTTTAGATCACGCAAGATAGTCTGTGAATGGATGCTCCACAATGAGGTTATTGATGAGCAAATAAATTTGGTATTTACCCGCAATATAATTTGTGTTTGTGTGTGTGTGTGTGTGTGTGTGTGTGTGTGTGTGTGTGTGTGTGTGTGTGTGTGTGTGTTTGTGTGTGTGTGTGTGCTCAACTTTAAATAGGGGGAAAAAACAGTATTCAACTGGAAAACATGAGGAAATCTGTAAAATAAAAGCATGGTGCTTAACAGTAAAAACAGGTATGTAAGTGTGAAATAAAATATGTAGGTTACAAAATGCAAATTGTAAAGACAAATTTCATACCAGGTCGGTCAAGGCCCGGGTTAACAACGACCGCCATTAGTGCTGTTAACCAACAGGGTGCTGGTGGAAATTGGACTACTGTTGGTCGAAGAAGGAGAGGCGGAAGGCGTGTCTGTAGGCAGAGAGAGAAGAGGACAGGCATGAGTCTAGGACTGAGAGTAGGGACTTTGAATGATTTTCTGTGGCGACCCCTGAAGAGAACAGCCGAAAGGAAAATAATAAGAAAACCCTAAGCCTGGGACTCAAGTCCAGAACTTTTTTGCCGTGAGGATAACCACTGCTCCCCGCGCTGCCCTATAGAGTATTATAAAAATGAATGAATGCTTATGAAATGTATTACAGTATCAGTTATAACCCTGTGTGTTTTTCAATATCTAATCCGAATGACTTCGTTTCTTATTGTACATGCTGACATGAAGACAGAATAAACTCTTCCTGTTGTGCTTAATTCATCCTCCAATGAAACAATAATTCCCTTTTTTTGTACTGCAGTCAAAATAAATCCATAGTGCAACCAAGCAGATATTATACACCCTTCACCTTGGCTGGATAATAAACCACGTACCCCCAAACACCACCTCTCGAATTATTTTCAACCTTTCTTTTCATCTTCATTTAATTGCTTTTGGATAGATTACTGTTTCCTTTATTTAAAAGAAATAAATAAATAAAACCCCTGCTCTTGTCAAATCTACGATGGGCTGTATGGGTTTTAATTTTGATGAGGAGGAGCTCATGCCAGGCAGAGAAGAAGGGCTAAATCATTTAGTCGGGTATTTTTAGAAGCCGGAGCATCTAATAAGATAAACAGTAACCAGAGGACAGATGAGCTCTGCTTGAACAGATGGCACACTCATTTGAAAACTGATTAAGCTGCGGCGGCTAAAACACACCATCATTACAGCACACCAAATATGTTGCGCCTCAGGGATGAAGACCACCTGTAGAGCTTGCATGTTTGAAGCCGAATAAGATTTACACACCCACTCGTCTTATCGCACTCATTTGCAAAACCGATTCATCTGATTAAGGTGGAGGTGAGGCTGGAGTCAGAGTCAGCTGACACTGGGTGAATGCAGGGTGCACCTTGTGCACTCTTAGCCCTCATACACGATCATTCACACTCACAAAATTTGAAACAGCCAGTTAGCCTAATGTGCATGTTTTTGGACTGCCGCATGAAACCGGAGCACCTGCAGAAAAACCCATGGAGGAACATGCAAGCGCCACACAGAAACACTTGTGCTGAGCTCAGGACTCGAACCAGGGACCCTCTTGCTGTGAAGCAGATTTGCTAACCACTACGTTGCCATATAATGGATTTACACTGTAGCCTAATCATAAGATCCAGACTATTCATCAACAGGACAATGCAGCTTGGAATGAGTTCTTGATTTCTCCACTTAATCATTTTTTCAAGGGGAGAAGGACATATTTAATCTTTTATGCCTCATCTATATTCCGGGCTTAAAAATACACTAGACAAGGTGATACTTGTCAAAAGTGAAACATCGCCGCAGTAAAATTAAACAGTGAGTTAAATAAGGGCAACTGATAAAGTGTGAGGGTCGGGGTGGAGGACTATAAACTCTGTTATAGGATTATAATTATAGATGATAGAATCATTAACACTCATTTTTCGTGAGAATCCACACCACTGTTGACTTCTCAAATTTGACTGTAAGATGTATATTGGGTTGGGTTGTCTACCAGTTAATATCAGGCATTTTAAAAGTGCACATTTGCTTATATCTTAGTCATAAAATCGAAAGAGTCAAAATGCCATTCTAGAATCATTTGCTTACTCCTGTACGCGAGTGTTATTGACCTGTGTGCCAAGTGAGATGATCTGGAGATAGCAAGCATGCCTTCTACTGAAAAACAAATAACTTTGGCGACCATTAAAACAGACATGGAGGATGCAGTAGTAAAAAATCAGGAATACAGTACATCACTTTTCTCTGTTTTTTTGTAGTATGCAGCAGTTATATCGGTAATATACTACTCACGCATTTGCTGAATCCTACTTGAGTCATGGGGAGGCCGGTACCTATCTCAAACACTGGGTGAAGGCAGGATACACACTGAAGAGCTCAACAATACAGTTCATTACAGGGCCACATATACAACTATCCACATTCACACCTAGCAGAAAATCTGAAAAGCTAGTTAGCCGAATGTGCATGTCACTGGACTGTGGGAGGAAACTAGACTTCTTCTTCTTCTTTTCCTTTCGGCTTTTCCCTTCATGGGTCGCCACAGCAAACCATCTGCCTCCATCTCACCCTATCCTCTGCATCTTCTTCTCTTACACCAACTACCTTCATGTCCTCCTTCACCACATCCATAAATCTTCTCTTTGGGCTTCCTCTTGGCCTTCTGCCTGGTAGTTCCAACCTCAGCATCCTACTACCAATATACTCACTATCCCTCTTCTGTACATGTCCAAACCATCTCAATCTAGGGTTATCTCAATCTAGCCTTTCTGACTTTGTCTCCAAAACCTCTAACATGTGCTGTCTTTCTGATGTACTCATTCCTGAAGTCCCAGGCTTAGGGTGTTTGCATTTTATCCACATGCTTGCAAGGGTTTTCTCTGGGTACTCTGGGTTCCTCCCACAGTCCAAGAACATACACAGTAGGCTGAATGGTGGTTTCAAATTTTACATAGACATGAGAGTATGTGTAAATGGTCGTACGTGGGTTTCCCTGTGCTGATATAGCGAGCTGAGCAGGGTGTTCCCCGTCTTCGCCCTGAGTCGTCGGAGGCAGTTTGCCAAATGTAAATGAGTGAGAGTGCCTTGGGAAATTAAAGCACAACCTGATGCAAACCCTCACTGCTTATCTCACAAAAACCCCAAAAGAGTTAAAAGATGTATTCATTCAATTTCTAATCTGCTTAATCCTAATTTGGGTTGTGGGAAGGTTGGCGCCCATCTTAGTCAATTCTGGGAGAAGGCAGGGTATATCTTGATCAGCTTGACAGACCACTGCAAGGCCAACACACAGACAACCATTCATACTCGTACTCACACTTAGAGGTGATTTGGAACAGCCAATCAACCTTCTGTGCCTGTTTTTGGACTGTGGAGGGAAACCCAGTGTACCTAGAGGAAACCCAGAGCATGAGTAGAATCTGAAAACTCCATACAGAAATGCACCGAGACTCTAGTAGGATTGAATGGCTTCATATATAAATGAATGATGTTCAAGGTCTGAAAGATTGCTACCCTTCAGAAATAAAAAAAACTTTTTTTCTCTGCAAAGCTCAACATTCAGAACACTACAAATGAGTAGCCTCATGATAGATGTTGTTTGCTCGGTCGAGTCAAATTATAGACTTTCTGAAATCAGACAATTGCTTTAATTATGTTCCACATGCACGTGCGCACAAACACACACACACACACACACACACACACACACACACACACACACACACACACACACACGAAATAATAAAAATTTTAAAATGTTAATGGTTCCTCTGATTTTGTAGATGAATCTCTTATCTCAAGTGATTTGCCCTCTACCACATGGCAGCTATAACGCCCCCTTTCGAAGGCATGAAAGCTAACATGAAGCATGAACGATTTTCTGCTACTCCATTCAGGGACATGGACTTGTCTTCGGGAGGTCTTGTTCTTGGAATTGCTAATCAGGCATGCCATGAGCCCAGTAAACAAATATAAAAAGCAGAAAAACAAATGATGTCACCTCAGAGAGTCTGTGGTTATAGAAGTTTTAATAGACAAGTTGTAGAAGTTAACATTGGTTGTTTTTATGTGAGGCACAGTGGCATAGAGGTTACCATGGAGGTCTTAGGATTTTGTTCAGGGCTCGGCTACTGCTTTTTGGTGCATGTTGTTTCCGTGCTTGCGTCTGTTTTTCTCTGGGCACCCTGGTTTTCTCCTACAGTCCGAAGACATGCACATTAGGCTATTTGCTGTTTGAGATTGCCTCAAAGTGTGCACGTAATTGTAAATGGTTGTGTTGCTGGTCAATGGTCTGGTAAGTTGTTGATGGCATATTTTGCATTTGCCCAATGTCGGCTGAAATAGACTTATGGTTGTTTCAGACACAACCCCTTTTTTCTCAGTGGGAAATCTTAATGTACATTACTGTGCTTCAACAGCTTCTTCTTGCTGCCCATGACCTCTTGAATCCTTTCCTTCTACTCTCTGCAGCTGCTTTATTTTCTCATAATTTCCTTGCTGAAAGACATTCTGCTTCAGGTCAAGGACTTCATTTAACTCAGTACAGAAAGAACTACAAAGCGAATGGAAGTTGATATAATGAGTGATATGAGCCGGTATCTTCTTTATGGAGACCAAAAAATATTTACCTTAAGCCTTACAGAATGAGTTTTATTCAGGACAAACCCTCAGAAGTTCAGAAGCAGCCTGGCATTACCCTGTAGTGTGTAATCAGGTTACAGAAGAAGAGTGTCTCACCTATGAATGTATACACAGTAGTGGAAGAAAAGCATCATGAATAGACTCTTACAGAGGAAGCATGTATATGTGCATGGATGGTATAAATGGTACTGATATGGTGTAGTGTGGATGGGATGGAAAGGTTCAGCAGGGGACTGAGTTCAGTAGTGAGACAGCTGTTGGGAAAAAGCTGTTCTGAAACCTGCTGGTTTTTATCCCAAGGCATCTGGCGAAGATATCTCTTCTTATGGACAACTTCTGTAGCAGGAAGTGGAGTCCTTTTTTTTCACCACCTCCTGCAGTGTTGAGGTCCATGATAGAGCAATTCCCATACCAGACTGTAACAAAGTTACAAGGTCAGGATGGTTTCTATTGTGCAACAGTAGAAATTACCCAGGATATCAGTAGACAGTTGAGTTCAGTTCATTTTCTGTAACCGCTTAATCATAATTAGGGTCGCGGGGAGGCTGGCGCCCATTCCAGCCGACTCCGGGCAAGGGCAGAGTACAGCCTGGACAGCTCACCAGGCCATCGCAGGGCGGAAACATGCTGACTGTTTTGCAGCCTACTCTTGCCGAAAGCACAGCTGGCAAGCAAACACAAATGGACAGACATGGAAAAACTTCAACACACAGACCAGCTGATTGCCAAAACTTGGGACATGCTTCCTGTCACATAAACACTGCAGAGTGTGATTCCTGTCGTATTGACCATGTTTGGCTCCACATATGCATGCGAGCAGTCACCTGAAAAACATCAAGACCAACCTGCAGTCACGTGTAATAGAAGGAAGCCTAAACGCCTGCATGAAGCTGAACTTCACCACGTATCAACCAGACTACCAAGCCATCAACAAAACCATGCAGCACCAGAAGTCGCATTAATAGTAAGAAGTACTTTTCTTCTTAATAAATAACTTCATTATGACAATGTTGTTTAAAATAAATTCAGAGTTTTATTATACTCTCAAATTGTTGGTCTTCTTTTTCAATTTAGTTGTATTCAGTATATATATATATATATATATATATATATATATATATATATATATATATATATATATATATATTTGGCTGTCTTAGTCCTGCCATAGACAGTGAGAGACATGTCCAGCCTTTGATAACCCAGTTAGCTGCACGGGGGGAGGCAGTGACAACCTTGGGGAGAGTGGAACTCGAACCCCCAGTACCCTATACCACTAGGACACCACTGCCCATCAGTAGACAAGTGGTTCGTCAGTCTCTTCCAGAAGAGCAGGCGCTGATGGAAAACTCACTTCCTGTTTGACATCACTTCCTACTTTTGAATCGCGGGCCGGCAACTGCTTCTCGGTGGATTTTTTTTCACCTCAGATTTGAGGAAATTCATTTTAATTTCACTGCCTTACTTTTATTTTCAATTGAAGTAGTTTTAGTTATTTTATTTATACTTTGTTTTCTTCAAAACGCCAACTCTTTTCCACTTTAAACCAGCACGCAGAGGGAATCAACAACATCTTGCTCCAAGTCTCCAGTTGAGGTTTGTTTTAGCATCATAGCGGCTATCCAGCTTGCTCTGTGTGTTGACTGCAGGATGTTTTGCTCTCCTTACTTTATGAGTGATAAGTTTATCTGTGATATTTGTGTACCAATAAACTCTCTGACGGAGAATATTGTAGCGTTCGAAGTGCGCATCCAAACTTTAGAGAGGAATAGTGAGAGCGGGGGGCGCGTTCCTGTAACCGGAAGTCTTGATGCCTTAGGCGAAGAGAGTAACCCCCGTCCTCCGGCATCAGAGCCCTCACAGCGGGGCGAATGGGTGACGACTCGACGGCATCCTCGTAACCCAAAGCTAACGCTGAGGCTCGCCGACATGAGGACCAGTCGTCTGCGCTTCACATGTCGAACAGGTTTGCTCTCCTCAGTTGAGAAACCCGAAAGAGCTCTGGTCATAGGAAGCTCCATTTTAAGGCACGTGAAATTAGTTAGTTGTTCAGGGGCACCAGCGAGAGGAATGAAGGTTAGCCTCAGTAAGACAATGCATGTGTGTGAACAACACGGACCCAAGAGGAAATGTGAGGTTACAGGGGGCAGAGATAAAGAAGGTGGAGGATTTTAAGTACTTAGGCTCAACAATCCAGAGCAATGGAGAGTGTGGAAAAGAGGTGAAGAAGCGCGTGCAGGCAGGTTGTAATGGTTGGAGAAAAGTGTCCAGTGTGATAGGAGGGTATCAGCAAGAATGAAAGGAAAAGTGTCCAAGACCGTGTTGAGGCCAGCGATGTTGTATGGTTTAGTGGCCCTGGGGAAAAGACAGGAGGCAGAGCTGGAGGTAGCAGGGATGAAAATGTTGAGGTTCTCTTTGGGAGTAACGAGGATGGATAGGATCAGGAATGAGCACATCAGAGGGACAACACATGTAAGACGTTTTGGAGACAAAGTCAGAGAGGCTAGATTGAGATGGTTTGGACATGTACAGAGGAGGGATAGTGAGTATATTGGTAGTAGGATGCTAAGGTTGGAACGACCAGGCAGAAGACCAAAGAGAAGATTTATGGATGTGGTGAAGGAGGACATGAAGGTAGTTGGAGATTCAAGTCATGCATACTTGTGTGTTCAGCGTCCTGCTGTATGCAGACGAAACCTGGACGCTCCACAAAGATGATATCCGCAGGATCAAAGCATTTGAAATGTACTGCAACCTTTATACCCTCAAAATCCGCTGGTTCCAGCATGTCACCAATTTAGAATTCTCCAATGTATCAAACCATGAACTATGCTGATGCAAATGATTATCAAGTGCAAAATGGGCCTCTTTGGACACTGTATGCTTATGCTGTATGAAGCTGTATGCTTATGCTGTATGCTTATGCTATATGTATCACCGCATAATCAAACTTCTGATTACTGGAATCGCAGAGGGCAACAACAAGAGAGGCCCACCATTCAAAATTCAAACGCGCCAATAAAAATTCAAGCCATGCACGAGTTGATCTCTCATTGACTGTCACCCCAAGTACCGCCCCGCTGGCCTCCCATTGGCCAGGAAGGGACCTGTACTGTACCCATACTTTCCGCCACACGGGTGAAAAGAGTTGAAGAGGACTGTTGGCTTGTTTTTTTGTTGTTGTTGAGTGTATCCGTTTTCCAACCGTTTTATTTTATTCCATTATGGGTCCTAAGAAAGTGAATCCTGATACCGAGAAGAAGAGGGCTCCATTGTCAATTGAAATGAAGCAGGAGATAAAAAAAAATACGAAAGGGGGGTGCGATTGAGCGAAATCGCAAAGGAGTATGGCTGAAACCCTTCTACAATCGGGAAAATACTGAAGCAGAAGGGCACCTTAAAGGTGATGACCCCTTCGAAAGGTCTCTCTGTGAGATTGAAATAAAAACGTTTAATGTTTAATATTGTTTGGTTCATAAAAATGGTTAATAAAAATGTTTAATAATGGTTGAATTAATAAATGTTAATAATATGTTTAAATGGTTTAATAAATAATTTTCTTTTACTTTTAACATGTTTCATACAAAATTGGTGTACTTTTATCATTTTTAAAGGGTTTATGGGGTATGGGGTTTATCCAGTCCAAAGACTATATAAATATATAAAGACTATATATATAAGACTAAACGAATGAGGCGTTTAACATGTAAAATGCGACCCCTACTTACGAAATCCCCGCAATATGAAAAGGATACTGGAACAGATTAATTTCGTACGTTGGGGGCCGACACGCCTCGGTTTTACGGATTTCAGATGCAACGGACAAAATCTGTAGCTTCCGACTAGTCCGGATCGTCCGGACGTGGGCCGCTGTTTCCGAAAGTGACCGCCAGATGACCAGAATGGCTTGAAGAAATCTCGCGCATTTAAATCTATTCATCTATTTTCAATGCCACCTCACTTGTGGCGCCAAGCGGAGAGCCAATCCTTTCAGTTTGTTGTCAGGTCCGATACCTTAAAACTCTAATTTTATTGGACTCACACACTGCAGTATTTATGTGACAGAAAGTGCGTCCCAAGTTTTGGCAATCAGCTGCTGGTTGAAGTTTTTCCATGTGTGTCCATTTGTGTTTGCTTGCCAGCTGTGCTTGGCTTTGTGGAAATGAGCCGATCACAACAAGGGAAATTTACCTCTTTACTCAAAAACAACACGTGCAGTCTGTGGCTGTTGTTATAATCCAATAAAATTAGAGTTTGACGGTATTGGACCTGCTCGCATACCGGAGTACAGAAAGGATTGGCTCTTCGCTGCGCGCCACAGTAAAGTGACATTGAAAATAGATGTATAAATTTAAATGCGTGAGATTTATTCATCTGTTTTGGTTTTACTTTTTTTGTATTTCTATTTAAATGGCAGTGAAATTATGTATTCGTTATTCTGTTAAAAAAGGCCACCTGATTTATCTGAGCGCTACATACCGTCATCAAGACAGCCACGTCTTGCTCACGAGCCATAGGTTCCCAACCCCTGAATATATATACTAGTCCTTCTCAAAAAATTAGTATATTGTGAAAATAAAGTTCATTATTTTCTGTAATGTACTGATGAAAAATTAACCTTTCATATATTTTAGATTCATTGCACACCAACTGAAATATTTCAGGTCTTTTATTGTTTTAATACTGATGATTTTGGCACACAGCTCATGAAAACCCAATGCAGCCGTGAGGGGTGGCACAAACAAGTGCCTGCCCTCATGCCGGTCCCAAGCCCGGAGAAATACAGAGGTTTACGACAGGAAGGGCATCCGGCGTAAAACTTTTGCCAAAACACAAAATGCAAACCATAAAGACAAATCTCATACCGGATCGGTCGAGGCCCGGGTTAACAATGACCGCCATCAGTGCTGTTAACCAACAGGGTGTTGGTGGAAATTGGACCACTGTTGGTCAAAGACATCAAAGAAGGAGAGGCGGGAGGCGTGTTCATAAGCAGAGAGAGAAGAGGAAAAGCATGAGTTTAGGACTGAGAGTAGGGACTTTGAATGTTGGAACTATGGCAGGAAAAGGTGGAGAGTTGGCTGAGATGATGCAGAGGAGGATGATGGACATACTGTGTGTTTAGGAGACCAGGTGGAAAGGTAGCAAGGCTAGAAGCTTAGGAGCGGGATTTAAGCTGTTTTTTCATGGTGTGGGTGGGAAGAGAAACGGAGTAGGAGTCATCTTGAAGGAGGAGTTGGTCAGGAATGTTCTAGAAGTGAAAAGAGTGTCAGACAGACTGATGAGTCTCAAGTTAGAAATTGAAGGTGTGATGTTCATTGTTGTTAGTGCTTATGCCTCACAGGCAGGATGTGAGCTAGAAGAGAAGGAGAGATTCTGGAGGGAGTTAGATGAAGTGATGCAGAGTACCCCCAGAGGTGAAAGAGTGGTCATTGGTGCAGACTTCAAAAGACATGTTGGTGCAGACAACAGAGGGGACGAGGAAGTGATGGGCAGGTTTGGTATCCAAGGTTTGGTAGATTTTGCAAAAAGGATGGAAATGGCTGTGGTGAATACTTTATTCCAGAAGAGAGAGGAGCATAGGCTGACTTATAAAAGTGAAGGTAGAAGCACACAGGTAGACTACATCTTGTGTAGGCGATGTAATTTGAAGGAAGTCAGTGACTGCAAAGTAGTAGTGGATGAGAGTGTTGCCAAACAGCATAGGATGGTGGTGTGCAGGATGATGCTGATGGTAAGAAAGGTGAAGAAGGCAAAGGCAAAGCAGAAGACAAAGTGGTGGAAGCTGAAAAAGGAAGAATGTCGTGTTGTCTTCAAGGAGGAGTTGAAACAGGCTTTGGGTGGTCAGGAAGTGCTTCCAGATGACTGGACAACTACAGCTAATGTGATCAGGGAGACAGGTAGGAGAGTACATGGCGTGTCCTCTGGAGGGACAGTAGATAAAGAGACTTGGTGGTAGAATAAGGAAGTGCAGGAGTGTGTACAAAAGAAGAGGTTAGCTAAGAAGAAATGGGACATAGAGAGGACCGAAGAGAGTAAACAGAAGTACAGGGAGACACAGCTTAAGGCAAAGATAGTGGTGTCAAAGGCCAAACAGAGGGTATATGATGACTTGTATGCTAGGTTGGACAGTAAAGAGGGAGAAAATGATTTATACAGGTTGGCACAGCAGAGAAATAAAGATGGGAAGGACGTGCAACAAGTGAGATTGACAAAGGACAGAGAGGGAAATGTATTGACTGATGACAGAAGTGTGCTGGGAAGATGGAAAGAGTACTTTGAAGAGCTTATGAATGAGGAAAATGAGAGAGAAAAAAAGAGTAGAAGAGGTGACTGTTGAGGACCAGGAAGTAGCAAAGATTAGTAAGGGTGAAGCGAGGAGGGCATTGAAGAGGACGAAGAATGGAAAGGTAGTTGGTCCTGATGACATACCGGTGAAGGTATGGAAGTGTCTAGGAGAGGTCACAGTACATTTTCTGACAAGAACATTCAACAAGGTCTTTGAGAGTGAGAGGATGCCGGAGGAATGGAGGAGAAGTGTGCTTGTGCCCATTTTTTAAAACAAGGGAGATGTGCAGAGTTGTAGCAACTACAGAGGGATAAAATTGATGAGCCATACGATGAAGTTATGGGAAAGAATAGTGGAAGCTAGACTAAGGGCAGAGGTCAGCATTTTTGAACAACAGTTTGGTTTCATGCCAAGAAAGAGCACCACAGACGCAGTGTTTGCTTTGAGGTTGTTAATAGAGAAGTACAGAGAAGGTCAGAAGGAACTGCATTGTGCCTTTGTGGATCTGGAGAAAGCATATGACAGGGTGCCAAGAGAGGAACTGTGGAATTGCCTGAGGAAGTCTGCAGTGGCAGAGAAGTATGTTGGAGTGGTGCAGGACATGTATGAGAGATGTAAGACAGTGGTGAGATGTGCTGTCCGTGTGACAGAAGAGTTCAAGGTGGAGGTGGGGCTGCACCAAGTGTCAGCTCTGAGCCCCTTCTTGTTTTCTATGGTGATGGACGGTCTGACAGACGAGGTTAGACAAGCATCTCCATGGACTATGATGTTTGCAGATGACATTGTGACCTGCAGTGAGAGCAGATAACAAGTGCAGGAAAATCTAGAGAGGTGGATGTATGCTCTGGAAAGGAGAGGAATGAAGGTTAGCCTCACTAAAACAGAATACATGCGTGTGAATGACAAGGACACAAGAGGAACGGTGAGGTTACACAGAGCAGAGATAAAGAAGGTGGAGGATTTTAAGTACTCAGGCTCAACAATCCAGAGCAATGGAGAGTGTGGAAAAGAGGTGAAGAAGCAAGCTGGAATGGTTGGAGAAAAGTATCGGGTTTGATGTGTGATAGGAAGGTATCGGCAAGAATGAAAGGGAAAGTGTACAAGACAGTGATGAGGTCAGCAATGTTGTATGGTTTAGAAACAGTGCTTCTGGGGAAAAGACAGGAGGCAGAGCTGGAGGTAGCAGAGATGAAAATTTTGAGGTTCTATTTGGGAGTAACAAGGATGGATAGGATCAGGAATGAGTACATCAGAGGGAAAGCTCATGTTAGAGGTTTTGGAGACAAAGTCAGAGAGGCTAGATTGAGATGGTTTGAACATGTACAGAGGAGGGATAGTGAGTATATTGTTAGTAGGATGCTGAGGTTGGAACTACCAGGCAGACGACCGAGAGGAAGACCAAAGAGAAGATTTATGGATGTGGTGAAGGAGGACATGAAGGTAGTTGGAGTAAGAGTACAAGATGCAGAGGATAGGGTGAGATTGAGGCGGATGGTTTGCTGTGGCGAACCCTGAAGGGAAAAGCCGAAAGGAAAGAAGAAGATTCAAATATAAAATTTAAAAATAGGTACAGTGGTACCTCACTTTACGAAAGTCTTACCAAATGAAAAATGCAGGTTATGAAACGCATTTTCCTAAAAGTTTTGTCTCTGTATACGAAACAAGTTCATGTTACAAAAGCACCATCTTAAAAATTCAAACGCGCCATTAAAACATTCGAACAATGCATGAGCTGCTCTCCCATCAATGACTTTCAAACATCCCGCCCCGCTGGCCTCCCATTGGCTAATAACTGAGCTGTCATTCATGTCACCCTCACTCGAGCGCCATGTTGGACAGGTCTACCTGATGCCATCTTGGACAGGGATCCCATTGGCTAGGAGGGATGACACAGCTCCCTCCTATAGTCTATTATTGAGCTGAATCTAGCATGATGCTTTTCGTGTAAAAAACGGAGTTACTGTTGTTTCATGCTTTATTTTTTGACTCAGGCTTTTAACCTTCCATAAACATTTGTAAGTTTATAACTCTGCTAAGAAGACATTGTGAAAACACGTGCGCACCCACACGTGCGCACACACACGTGCGCACACACACAAACACACACACACACACACACTTGTGATTTCCGGTGTGAGTGAGAAGAGGAAACGGGCTCAAGTGATATCGCAAAGGAATATGGCCAAACCCGTTTACCATCGGTACGATATTGAAGCAGAAGGAGGTCTTTAAAGGTGTGGTTTTATAATTTTGAAAGTGTTTCGGGGTAGTATTGGGGCCTTGGAGCGAATCACGCGTTTTACATGTAAAATGCCGTTCAATTTATGAAAAATGTAGGTTACGAAAAAGGTTTTGGAACGGATTCATTTCGTAAAGCGAGGTACCACTGTATGTGTAAAATGAAAAATATGTTGATAAGCTGTAAAATTAAACAAATGTCTTATCTAAACTAAAACAATGTTCATGAAACCATAAAATGAATATTTAACAGTAAATTAATAAATATGTAGGTAAAACTGTAAATGTTGTAAGTTCACACAAGTCTGCTGTGTTTAATTTTTGCTCTTAGAATATAATTTCACTTTATGAATAAAAAAGAAATAGGATTGGAGGAGGAAACCATGTCGTTATAATATACTGTACACTTGATACACTTTGCACAGATAAAATATTAAAATTTTCTCAATTAAAATAAAGCTTATGTGCTTTATTGTTTAACTGCTGTTTTCTTTTTTGATATACTGTATCCACTTTTTATGTAACATTACATTTGTGCTGGTAAACTAATGTTTATAAATCTGAAGGCTACTAACTTAATAATACAAACTATACAATAAAACTCTACAACAAACTGCACTAAAAAGTACTTCAGAATTTTGCACAGTACTGTGTGTTGCTGTTCGGGAGGAAGTTATCTGCTTGGCAAGGATAGCAAAGAAGATTTTCCCTTCCACATTCGGTAGATATGTTGCCTTGAACTGCTCAACTGTCTAAGAGTTCTTTTCCTTTGGGATGAATATTCCTTCTACTTTATGGGTTAGCAATCAGCTCAGCTCTTCTCTTTGCTTTCTTCTTCGTATTCTCTCTTGTTGTCTCAGCCTTCTTCAAAGTCAGGAGCCGTGCCCTGTGGTCATCGTGCAGTTGGTGGAGGCCTTTTCTTTTTCGACTGGCTGGACTTCCTGTATTGCATTGTGAGTTGGTGCAATTCCACAATGAGTTTCTTTATCTCTATGTTTTCTATTTGGCAGTACCTCATGTTTGAGGGCGCTCTTATCTTCCAGGCCAAACCTCTCCTTTCCTCCTGCATAGATTAGGGGTCGACAACCCAGAGCTCTCGAGCCGCATGCAGCTCTTTAGCGCCCCCCCTAATGGCTGGAGCTTTTTCAAAAATGTATGAAAATGGAAAACGCTGGGGGGGTTGTTTTATTTTAATGTGGTTTCTGTAGGAGACCAAGCCTGACAAACATTCTTCATGTTTTCCAAGGTTTTAAAAGTTTGTATAAAAAATATTAGGCCTACATTGCAACATTTCTGTCAATGAATATTTGCGTCATAGCCTGTGACACATGTTTCAGCGCCATGCTTTGCCAGGCTGGTATCTGTTGTAAACAAACTGGTGGGTGTGCCATGGCCATGGATCCCAAAGGAAAAAAGTGATAGATACCTGATGAGAACAGAGGATTCGAGGAAGAATGGACCGAATCATTTGCTTTCATTACCAATTTGGATGGATTACCTGCATGTTTGAGTAATTTGGAAAAAGAGTAATTTGGAAAGACATTTCCAGGGAAGGCATGCTAAATTTCCAGCTGACAACCCAGTTGAGACTGAGAGAAAAAGTGCAATTGAATACTATTGAAGAAATTAGAAGAGCGCAAAGATAGATTTACAAAGTGGATTGCATCTCCAAACTCCACTACTACTGCTAGTTTTGTTGCAACCCAAGAGATAATAAAGCATGGAAAACCGCTCACAGATGGTGATAACATGAAGGATTCATTCATTAAAATATCAGAGCACGTATTTTCAGATTTCAAAAACAAAATTTAGATAATACAGAAAATTAAAGACATGCCTCTCTCCGCAAAGACAGTGAAGGAAAGGGCCATTATAATGGCAGGCAACATCACCAATCAGCAAATCATGGACATTAATTCAGCTCCAGTATACGTTTTTGTTTGGTTCCGGACGGCCGAACGTAAGTTGAAAATGAACGTAAGTTATTACTGTATGTTCCAGTTACGTTTGACGTACATAGTGTACTATACATCCATAAATACCATTACCGTATCTCATAAAACACCCCCAAATCAATTATTATAAACATAACATTGTAAAATAATATCAAATATGTCAAATAATATCAACATTAATTTTAAATAAATTAAATTCAAGCAAAATCATTTCAAATAGATAAATTTTAATCAAATTCGCAAATCAAATATCAAATACAGTATCAAATATAACCTTTAACATTCTCTATGCTGCAATCTTTCTGCTTGTAAGTGGTTCTGATGGTTGACGGATGGTCACTTTACATGAAGCTGAGCCGAGTCACATTACATGAAGCTGAGCCGAGTCACTTTACATAAAGTTTAAAACAGCTAATCAACGCTTACAATATGTGAGGTTCTCAACACCGAAAGTAGTTTACTTGCTTGTGCCTGACACAAAGCGCGGGTTATTCGGACTTTCGATCTTTCAAGTGAGCAAGGGCGTCGTTGAATACTTGTTTAGTACTCAGCCTGCCCTGATGTGAATCACCAGCAGAGCAGAGACTTTTCTTTCTTTTCTGGATTCGGGTTTTCATTCATTTTACAACTCTATTTGCTTAACTGAGTATGCATGGTAGATTGCGCCTATCCGAGCAGATAGTTAATTCTTTTCTGTGTATGAGACTTGCACCCATGCTATTAGGCTTATGCTTCTGACCAACCATATTTGCTTAGGGTTACAAAAGTCCTCAAAACAGAGTAAACACAAAGATCACAGAGATGACGTCTTAACACAAGGGTAACATGCTATATAACTGATATATATATATATATATATATCTATCTATCTATCTATATATATATATATATATATATATATATATATATATATATATATATATATATATATATATATATAAAACTGATCTGGGAAGAAGGAGGGGCACGTTCAGTCTGTCGTTTGTAAACAATGGATGCAGCATCATTACGTCATTGCATCATTACATCAGCGTACTACGTAGGTACGTCGAAACTCAAAATTTGACTTTTTTTTTTTCGAAGAAAAAACCCCGTAAAATCGAAAAAAACGTAAAACGAATGAACATAAGTCGGGGAGCGTCTGTACTCAATTTCCTGTGATGAGTCATGGGATGTGATTGACATTGAACAGACAGTGCTGTTGTGCAGATATGTAATCTCTTATGGGCTGCTGATTTCTTGATTGAATTTCTATAATTGTATTAATGCAACAAAACACAATATTGTAATGAAAGTAAAACTTACAGCACCAAATATCGTACAACAGAGTACTCATATGATGTCGTTCTCTCCAGGATGTGCTGCAGGCAAAATAAACATTTAATCATGAATGCTGTTCATGTATTTGTAGCATACTTAGTCAATACAGTCATCCCTCGCTACTTCGTGCTTCAGTTTCATATAAATGTGTGTATGTATATATATATATATATATATATATATATATATATATATATATATATATATATATATATATATATATATACATACATACATACATACATACATACACACATTTATATATATATATATATATATATATATACACACACACACACACACACACACACACAGTATTCCTCGTAATAAGCGTCCTGCTCCAATAAGAGAGACCCCCCCCCCCCCCAGTGGTTTTGATCTTACGTCTAATAACCGCCCACGTGTACTGGGAGCAAAATGGTAGATCAAACTTAGCAATTTTATTCAATCAGTCTCTACAACAGTAAAATGAGGCATTCACTGCCTGTAAAAGTGAGTTTACACGGTATTTCAAGACCCCCTGCCACTGGGGAATGTCTGTAATATTCATCAGCAACAACACGTTTGATTGTTCCACCTTCTTCTTCTTCTTCTTTTCCTTTCGGCTTTTCCCTTCAGGGGTCGCCACAGCGAATCATCTGCCTCCATCTCACCCTATCCTTTGCATCTTCTTCTCTTACACCAACGACCTTCATGTCCTCCTTTACCACATCCATGAATCGTCTCTTTGGTCTTCCTCTAGGCCTTTTGCCTGGTAGTTCCAGCCTCAGCATCCTATTACCAATATACTCACTATCCCTCACTCTGTACATGTCCAAACCATCTCAATCTAGCCTCTCTGACTTTGTCTCCAAACGTCTTACATGTGCTGTCCCTCTGGCGTACTCATTCCTAATCCTATCCATCCTCGTTACTCCCAAAGAGAACCTCAACATTTTCATCTCTGCTACCTCCAACTCTGCCTCCTGTCTTTTCCCCAGGGCCACTGTTTCTAACCCATACAGCATCGTTGGCCTCAACACCGTTTTGTACACTTTTCCTTTCATTTTTGCCCGATACCCTCCTATCACACATCACACCGGATACTTTTCTCCAACCATTCCAACCTGCCTGCAGCTTCTTGACCTCTTTTCCACACTCGCCATTGCTCTGGATTGTTGAGCCTAAGTACTTAAATCCTCCACCTTTCTTATCTCTGCTCCCTGTAATCTCACCGTTCCTCTTTGGTCCTTGGTATTCATGCACATGTACTCTGTCTTACTGAGGCTAATCTTCATTCCCACTCCTTTCCAGGGCATACCTCCACCTCTCTAGATTTTCCTGCACTTGTTCTCTGCTCTCACTACAGATTACAATGTCATCTGCAAACATCATAGTCCATGGGGAATCTTGTCTAACCTCGTCTGTCAGCCTGTCCATCACCATAGCGAACAAGAAGGGGCTGAGAGCTGACCCTTGATGCAGTCCCACCTCCACCTTGAACTCTTCTGTCACACCGACAGCACACCTCACCACTGTCTTACATCTCTCATACATGTCCTGCACCACTCTAACATACTTCTCTGCCACTCCAGACTTCCTCATGCAATACCACAGTTCTTCTCTCGGCACCCTGTCATATGCTTTCTCCAGATCCACAAAGGCACAATGCAGCTCCGTCTGACCTTCTCTGTACTTCTCCATTAACATCCTCAAGGCAAAACACTGCATCTGTGGTGCTCTTTCTGGGCATGAAACCAAACTGTTGTTCACAAATGCTGACTTCTGCCCTTAGTCTAGCTTCCACTATTCTTTCCCATAACTTCATCGTATGGCTCATCAACTTTATCCCTCTGTAGTTGCCACAACTCTGCACGTCTCCCTTGTTCTTAAAAATGGGCACCAGCACACTTCTCCTCCATTCCTCTGGCATCCTCTCCTCTCTAAGACCTTGTTAAATGTTCTTGTCAGAAAATCTACTGCTACCTCTCCTAGACACTTCCATACCTCCACCGGTATGTCATCTGGACCAACTGCCTTTCCATTCTTCATCCTCTTCAATGCCCTCCTCACTTCACCCTTACTAATCTTTGCTACTTCCTGGTCCTCAACAGTCACCTCTTCTACTCTTTTTTCTCTCTCATTTTCCTCATTCATCAGCTTTTCAAAGTACTCTTTCCATCTTCCCAGCACACTTCTGTCATCAGTCAATACATTTCCCTCTCTGTCCTTTATCAATCTAACTTGCTGCGCGTCCTTCCCATCTCTATTTCTCTGCTGTGCCAACCTGTATAAATCATTTTCTCCCTCCTTACTTTCCAGCCGAGCATACAAGTCATCAAACACTTGCTCTGTTTGGCCTTTGACACTGCTACCTTTGCCTTACGCTGTGTCTCCTGTACTCCTGTTTACTCTCTTCGGTTTTCTCAATGTCCCACTTCTTCTTAGCTAATCTCTTCCTTTGTACACTCCTGCACTTCCTCATTCCACCACCAAGTCTCCTTATCTACTTTCCTTCCAGATGACACACCAAATATTCTCCTACCTGTCTCCTGATCACATTCGCTGTAGTTGTCCAGTCATCTGGAAGCACTTCCTGACCACCCAAAGTCTGTTTCAACTCCTCCTTGAAGACAACCCGACACTCTTCCTTTTTCAACTTCCACCACTTTGTCTTCTGCTCTGCCTTTGCCTTCTTCACCTTCCTCACCATCAGCATCATCCTGCACACCACCATCCTATGCTGTTTGGCAACACTCTCACCACCGCTACTACTTTGCAGTCACTGACTTCCTTTAAATTACATCGCCTGCACAAGATGTAGTCTACCTGTGTGCTCCTACCTCCGCTTTTATAAGTCACCCTATGTTTCCTCTCTCTTCTGGAAGAAAGTATTCACCACAGCCATTTCCATCCTTTTGCAAAATCTACCAACATCTGTCCTTCTGCGTTCCTGTCCTGGATACCAAACCTACCCATCACTTCCTCGTCCCCTCTGTTTCCTGCACCAACATGTCCATTGAAGTCTGCCCCAATGACCACTCTTTCACCTCTGGGGTACTCTGCATCACTTCATCTAACTCCCTCCAGAATCTCTCCTTCTCTTCTCGCTCACATCCTGTCTGTGGGGCATAAGCACTAACAACATTGACCATCACACCTTTAATTTCTAACTTGAGACTCATCACTCTGTCTGACCCTCTTTTCACTTCTAGAACATTCCTGGCAAACTCCTCCTTCAAGATGACTCCGACTCCATTTCTCTTCCCATCCACACCGTGATAAAACAGCTTAAACCCTGCTCCTATGCTTCTAGCCTTGCGACCTTTCCACCTGGTCTCCTGAACACACAGTATGTCCACCTTCCTCCTCTGCATCATGTCAGCCAGCTCTCTACCTTTTCCTGTCATAGTTCCAATATTCAAAGTCCCTACTTTCAGTCCTAGACTCATGCATTTCCTCTTCTCTCTCTGGCAACGGACACGCCTCCCGCCTCTCCTTCTTCGACGTCTTCGACCAACAGTAGTCCAATTTCCATCAGCACCCTGTTGGTTGACGGCACTGATGGCGGTCGTTGTTAACCCGGGCCTCGACCGATCCGGTATGTCATTCTTTCTTGTCATTCTTTCTTGTCATTCTTTCTCTTTCTTATGTCATTCTTTCTTTCTTGTGATTCGCATAGTTTATTCGCATAGTTTAGTTCCACCGTGCTTCAAAAAACAGGAAAATATTTTGCTGTGTTCTCTTGGTAAATGTCCAACAAGTTGAACCATTAGAAACTGCTACAGCAAAACTATGGGATGCTCCTGAATGAATGGAGCGATGAGCCAGATATGGACCTATCAGAAAGTGATGATGAGTATTTTTCACCTGATTCTCCTGCTCACTAACTTCATAAATTTAAAGACATTCCTGGCAATGTGCTTTTCAACCTGCCATGTGCTAAAGTTGACCTTTGTGTTGATTGGTTCAACGTGCCATGTGCTAAAGTTGACATTCATGTTGCTTGGCTTGATTTTACATGGAGGAAATATTTAAAGGAACAGCACCAGGAGGGAAAATTAAAGGGTCTTTTTTTATTATGCTGTTTTCTGTTTATTTTCAGCTTTCATGTAAGTAATTTAGTTGATTCTACAAAATGAATAACACAAATACCAGTAAAACTCTTATTGTTCTGTTATTATTCACCGTCATCCGCAAAAAGTAGAGATGATCCGATGACCACCATATCAGAACCCCTCGACATTTTGGCTGCATCTAGAAATTCTATCCATAAAAATTATGAACAGAATCAGTGACAAAGGACAGACTTGGCAGACTTCATCTCTCAAGGGAAACAAATTCGACCAGTTGTAACCAATGGGGACCAAGCTCTGGCTCTGGTGATACAGTGACCGAATGGCTCATAGCAATGGGTCTGGAATGCCATACTCCCAGAGTACACCCCACTTCCTGACGACATCCCGAGTCGAGGTGAGCAGATCCCCACTTCCATTGTAAACAGTATTTGTGGAGAACTGCTTCCCCCTCCTCTGGTGTTGGATGGTGGCCCTTTTTGAGGACAACTGATCATCGCTTTCAAGGCCTCTTCCCATGCCTGAGCTTGGGCTGCATCATGTTTGGTTTGCCAGTATCTGTCTGCTACCTTGAGAATCCCACAGGCCAATAAGACCTGATAAGCCTCCTTTTTCAGCTGGATGGCTCTCTTCACCGCAGGAGTTCACCACCGGGTTCGGGGAGTACCACCATGACAGGCCCTGATGAACTTCTGGCCACAGGTATGTGCTGCTGCCTCAGCAATGGAGGCATGAAACATGGCCCATTCTGATTCTATGTCACTCGCCTCCTTCGGGATGTGGTTGTAGCTCTACCGGAAGTGGGAGTTAAAGGCCCATATGACAGGAGACTCCGCCAAACATTCCCAGGAGGCCCTAACTATATGCTTGGGCCTGTCAATGGTGCCTTGAGGTGAGTCCAACTATATTTAGTCGATATCTCTCTACCTCACACACCAGCTCAGGCTCCTTCTTTTCCAGAGAGGTGACATTTTATGTCTCATGAGTCAGAGTCAATAGCCGAGGATCAGTCTGACATGCCTTCGGCTTCCACCCAACTCACACTGCAGCTGTCTCCTATAGCCCTCCTACAGGTGGTGGGTCCATGGGAGGGTGAATCCATGTCTCCATTTCGGGCTGGGCTTGGCCGGGCTCCATGGCCGGAAGTCCGACCACCAGGCCTGGCTCCCGAGGACACACATACACCGGTGACCGGTGTGAGGGCAAGGGAAACTGTGTCCTTGTTTGTTTCTTTACAGAGGTATTTGTGAGTTACATTTTAACTACTTAATTTTTTTTTGGCCAACATTACCCTGATTATGGAGAGTCCACCCAGTCACAGAATAATTTGCATTTTTTTTTGTGTGTCAATGGTTCTAGAAGTTGACCTACCAACAAAGGACTCAGATGACGGGGTGTGAAGTGTTCCCTAATGGCCTGTTGTTGCACTATCCTGTGTCTTTGTCCTCAGGTGTACAGTATTTAAAGAAGGCATTCTGTAGTTATTGTTGAGTTACACTGAGAAATGACTGTAGGAAACAGTGGGATTTTATAAAAGACCGCACATGACATCAACTTGGTTTTTGTTTCTTTTTTAAATAAATAAAGAAATAATGATTTTACATAAGCTGTCTCTTCATACATGCTAATTATTCTTTCATTCATTTTCTGAAACACTTCATCCTAATTAGGCTCGAAAGGAGGCTGGCGCATATCTCAGCCAACTCTGGGCGAGGGCAGAGTACACCCTGGACAGCTCGCCAGGCTATTGCAGGGCAGAAACACGCTGACGTCTATGCAGTTCCTCTTGTCGAAATTCAGCAGTAGTTCTTTAGCATGCCTCACATCATAGACAGTGAGAGACATGGACGGCCTTTGATAACCCAGTTAGATGCAATGGGGGCATGCTAATTATATTGTACCTGTTTTTATGTTCTTAATGTATTGATTATTCTTAATATGGTTAATTTGTTGTGGTTATTGTGCATCAGATAGAATTACTAAAGGAAGATATCAGGAATTCCACGATAACAATAAACAATATAAGACATTACTATCCATCAACATTATTTTATTTCCTACTAATTTAATTTTGGATTTATTTAATTTTTTTGTGATCCAAGAAGGAAGTGCACAGTATGTATTTAAGTAAAACAGCTATTGGTTTATTGCGAAAACAGTACACGATGTGTCAATATACAAATTTGGGTTTTAATGTTGTTCCACTAGTGTTCTGGTTAATATTCTGGAAATATGATTGTAATTACCTCAACACTGAAAATCTGAGGTCAGTGAAGATGAGTTTTAGAATAGTTTTTGAAAAATAAACAATTAAGAAGCATTTTTATTCCAGGTATGTCTTCTTCTTATTCTTATTCTTCTTATTCTTCTCCTTTCGGCTTTTCCCTTCAGGGGACGCCACAGCTAACCATCCACCTCCATCTCATTCTATCCTCTGTATCTTCTATTCTTACTTCAACTACCTTCATGTCCTCCTTCACCACATCCATAAATCTTCTCTTTGGTGTTCCTCTTGGACTTCTGGCTGGTGGTTCCAACCTCAGCATCCGACTACCAATATACTCACTATTCCTCCGCTGTACATGTCCAAACCATCTCAATCTAGCCTCTCTGACTTTGTCTCCAAAATCTCTTACATGTGCTGTGCCTCTGATGTACTCGTTCCTGATCCTATCTATCCTCGTTACTCCCAAAGAGAATCTCAACATTTTCATCTCTGCTACCTCCAGCTCTGCCTCCTGTCTTTTCCCCAGGGCCACTGTTTCTAAACCATACAACATTGCTGGCCTCATCACCATCTTGTACACTTTTCCTTTCATTCTTGCCGATACCTTCCTATCACAAATCACACCGGATACTTTTCTCCAAGCATTCCAACCTGCCTGCACACACTTCTTCCCCTCTTTTCCACACTCTCCATTGCTCTGGATTGTTGAGCCTAAGTACTTAAAATCCTCCACTTTCTTTATCTCTGCTCCCTGTAACCTCACTGTTTCTCTTGGGTCCTTGTTGTTCACACGCATGTATTCTGTTTTACTAAGGCTAACCTTCATTCCTCTCCTTTCCAGGGCATTCCTCCACCTCTCTAGATTTTCCTGCACTTGTTCTCTGCTCTCACTACAGATCACAATGTCATCTGCAAACATCATAGTCCATGGAGATTCTTGTCTAACCTCGTCTGTCAGCCTGCCCATCACCATAGAAAACAAGAAGGGGCTCAGAGCTGACCATTGATGCAGTCCCACCTCCACCTTGAACTGTTCTGTCACACCGACAGCACACCTCACCACTGTCTTACATCTCTCATACATGTCCTGCACCACTCTAACATACTTCTCTGCCACTCCAGACTTCCTCAGGCAATACCACAGTTGCTCTCTTGGCACCCTGTCATATGCTTTCTCCAGCTCCACAAAGGCACAATGCAGTTCCTTCTGACCTTTTCTGTACTTCTCTATTAACATCCTCAAGGCAAACACTGCATCTGTGGTGCGCTTTCTTGGCATGAAACCAAACTGTTGTTCACAAATGCTGACCTCTGCCCTTAGTCTAGCTTCCACTATTCTTCCCATAACTTCATCGTATGGGTCATCAACTTTATCCCTCTATAGTTGCCACAACTCTGCACATCTTCCTTGTTCTTAAAAAATGAGCACAAGCACACTTCTCCTCCATTCCTCTGGCATCCTCTCACTCTCAAAGACCTTGTTGAATGTTCTTGTCAGAAAATGTACTGCTACCTCTCCTAGACACTTCCATACCTCCATCGGTATGTCATCAGGACCAACTGCCTTTCCACTCTTCATCTTCTTCAATGCCCTCCTCACTTCTCCCTTACTAATCTTTGCTACTTCCTGGTCCTCAACAGTCACCTCTTCTACTCTTTTTTTCTCTCTCATTTTCCTCATTTATCAGCTCTTCAGTGTACTCTTTCGATCTTCCCAGCACACTTCTGTCATCAGTCAACACGTTTCCCACTCTGTCCTTAATCACTCTAACTTGCTGCATGTCCTTCTCATTTCTATTTCTCTGCTGTGCCAATCTGTATAAAGCATTTTCTCCTTCCTTTCTGTTCAACACCTAGCATATAAGTCATTTTTTTTAATCCAGGTATATAAAATGCATTATTGTGAGGCAAAATATTTAAAATAACTCTTGCCTTTTCTCCATTAACACAGGTTAAAGTATCATATTCACGCATCCAGAACATCGCAGAGGAATACATTTCACTGCATACCGAGTGGAGGTATGGATCACCAGGAACCTCTCACACAACAGAAACTCGCTCCCCCTGGAGAGAAACGATATCACTGCTCACAGTGTGGGAAGAGTTTTACTCGCCCATATAGTTTAAAGCTTCACCAGCAGATTCATCCAGGAGAGAAACCATATTCCTGTGCACAGTGTGGGAAGAGTTTTGTTTGCCACAGTGATCTCATAGTGCACCAAAAGATTCATACAAAAGAATATTACTGTACGCAGTGTGGTAAGAGATTTGTTTACCAGAGCTCTTTAAAAGTGCACCAGCGGATTCACACTGGAGAAAAACCGTATCAGTGCTCACATTGTGAGAAGAGTTTTCGTACGAGTGGCACTCATAAAAAACATGAACACATTCACACAGGAGAGAAGCCGTATTGCTGTGCACAATGTGGGACGAATTTTGCTCATCAAGCAACGTTAAAACAACATCAACGCATTCACACTGGAGAGAAACCGTATCAATGCTCACACTGTGAGAAGAGTTTTACTACGGGGGGGATGTCTCAGACAACATGAACGCACTCACGCTGGAGAGAAACCGTATTGGTGTTCATACTGTGAGAAGAGTTTTACTACAGGTGGACGTCTTAGACTACATGAACGCAAGCACACAGGAGAGAGACTCTATCAGTGCTCACACTGTGTGAAGAGTTTTATTACCAGAGCATACCTCAGACTACATGAATGCAATCACACAGGAGAGAGACCGCATTGGTGCTCACACTGTGAGAAGCATTTTATCAGGTTTTAATATCTTAAAAAACATGAGTGCACTCACACAGGAGCGAAACTGTATTGCTGTGCACAATGTGGAAAGAATTTTTCTCGTCAAATGACTTTAAAAGAGCATCAACGCATTCACACAGGAGAGAAACCTTATCAGTGCTCATGCTGTCAGAAAAGTTTTACCAGATTTGAATATCTTAAACAACATGAATGCATTCACACAGGAGAGAAACCGTATCGATGCTCACACTGTGAGAAGAGTTTTTCACAACAGAATTCTCTCAGAAAACACCAGCTCACTCACGCAGGCTGAAAGGGCGTGTCTTTTTGGAACATTGAATAAAATGTTTACTTTTTCTAATACTCACACCTAGAGACAATTAGGAACAGACAATTAGCTTAATTTTCATGTGTTTTAAATATGGGAGAAAACTGACTGTGAGAGGAAAGCGGAGTAGCAAAAAGAAAACCTACAAAACTGAGGAGGCCCTGCAAATTTCAGACAGAAACGCCAAAGCCCGGGGTTTCAGACCCAGGACCTTCTTTTTGTGAACGAAAGAGAAATTAAGTTTTGTGAAAAGATATTTTTAGTGTGTTCAGTTCACTTCATTTTCTGTAACCGCTTAATCCTAATTAGGGTCACGGGGAGGCTGGCATCCATCCCAGCTGACTCCAGGAGAGGGCAGCTTACACCCTGGACAGCTCGCCAAGCCACCGTAAGGCGGAAACACGCTGATGGCTTTGCAGCCTACTCTTGTCGAAAGTCAGCAATGGTTCTTTTACATGCCTCACACCATAGACAGTGAGAGACATGGCCTGCCTTTGATAACCTAATTAGCTACATTTTGAGGACAGTGACAACTTTGCGGAGAGTGGGATGCTGTTAGGTAGGAGGTTATCTGCTTGACAAGGACAACAAAGATGATTTTCTCTTCCACATTCAGTAGCGACATTGTCATGAACTGGTCAACTGTCTTAGTGTTCTTTTCCTTCAGGATGAATTTTCCTTCTGATTGTTTCCAGCAATCTGGTATTTTGCCTTTTCTCCACACAAGTCTTAGCAGGGTCCAGAATTTCTTCACTAGACCAGGACATGTTATAGCCTCTTTATGGGACTCCGATTGTTCCCAGAGATGGTCGTGAACTTGTCTAAACTACCTCTTGGACTTCCTTTAAGGTTGGTTCTGTACGTGTATATATACAGGGATCCCTCATGTTCCGCAGTTAATGGGGACCAAGACACCCCCCTTCCCCGGCAACCGCCGAATTTCGCGAAGTAGGATCGAACCCCCTGACCGACGTACACATACATGAATATGTGTGTATAATATCAATAAATACATATTCAACGCTATAAATGCTCATAACAATTAAACATTCAAAAATAATGCTTAAGATGTAAATGAAATATAAATACACACATATACAGATGCGCGTGCACACACTCAGATGCGCACCTCACCAAAAAAAAAAAAAAATATATATATATATATATATATATATATATATATATATATATATATATATATATATATATATATATATATATCAATGAGCACGTCAGAGGACAGCACATGTAAGGACGTTTTGGAGACAAAGTCAGAGAGGCTAGATTGAGATGGTTTGGACATGTACAGAGGAGGGATAGTGAGTATATTGGTAATAGGATGCTGAGGCTGGAACTACCAGGCAAAAGGCCTAGAGGAAGACCAAAGAGACGATTCATGGATGTGGTAAAGGAGGACATGAAGGTCGTTGGTGTAAGAGAAGAAGATGCAAAGGATAGGGTGAGATGGAGGCAGATGATTCGCTGTGGCGACCCCTGAAGGGAAAAGCCGAAAGGAAAAGAAGAAGAAGAAGATATATATATATATATATATATATTGGGACCTAAGGTGACTTGGGATGAAGTGAACAGATGGGACAAAAGCAGCCAAGTGCAACACTTTTATAGGAACTTCTGCACCAGTGTTGGAAAGAAACTTCCAAAAAATTATTTAATTTCCATCATGGAAAGAATCCCATGAGTGTGCTCCATTGGAATATATGCCAAAGGAGCCGACGGTGATAAGTCAAAATCCACTTTAAATTGTTAAACACCAAAGTCCATGACTTCTTATTTATGTATGAAGGTTTTGAGTTCTCTGCTTCAATTTCAGAGGACACCTTCCTCGCACAGAGTCAACTGAGATGAGCGCCAGTATCCCCATGCATTCTGCCTCTGTAAAGACCAACCAATTGAGCCATTGGTAATGAGTAGATGGTTCTGGATATTAATGCGCAGACTGAAAAATTCTAGAAGTTTTAGTGTCTCGCCGCACGGTGAGGTAGTGAATAAGTAGTCCACCTCACAGCAAGAAGGTCATAGGTTTGAATTCTGGGCTTGATGGAATCGTTTCTGTATATATTTGTCATGTGTGGACATGGGATTCACTGGTTTCTTCTGGGTACTCCAGTTTCCTCCCATCAGGAGCAAAGCTAAAACTGATCTTTCAACACAGTTGTTGGTTTTGCTTGTGATTTTTCCCATCCCAATTATTAAAACCTGGAAAAATACTGCAATTCGTGTTTTCTTCATTATAAACTGAGGCTGAGCATTCATTAATGCAACACTAAGATTGTCAGTGTCTACTGGGACTTCATTAAGTCTCAATGACATATCAGTCTCTCTCTCTCTCTCTCTCTCTCGCTCTCTCTCTCTCTCTCTCTCTGTCTATCTCTCTCACACACACACACACAATCTGCCAAATTATATTCTGTCCATTTGTTTTATCATAGATAAAAATCCATGGTGTTCCGGGACTGCTGCTGTTTCCTCAAACCTCATTTACTATGTACATATTACACTATTTGTTTATAACACTGTGAACCAATTAACCTTAAAACACACAGTAAATCTTGGATGATTTCAGTATCTCCAGAGATTTTAGTTGCCTCAGTTCAGCTTTTTGGGTTTTTCTCACAGTCTTAACAAATTCAGGTTGGAATTTTCTGTTTTCATCATCATCATCATCATCTTCTTCTGCTTAGTTCAGGGTCGGGTCGCGGGGGCAGCAACCTTAGCAAAGAGGTCCAGACATCCCTCTCCCGAGCTACTTCCTCCAACTCTCCCGGGGGGGACAGCGAGGCGGTCCCAGACAAGCCGAGAGACATAGTCCCTCCAGCGTGTTCTAGAGTGGACCCGGGGTCTCTCTTCCGGTTGGACATGCCCGAAACACCACACCAGGGGAGGCGTCCGGGGGCATTCTGACCAGATGCCCGAGCCTCAACTGGCCCCTCTCCAATGCGGAGGAGCAGCGGATCTGCTCGAGCTCTCCCGGATGGCAGAGCTTCTCACCCTATCTCTAAGGAGAACCCGCCACCCGGCGAAAGCTCATTTCAGCCGCTTGTATCCGTGATCTTGTTCTTTCCGGTCATTACCCAAAGCTCGTGACCATAGGTGAGGGTTGGAAAGTAGATCGACTGGTAAATTGAGAGCTTAAGCCTTGCGGCTCAGCTCCTTTTCACCACAACGGACCGGTACAGGCACCGCTTAACAGCAGAGGCTGCAGCGATCCGTCTGTCGATCTCGCTCCATCCTTCCCTCACTAGTAAACAAGACCCCAAGATACTTAAACTCCTCCACTTGAGGCAGGACCTCATTCCCGACCCGGAGGTGCATTCCACCATTGTCCGACTGAGAACCATGGCCTCGGACTTGGAGGTACTGATCTTCATCGGCTGCGCCGCACTCAGCCGCTAATTGCTCAATGAGAGCTGGAGGGCCCGACTTGATAGGCCAAAGGACAACATCATCGCAAAAGCAGAGCGATATCCGATGGCCACCAAACCAGAACCCCTCATCGCCTCGACTGCGCCTAGAAATTCTGTCCATAAAAATTATGAACAGAATCGGTGACAAAGGACAGCCTTGAGGACTCCAACTCCCACTGGAAAGCGAATCCGACCTGCTGTTACCAATACGGACCAAACTCTGGCTCCGTGATACAGCGACGAATAGCTCGTAGCAACGGATCCGAACGCCGTATTCTCGAGTCGCCCACAAGATCTTTGAGGGACACGGTCGAAAGCCTTCTCCAAATCCACAAAGCACATGTGGACAGATTGGGCAAACTCCACATGCCCCTCCAGAATCCTGTGGAGCGTATAGAGTTGGTCAAGAGCTGCGGCCAGGGCGAAAACCACATTGTTCCTCCTGAATCCGAGGTTCGACTATCGGTCGGATCCTCCTCTCTAATACCCTGCATAGACTTTCCCAGGTAGGCTGAGGAGTGTAATTCCCCCGATAATTGGAACACACCCTCCGGTCCCCCTTCTTAAAAATTGGGACCACCACCCCAGTTTGCCAATCCAGAGGTACAGGCCCGATGACCTGCGATGTTGCAGAGGCGTGTCAACCAAGACAGTCCTACAACATCCAGAGCCCTGAGATATTCCGGGCGGATCTCGTCCAACCCCAGGGCTCGACCACCGAGGAGCTTTTTGACAACCTCAGTGACCTCCACTCCAGTGATGGGCGGACCCTCACCCGAACCCCACGGTCTTCCTCTTCCACGGAGGCGTGTTGGTGGATTGAGAAGGTCCTCAAAGTATTCCCTCCACCTCTCAACAACATCCCCAGTCAAGGTAAGCAGCTCCCACCTCCACCGTAAACAGTGTTTGTGAAGAACTGCTTCCCCCTCCTGAGCGCCGGATGGTGGCCCAGAACCTTTTGAGGCCAACCGATAATCACTCTCAGGCCCTCACCGAACTCCTCCCACGCCCGAGATTTTGCATCTCACGACAGCCTCGGCTGCAGCACGCTTGGCCTGCCGGTACCCGTTTGCTGCCTCAGGAGTCCCACAGGCTAATAAAACCCGATAGGCCTCCTTCTTCAGCTGGACGGCCCCCTTCACCGCAGGTGTCCACCACCGGTTCGGGATTGCCGCCACGACAAGCACCTACGGCCACAGCCTATGGGCTGCCGCCTCAGCAATGGAGGCCTGAAACATGGCCCATTCGGGATTCCATGTCCCCGCCTCCTCCGGAGCGTGGTTGTCGCTCTGCCGGAGGTGGGAGTTAAAGGCCTCTCGGACAGGGGCTCCGCCAAACGTTCCCAGCAGACCCTGATTACACGCTTGGGCTGCCAGGTCTGGAAGGCAACCTCCCACACCACGAAGCCAACTCACCACCAGGTAGTGATCGGTGAGACAGCTCAGCTCCTCTCTTCACCCGAGTGTCCAGAACATATGGTCGCAAGTCCGATGACACGACTACAAAGTCAATCATCGAACTGCGACCTAGTGTCCTGGTGCCGCACCACTTATGGACACCTTGTGTTTAACATGGTGTTCGTGATAGACAAACTATGGCGAGCACAGAAGTCCAACAACGACACACCATTCAGATTCAGGCTGGAGAGGCCGTGCCTACCGATCACACCCTTCCAGGTCACTATCGTTGCCCACATGGGCATTGAAGTCTCCCAAGACACGAGACGAGTCTCCCGAGGAGCGTTCTCCAACACCCCCCCAAAGACTCCAAAAGGGTGGGTACTCTGAACTGTCATTTGGTGCATAAGCACAAATAACAGTCAGGACCCATCCCCCACCCGAAGAGCGGAGGGAAGCTACCGCTCGTCAACCAGGAGAACCTCAACATTTGGGCACGAGGCGAGGGGGCAACAAGAATACCCACACACCGGCTCGCCCCTCACCCCATGAGCAACTCCAGAATAGAAGAAGGTCCAGCCTCTTTCGAGATGGATGGTTCCAGAGCCCAAGCTATGCGTTGAGGTGAGCCCGACTATATCTAGTCGGTATCTCTCCACCTCACGCATCAAATCAGGCTCCTTTCCCGCCAGAGAGGTGACATTCCATGTCCCGAAGGTCAGAGTAAGTAGCTGAGGATCAGTCCGACAGAACCCATGCCTTTGGCTGCCACCCAACTCACACTGCAACCGACCCCTAAAACTCCTCCCACGGGTGGTGGGTCCATGGGAGGGCGGACCCATGTCTCCTTTTTGGGCTGGGCCCGGCCAGGCTCCATGGGCATAAGCCCGACCACCAGGCGCTCGCCTTCGAGCCCCTCCCCTGGGCCTGGCTCCAGGAGGGAACCCCGGTGACCCGCGTCCGGGCAAGGGAGACTGATTCCTATGTTGTCTCGTGTCTTAAGGGTTTGTTTTCTGTTTTCTATGCAGTTAAATGGAGTCCCAAGAGATCATTTTGTAGCGCAGGTCCCCTGATAAGGGCTAAAAGCCATCACTCACTCTCTTTTTATTTCTGTAATCCACATATCAGTTTGCATATCGTGAATGCATTGTAAGTACCCACACCTCGATTGTAACTAACTACGCCTATCCTGTGTACACTACATGTAGTGCTTGAACTGACCAATCCTGTGTTGCCTTACCCCAGTGAATGTGTATTGTATATAAAATCATCTGAACAATTATAAGCCTGTTTGTTGTGTAAATACAAGGTACACCCTGAACAACTCACCAGACCGTAACACACAACTACTGACACTCACAGCTCGGAGAAATTTGGATCAAGCCGTTAGCCAAATATGCATGTCTTTTGACTCATCATTTATTTTCAAAGTCACTTAATCCTTATTAGGATCGTGGGGAGGTTGATACTAGATGAAGGCAGGCTACATCCTGGACAGCTTGCTAGAACATTGCAGAACTGGTATACATGCAACTACTCATGCTTACTCTCACACCAAGGGGTGGTTTGGAACAGCCAATTAGGCTACTGTGCACACTTTTGGACTGTGGGAGGAAGCTGGAGTAACCAAAAGAAACCTACTCAAGCACCAGGAGAACAAACTTCACACAGAAATGATCTTGAAAAAAATTTGAACTCTAACCCTGGATCTTTCTGATGCAAGGTAGACATACTGACCACTATGCCACAATGTTGCCCCTGTCTAAAGGAGTGCAATAACTAATTAAAATTAAATAAAAACTAAATAAAGAAGCACATTAACTAAGATGTTCCCATAGTGTTAAGAAATGGTACCAAAAAAATTAAATTATAATAACAAAACGGGCCGGTGGTAAGGTGCTATATTACCGATCCTAAGGTCAGGGGTTCAGGCGCCACTGTCAACAGTTGTCACTGCTGTCCCCGACTGCAGGCAACTGGGTTATCAAAGTCCGGCCATGTCTCTCACTGTCTGGTGAGACGTTCATGTAAAAAAAAAACATTGCTGACTTTCGACAAAAGTAGCTAGCCATCAGCGTGTCTCTGTCCTGCGATGGCGTGGCAAGCTGTTCCTGTGTACTCAGCCCTCAGACTTGGCTGAGATGGGTGCCAGCCTCCCCACAATGCCAATTAGGATTAAATGGTTCAGAAAATGAATGAGTGACGAGCAAAATATAGTTTTTAGACAGTTATGGCATCTGAGTAAGGAGAAGTGCTATGTAACGAGTAATTGGCTTCATTTACATAACCAAAATGTACCCATGTAGTATTACTTGAACAGAGAGTAAGCATTATTTCATTAAAAATTTTTTTGTTTATCCGGAATTTTAAGACAGTGATTTGCTTCCTATAAGCTATCTCTGTCGTGAAATGATTATCCATACCATCTTATCACAATCATAACTGCGAGGCTTATTATGACTGACTTTGCTTTGTAAACCATGTAATGTTTCCCCCAGCGCCCTAATGGCTGTTTACAATCTTCTTTGAAATGCTCTTCTGTAATATGAAATAACTCCTTCTTTCTGCTTCACCATGATGACTGCCATAGCTGAATGCTAATCAAATGCTAATTAGCATTGCATTTGCATTGCAAACTGAACCACAGCTGGAAATTCATTCAGCAGTTACTGTCCTCGTGCTATTAGCCCTAATTATCTGTACTATGGAGCTGAGTAATTTCAGTGCCACCATTATAGAAGAGACTAATGGACGTTTTCACTACGACATCGTAATGAAAAGCTACAATCCTGCAAAATACAGAGCGACCCAATAAAACCTCCCATATTTTATTAAAGATTATTCAATTATTATCTGCACACAGGAAACTTCATTCAATGTGTCATTTTTTATTCATCATTTTTTGCACACATAAAGCATAGTGAGGCAGTAGAGGTGGAGCTCAGGCTTGTTGGTTGCCCAACCTGAACTTAAACACCTTAATCATGAAGAACATAGTGTGTGGTTTCAGTAAGATGGAGCTTGAAGAGCACTGGAGGTGCTGTTTCCTGTTGGGGTGATCTCGTTAAATGGTCATGTCTGGTGGCCAGCCCATTCCCCTCACCTTGCCATTTGTGATTTTTTTTTTCTCTGCGGCTACCTTAAATCACCAGTGTAGACTCATCCACCCCAACTCTCGAAGCTCTGAAGGTTAAGGTTGCAATAACAGTGACTCTACAGGGCAGAATGTGGTGCAGTGGTTAGAACATCCGCCTCACAGCAAGCAGGTTCTGGGCTTGAGTTCCAGGATTGTGTGTTTCTGCTTGAAATTTGCATTCTCTCCCCATGTTTGCATGGGTTTCCTCCAGGTACTCTGGTTTCCTCTCACACTTTAAAGACATGTTCATTAGGTGTGATACCCAGGGGTGTGCATATGACCCTGGGGAACTTGCTTTTTTTGGCACTAGAATTAAGTGTAATTGTGCATCCGCTACAGTAGGTGGCAGTGGCGCTCTCACTGTGTTCCCTATGGGGTAGGGAACAGTGAGAGCGCCACCATCAACTACTGCAGAGGATGTGCAATTACACTAGGCGGAAGTGACGCACTTACTGTGTAGCACCGAGCAAACGATATGAAGTGCAGTAAACACTATAGTCACGGGCATGAATTGTTTTTTTTTTCTTCCTATAGGGGTATCACAGAAAATAATTGAGAAACATTGTACAAGGCGGTCTCGGAGGGCGAAGGAATACATTCAGAAGAATGCAAGGCTAATCGGCCCGGAAAAGCCATTTCCCCAGCAGAGCTCGTAAATCAAAATTTTACTCGTTGGAATGGGGCAGATGTTTGGTGAGATCGAAGATCGTATCATGGAAAATTCGTTATAAAAGACACTCGTAAGTCAAGGCACCACTGTGTGTGTGTGTGTGTGTGTGTGTGTGTGTGGTGAAGGCGGACATGAAGGTCGTTGGAGTAAGAGTAGAAGATGTAGAGGATAGGGTGAGATGGAGGCAGATCATTTGCTGTGGCGACCCCTGAAGGGAACAGCCGAAAGGAAATAAAGAAGATATATTAGTCCTTCTCAAAAAATTAGCATATTGTGATAAAGTTCATTATTTTCTGTAATGTACTGATAAAAATTAAACTTTCATATATTTTTGATTCATTGCACACCAACTGAAATATTTCAGGTCTTTTATTGTTTTAATGCTGATGATTTTGGCATACAGCTCATGAAAACCCAAAATTCCTATCTCAAAAAATTAGCATATCATGTTCAGGTAGTCTAAACGAGCTATTAACCGAATCATCTCAATCAACCAATTAACTCTAAACACCTGCAAAAGATTCCTGAGGCTTTTAAAAACTTCCAGGCTGGTTCATTACTCAAAACCGCAATCATGGGTAAGACTGCCAACCTGACTGCTGTCCAGAAGGCCATCATTGACACTCTCAAGCAAGAGGGTAAGACACAGAAAGAAATCTCTGAGCGAATAGGCTGTTCCCAGAGTGCTGTATCAAGACACCTCAGTGGGACGTCTGTGGGAAGGAAAAAGTGTGGCAGAAAACGCTGCACAACCAGAAGAGGTGACCGGACCCTGAGGAAGATTGTGGAGAAGGGCCGATTCCAGACCTTGGGGGACCTGTGGAAGCAGTGGACTGGGCTACAGGTGCCGCATTCCCCAGGTCAAGCCACTTTTGAACCAGAAACAGCGGCAGAAGCGCCTGACCTGGGCTATAGAGAAACAGCACTGGACTGTTGCTCAGTGGTCCAAAGTACTTTTTTTGGATGAAAGCAAATTTTGCATGTCATTCGGAAATCAAGGTGCCAGAGTCTGGAGGAAGACTGGGGAGAAGGAAATGCCAAAATGCCTGAAGTCCAGTGTCAAGTCCCCACAGTCAGTGATGGTCTGGGGTGCCATGTCAGCTGCTGGTGTTGGTCCACTGTGTTTTATCAAGGGCAGGTTCAATGCAGCTAGCTATCAGGAGATTTTGGAGCACTTCATGCTTCCATCTGCTGAAAAGCTTTATGGAGATGAAGATTTCATTTTTCAGCACGACCTGGCACCTGCTCACGGTGCCAAAACCACTGCTAAATGGTTTACTGACCATGGTATTACTGTGCTCAATTGGCCTGCCAACTCTGCTGACCTGAAGCCCATAGAGAATCTGTGGGATATTGTGAAGAGAAAGTTGAGAGACACTAGACCCAACACTGTGGATGAGCTTAAGGCCGCTATCGAAGCATCCTGGGCCTCCGTAACACCTCAGCAGTGCCACAGGCTGATTGCCTCCATGCCACGCCGCGTTGAAGCAGTCATTTCTGCAAAAGGATTCCCGACCAAGTATTGAGTGCATAACTCAACATAATTATTTGAAGGTTGACTTTTTTGTATTAAAAACACTTTTTTTATTGGTCGGATGAAATATGCTAATTTTTTGAGATAGGAATTTTGGGTTTTCATGAGCTATATGTCAAAATCATCAGTATTAAAACAATAAAAGACCTGAAATATTTCAGTTGGTGTGCAATGAATCTAAAATACATGAAAGTTTAATTTTTATCAGTACATTACAGAAAATAATGAACTTTATCACAATATGTTAATTTTTTGAGAAGGACTAGTATATATATAGGCCCTCGGTATTCACGGGTTTGGGTCCGGCCCCTCTCGCGAATGAAGATAATCTGCGGGTTCTGTAACCGGAAGTAAAACCCCATGTATCATATTACATGTGCGAATGATCAACCAGAAGTAAAATACTATGTATCTATTACATGTGCTAAAATATGCTTCTTAAACACATTCTATAGGCAGTCTTACTCATTACTATAGTATTAATGTAGTAAAATGTAGTAATGATTAAGAAAAAAGTTAATTTTTTTTCTGTGATATTTATTGACAATAAAATATAAACATTATACAACATACACTATATATATATATAAGAACACATTTAAAAGCATTTTCTATGAAACATGTAGTTTTTAAATTACTGTATTTGTGAGCCATGAGATGACTGAATTCAGGTACGAACTGCATTCAGTCCGAGCAGCTCAGCCATGTCCCACAGCCAGAGCGGGTAGAAAACTGAGTTTTAGAGTGAGAGCGTTAGAGAGCGTTACAATCCAAAGAAGCGGTGACGTGATGCGAGTTAATCCTCTGGCGCAGAGGTGAGCATGCTTTTGTTTACTGTGAGTAGATGAGAATAGTAAATTCAGGTGTGAGCCACCTAGCAGCTCAGCCAAGCCCCTCAGCCGAAGCTGAGAGAAAACAATTAGAGGCACAGCGCCAAAATCAAAGTCCCCCAAAAACACAGACCATAACAAAAAGACATAAAAGAACAAGAAATGTAATAAATTGGATAAACAAAACAAAATGAGAAACATGCTACACCACAGTAAATAAAATTAGACACACAAGCATTCAAAACATTAACTTAGGTACTGTACTGGAATAATAATCGAAAAATACTTTAATAGTGGCGTGTTTTAGAATAGTTCAGATGATTATTCCTCTTCAGGCACTTCAGAGAAACCGTCATTTCTTCCAGAGAAAGTCTTATTTCTTCAGAAGAGCCATCCAACGTCATTACCTTTGTCTGGTGCTTAGCCGACGTTTGAGTAGCATCATAGAGATTAACTGGTAATTAAAAGTCACTTAAAAAAGACTCATTGACAACTTATGCGTGAATGGGGAAAACCGGGCATTACATCATCTCAACCAATCAGCAGGAAGGAGGACCACCATTGGCTGAATTTGAATGACGTGTCAGTTGCTCGGCAGTCCGCGAATATGCAAACCGCAAGTGCAAAGCAGCGAATAGTCAAGGGCCTACTATATATATATATATATATATATATATATATATGGCGGCACGATGGCGTAGTGGTTAGCACGTCCGCCTCACAGCAAGAAGGCCTGGGTTCGATTCCCGGCCTGGGCGTTTCTGTGTGGAGTTTGCATGTTCTCCCCGTGCTTGTGCGGGTTTCCTCCGGGTGCTCCGGTTTCCTCCCGCAATCCAAAGACGTGCACTGTAGGTTAATTGACCGTAGATTCTCTCCTGCAGCGGCACCAGAACCCAGTTGTATCGGCACTTGCCTTTCCATTGGATCCTTCCGGTGGTGCTGAGACAGGGGACTTGCTGTCCCTCATTACTCCCTACCTGGGCTCTGCGCACTGGGGAATGATACCAGCCAGAGTGCAGCCATAGTCCTTCGGGACTGACGGAGGCCTACCATATATATATTGATCATTTGCACATGTAATATGATACATAGGGTTTTACTTCCGGGTACAGAACTCGCAAATTATTTTGATTTGCTAGAGGGGCAGAAACCAAACCCCCATGAATAACGAGGGCCTATTGTGTGTGTGTGTGTGTGTGTGTGTGTGTATATATATATATATATATATATATATGGAGTAACAAGGATGGATAGAATCAGGAATGAGTACAGAGGAGGGACAGCACATGTAAGAGGTTTTGGAGACAAAGTCAGAAAGGCTAGATTGGTTTGGACATGTACAGAGGAGGGATAGTGAGTATATTGGTAGTAGGATGCTGAGGTTGGAACTACCGGGCAGAAGGCCTAGAGGAAGACCAAAGAGAAGATTTATGAATGTGCTGAAGGAGGACATGAAGGTAGTTGGTGTAAGAGAAGAACATGCAGAGGATAGATGAGAAGAGGCAGATGATTTGCTGTGGCGTCCCCTGAAGGGAACAGCGAAAGGAAAAGAAGAAGATTTATATATATATATATATATATATATATATATATATATATATATATATAGAGAGAGAGAGAGAGAGAGAGAGAGAGCACGTCCGCCTCACACTCCTCCGGGTACTCCGGTTTCCTCCCACAGTCCAAAAACATGCACAGTAGGTTGATTGGCCGTTCTAAATTGTCCGTAGGTTCGCATCATGCAGAAGGTGATGGCAAAACCACTGCACTATCCTTTCCAAGAAAATCTCCATGAAGATTAGCATGGAGCACGGTGGTGTAATGGTTAGCTTGCTGGCCTATCACCGCAAGGGCCTGGTTTTGAATCCAGATGGAGACACCAAAAATTTGTGACCTGGGTCTGAAGCTGTGTTGTGTCCCTGGGCAAGGCACTTCATCCACGTTGCACTCAGTCCACCCAGCTGTTAAATGGGTACCTGAATAACAGGGTGTATGGACCTTTCTGGTCGCGCTTGGTGCTTAGTAGCAGCCTTGAAGTACATTCCTGCAGGGTAATAATGTACAGCCAGTGAGCAGCTCTAAGCTCGATACAAGGCTTAAAAATTGTCACCATCATTATATGCAAGTGTATATAATGCAAGCATGTGAGTTTATGATAGGAACGAAACAGATACACGTCAATTTATACTGGTCCCGGTAAGCACAGAGTATTTTCAAAGACAGTCACGAACCTTATGCTTACATTCCCCAGTAATGGAGTTTTCAATCTAGAATTTATTAAACAAAACAAAGAACAAAGACATTGAAAAGTTCTGGCAAAAGAAAATCGATTACGAACAAAAAATTGTGTGTCTTGCTTTTAAGTTTGAATTCAATTACTGGGACCAAAATTACAGTCAAACTCACTACACAATCATCTGTTTCTGCTCTGACTGCTTCTGTTAGTATTGATTAACATGGCATTTTGTTTGGAACTGTTAATTTTGCTGATTTATAATTCATCGTGCTGCTTTAATCAGTAGCAGCTGGTTGTGTTCAGGTGTAATGAGTGGAAATAAGTGGATCTTGAAGCAAATACAAAAATCAATAAGACCCTGCCCTTAAGCCATGCATGATATGGAACACAGCCTTTATTAGCACTAGATCTAACAATACAGCAAGTTCCTCATTTTCTGAATTATTCCTGACATCCTTATTTTTGCATGAACCTTCACAGACTACTGGTGTGTCATTCTTGACTGTTTATCTTAAAATGATTTTACTAAAGTAATACGTATATAGATTTCGGAACTGCCTAAAAATGGAGCTTCCATTTGATGTCTCTACTGATGGTGTCTGACCTGAGGTTTGCTCTTCTGTGCCTTTCCTTTAAATACCTGATTTCACCTTTCTTTTCGATCAATTGTCATGTTAATTGAAGTATTCGTTTTAACAAGTTCATGTTCTGTCACACTTCTGATTTTGTTCTTTGCTCCACAAACATTTATCTACTTGTTAATTTGCTGCCTGACCCCAAATATATTGTTGTTTTTTTCATTCTGTATAACTCTAAGCAGTGGTGTATGAGCCTCATTTTTGTTTCAGTTTGATTGTCAATTATAAATTTGGGTTTTTTTTTGTTCTTGTTCTTATTGAATAACAGCTAATCAACAACACTTCTGTGATGGAGCAGCCTTATTGGGTTTCCCGGAAGGGGGTGGGTGCACATGCAGACAAAGGATGGAAATGGAACAAACACCCAAGCCATATTCCCTTACTCTGGTGCTCCACTCAGGAGCTCCTCTATAAAATTTAGTACAAATTTAAAAAATGCTGAACATGTCTTTTTTTGTAAATATATATGCATACCTCAAAGTAGGGGCAGTGGTGGTCTAGTGGTATAGGGCGTTGGATCGCTGATCCAAAGGTTGGGGGTTCGAGTCCCACTCTCCACAAGGTTGTCACTGTCCCCCCCAGTGCAGCTAACTGGGTTATCAAAGGCGGGCCATGTCTCTCACTGTCTATGGTGAGAGGCATGTAAAAGAACCATTGCTGACTTTCGTAAAGAGTAGCTGCAAAGTCATCAGCATGTTTCTGTCCCTTGCTAAAAAGGGTTGTGACAGGAAGGGCATCCGACGTAAAAACCTCTGCCAAATCAAACGTGCGAATCAGATGATTCGCTGTGGTGACTCCCGAGTAAAAGGGAAAAAGCCGAAAGGAAGACAGACATATGCATACCTCAAAGCAAGTGGGTTCAAGGTTCAGGTTGTGAACTCAGCAAGGGCGTATTTGTGTAGAGTTTGCATGTACTCCCCTTGCTTGGGTGGGTTTCTGCTGCTTTCTTTTGTGCTCTTCCATGGTCCAAAGACATGCACTTTAAGCTAACTGGCTCTTCCAATTACCTCTAGGTGCAAATGGGATCATGAATGGCTGTGTAAGTGTGTGTTGACTTAGTGATGAACTGACATGCTGTTCCAACACATAGATAGACAACATAGATAGACACCAGCCTACCCATGACGCTATAGTAGAATCGAGTGGTTCCAAACAGTGGAATTCTCTTTACAAGTGGTGCCAATAATCGTGGCATTCACTGTGTATAATGGTTACCCTAGCAGTTTCGGTGTGGAGCTGGGACAGATGACACCCTTTTCTCTCCATACTACAAGTGATAATCTTATGCAGGTCGGTGGAAGGCTGTAGCCCAGGGGGGTCAAACTCGTGCCACAAAGGGCCATGTGGTTGCAGGTTTTTGTTTCAACCAAGCAGCAGCACACTTGACTTGGCTCATTTAATTAAGTGATTTGAGTCTTCAGGCAGTTAATTGGTCAATCTGTATGCTCTCTACAGAAGCTAACCCATCAACTGCCTGAAGACGCAAATCACTTGATTAAATGAGCCAAGTCAGGTGTGCTGCTGCTTGGTTGAAACAAAAACCTGCAGCCACATGGCCCTTCATGGCATGAGTTTGACACCCCTGCTGTAGCCTATTGCAGCCGACAGTGGGCAAAGGCAGGGTACACTGAACCCTAACAGATTGTCAGACCAATGTAGGACAGTCGTTCACACACCATTAGTCAGGCTCACTCTTGGGGCAATTTGGAACAGCCAATTAGAATAACGTGCACGTCTTTTGACTGTTCAAGGAAACTAGAGTACCTGAAGGAACCCCATAAACACAGGAAGCACTTGCAGTCTCCATACAGAAGGTCCTGTCGAGCCTGGAGCTCTTACTGTGATGCAGATGTGCTAATCACTATGCCACACCCATGTTCCATCAAAATACATATAGATATATGTATAAATACATATGATATATTTTGAGAAACAAATCAGTAGCTAGTTTTGTTGCAAGTAGAATTTTAAGAGACAGCAGCTGGACGGGCTTAAATCACTTCATGTTGAAAATGGATTTTTAAAATGTCAACATTCCAGGTGGTTTCCCCCTCAAAGCCTGTTCCTACTTCATGTGTCGTTATACGGCTCAAATCATCTCATAGGTCTCATAAGTTATTTGATTGAGTGAGATGATTTGAGATGGTAAGGGTCACTTCAGTCAGCTCCATCTGTCTATATTTTTCTACAGCATTAAAAATGTCATTATCACACTTATAAATATGCTGCGTGATTAGTAATTCATCTGCTCTTTCCCTTTATATAATTTATTCAGCACTAAAAATGCTCAGATTTTTGTGGTGCCATTTTTTAAAAAAATAATTCCGACTTTTATGAAAGTAGTTGTGGCAGCACTGTTATGTAGTAGTTAGTACTTCCACCCCACACCAAGCAGCTCCTGGGTTGGAATTATGGGTTGAACAAGAGCGTTTCTGTGTGACATTTACATGTTCTTGCCGTGCTTATATGGGCTTCCTTCAGGTACTCTGGTTTACATTTACACTACATTTATACATTTTTCAGATATCCTTATTGAAGGCGATTTACTTTTTTTTTTTGTTTTGTCATATTCAATTCCCCACCCATCAAGTACAGGGATCCCTCACTTTCCACGGTTAATTGGGACCGAGATTCCCACGCGACCATCGAAATCCGAGAAGTAGGATCACCCCCCCAACCCCCCCTGACTGACATACTATGTACATATGTACATATGTACATATGTATGTGTATATAATGTTAATAAATGCATATTCAATGCTATAAATGCTTATAACAATAAAATATAAATGCACACACATACAGACACGCGTGCGCGCGTACACACGCACACAAATGCGCACCTCACAACAATGTAACTAGTTTTGATGAAAGATTATGGGTTGTTTTTTATTTTGTGTTGGTTTAGGGTATATATATATATTTTTTTGGGGGGGGGGGGTTTGCATAATTGGCCTTGTATTTGTGGCATTTTATTTAGCTTTTCCCATTTTCTTCCTTAATTTCCTTATCTTTTAATTCAAAGAATTTTTTTTCTTTTAAAAATCGTGATGCACTGAAGCAGCATGAACTGAAGCGCTAAGTAGCGAGGGATCCTTGCATTGCCTTCCTTATCACACAACCGCCACTAAAGCATGCACATACCCACTCAGTGACATACAATGCTAACCACCTGCCTGTTTTGGAACTGCTGCGCATGCGTATTTGGGTGCCTTCTAACATGCTCGGAGGGAAAGCGCGATCTACCCCTTTGTACGAATGAGCTCATAGACGCCTGTGATTGGCTGGCAATCACTGTGAGTGACAGGGAAGTGAGCATATACCGTCTGTCCCTCCTGTGAGAGCTCAGCTAATCAGCTCCCAGGGACTCCCGGTCACGGACAGCTGTGACATTAACCTGGATTCGAACTTGCGATCTCCAGGTTAATACTCTTTGTCGATGCGCCAATCGGGAGCCCCGTGACGGGCCTTGCTCAAGGGTCCCATCGTTGGTAGTTTGGTGGTCCTGGAGCATCAATAAGCCTTTAACACTGAGTGATCACTACTCAATTTATACTCTAGATTGCTGTTAGGTGTGATTGTGAATGTTTGTGAGTGTAGAGGACGTTGAGGGTGAACCCCACCTTTGACCACAGTCTGGTGCGATAGGCTCCAGCTTCACTGTGACCTGAAATAAGGACAAAGCATTTCAGAAAATAAAATTGAAGATGATGAAAATAGTTGTGAGATGTGTTAGGGAAGGCATGTACTGGGTTTTTGGTAGTGTTTTTAGTGTGTGTGTGTGTGTGTGTGTGTGTGTGTGTGTGTGTGTGTGTGTGTGTGTGTGTGTGTGTGTGTGTCTGTTTAGGAACAGGTGCTAGGTTTAAGAAATATGATTCAGTGACCTTGAGAATATTAGTATGTTTTTCTACTGCAAGTGAAAAATGCCATTTATTTATGACACCAGAGCCCTTTAGCTTTCAATTTGTTCAGCCTGCTACCTAATGATCCATTTCAAAATAATGTAACTTCCTTTCAGCGTTGGAAATTTATTTTTTGTTTTTCTCCATCCCGTCTTTTGAGAAATATTTTTCTCCATGTTTTTGTAAAACGTATGTGTTGTTTTTTCATTTGTTTTCCTTTTTCTTTTCTTTTTTTTTTAAAAGTATACACGGATTGTTAGCAGATGATCTGTGATCAGTGGAAAGAAGGTATAATAAACCCAAATGAATCTTTTTTTTGTTTTTTTGCTTAACCAAGGCTAAGTACACCATTCCATCACAGAGCAAACACACACATACACATACACACACACACACACACACACACACACACACACACACACACACACACACACACACACCTAGTTGCCTAATACGCAGGTCTTTGAACATTCATTCATTCATTTTCTGAGCTGTTTAATCCAAATTAGGGTTTCAGGGAGGCTGACACCCATCACAGCCGACTCTGGGCGAAGGCAGAGTACACCCTGGAGAGCTCGTCAGGCCATCACAGGGCAGAAATACGCTGATGTCTATGCAGCTCCTCTTTAGGAATGTCAGAAATGGTTCTTTTACATGAACCTCTCACCACGGACAGTGAGATACATCAGTGAGAGTTAGTGGTCTTTGAAACAATCGGAGAAAACTGAACTACAAAGAGGAAGCCCACATGAGCAGTGAACAAGCAAACTCCTCACAGAAATGCCCAGGCTGGACACAGACCTTCTTGCTGTGAGGCGGACGTGCTAACCACTACGCCACCATGCCACCGGCTAAAGTTGGTTAAACTGTTGAACTGGAAAACTGGATATTTGTGGGTTCCTGGGTTTCTATCCATTTTCTGCTACATTACTCAACCTATCCGAATGGAATCTGCTGTGAAATGAATCAGGAGAAATACGGCTGAGTAAGCTGGTGTCTAGTGGAGCATTTCGAGCAGAAGCTAGCTATAGAATTATAAATGTGTGCCGCTGTGATTTAAATTAGGATTAGTTTCAGCGAGTAAAAATAATGCAAATCAAAGATTATGTAACTGAGATCAGAACATGATGACATTTATAGAAATCTTTTGTCTGTTGGTGTAAAGGACAAGAGCTCTTCAGAGATTGTACCTGCTAAAACTCTCCATGACCTGCTCAATGGGAGAGTCTCCTCTCACATCATACAGTCGCACTAGTAGGAAGCACATAATGGCTGTGTGGCCATGGTAGGCCTGGAAACGGATGAAATGGACAGGTTTCAACATCAGTCTTTGAGAAGTAGTGCACAAGTCCTATCCTTGAGTTTTCAGGGTGCTGTCTCTACCCACTCACTCACTTTCTCATATACCAAACCACTTTCACTTCTATTCACACTTAGGGGCAATTTGGAACAGTTAATAAGCTTAATGTGCATGTCTTTGGACTGTAGGAGAAAAGCAGTGTGCCCAGGAGTCAAACAAAGGACATTTCTTGCTGTGAGGCGGACATGCTAACCACTACACCACAATGCCACCCCATGCCATCCCCTGAACACACCTTTTATAATGCAGCCAAATGTAAACAATGATAGTAAATTGTGGGGCCGGTGGTGTAGTGGTTAGGGTGCTGCGCTCATGATTGCAAGGTTGTGTGTTCAAATCCCAGAGAAATCCTCACTGTGCAAAGACCCCTGGGCAAGGTCTTAACCACAAGTGTACCTCTGTTCACCCAGCAGTATAAATGGGTACCAGTAAAAATATACTGGGAATGTAAACTGCTAGTGTCCCATCCAGGAGGAGTTGGACTCCTAGTCGCTTCACGCTATGGAAAGCGGGGATAAGCACCGGCCTGATGAGCCACTATGGCTTGTGTGTAAAAAGCCCAAAGGACTTTAAATTTAAATTACCAAACGTAAAGAGGTGAGTGTCCAGATCTGTGGTCTCTGTGATAATCTGTCAGTCCTCTGGTCTCTCAAACCGGTCCAGCAGTTTCATAATTCCTCCAAAATTGAAGCCCACTTTTTTTTCAGCAGCACAAGCTCCAAAGCCAAAATCACACCATGAATAAATCCCCATTCTGTACTTCACCTGCAACATGTTTATCCGGCAAAAAACTGTCAGAAATCAGACTGCCTGCGTACATCATCCCAAATACTCTGGGGTTTTTTATTTTTATTTTTTTTTAAAACAGCGTGCTGGAGTTCTTTCAAAGGCTGTTTCATTAACTTTAGGTCATTTTTATGTGCCCCTAGATGAAAGATGATTGGTTACACAGTGTCTATATTTTGGATGCAAAAACGTCAGAGCCGTCTCAGGAAGCCGTATTAATAATTACATATTGATTTGACTCATCATAGACTGTCTGATTTTGTAAGTTAATTTATCAAGATGTCACAAGGTTTGATTTTACAGGCGAGATTATGGATCGAGCGGAGTTTCAGTGCAGACAGGCCAGTGGCTCTATAATTATCATCCACATAAATTTCTAGACTCCATATCTCAGAGGTAACAGATTTTATTGACTTCACCAACAAGCCGTGTGATTAAATGCTGGAAATATTGACACCGATGCACAAATTTATTGGCAAATTATGCTTTACCTGTTTATTACATGCAATGAATTTCATTACGTGCCAACCTGCCTTGTAGCAACAGTCCAGATTAGTTCAGGTGGTGTAGGGAATTGTTTCTTGTGCTTATTAATTTTAATACCTGTCCCAGTACTGGTTATCCTGACTGCATAATTTGTGTGTACCTAATATATTTACATGATATAGAGCTTATTTTTGAACATATATATGTGACCATAACAAAAGTAATATACTGGGAAAATTTAACACCACATTCACCCAGTATTGGCTAAGAAAGGCGCCAGCCTGTGCGTGACCAGAGTATTATCCAACAAGTGAGTGAGTGATTGAATGTGTGAATGTATGTATGATGCCCTGCATCTTGGTGTAAGATCTTTCCTTGCCCCTGGTCTTTATGGGACAGTGTCAGGAACTATATGATCCCAGATCAGGATAAAGTACTTACTGAAGAGATGCTAACAGATGGATGGATGGCTGGATGGATGGATGAACACTCTGGATTTCAAAGTAGCATCTCTTCAGGGCGCTGGTTTAAAACCCTGTCCTGCCCTCAAAGGTGTTTTCAAACCCCCCCCCATCCCGCACCCCCCAATACATGTCTATAGCATTCCCGAGCTCTGCTCTGCGTGCAGGATTGCACATGGTAGGGTCATGTATGTACGAGTAGAAACACACTGGCGCATTTGATTGAATATTTCCCCTCACACCACGAAGAAGTGACTGATCAGTATTTTTACAGAGGCCACAGATTACTTTTTCGGACATTTCTCAGATCTCATGTTCCTGATTGCTCGCAGGGTGTATAGCTAACAAAATAGTTTATGTATACAGCTAAACAGTTAGCAGCCTCAGCTTTAAAGGAGATAAGTATAAACACTTCTGGTAGTATATCTCTTATTGTGGAGCGCGGCATGGTTTTGCAATGGTTAGCACGTCCACCTCACAACAAGAAAGTTTGATTATCAGGCTTAGGAGTTTCTATGTGAATTTGCATGTTCTCTCCATGCTTGTGTGGGTTTTACTCAGGATATGCATGTTTCCTCCTTCATGCAAATTAGGCTAATAGTCAGGCTGCTTCAAATTGCTCCTTGGCATAAGTGAGAGTGTGATGTGTGTGTGTGTGTGTGTGTGTGTGTATGTGTGTATGGCCCTACAATGGTTTCGTGAGCTGTTCAGTGTACACCTTGCACTTGCCCGATGTCGGCCTCCCAAAAATAATGGACGTATCTGAAAGAAAAAGACATGGACACCCCACACACACACACACACACACATATTTTAACAAGATTTTTTTTCCCATTGGTATCGTGATTATTCATTAGTGAAGTTTGCCTGACTAGTATGAGTACTCTGTGAATGCCACCCCTTTACTGCAAACTTAATACCCCCATTTCACTGGACTACGGCATGCAAGCATCGTGTAGCGTAAAGGCGTGGAACACAGTCTACAGAAGAGCGTCGGCATTTTTACACGGAAAGTGGGTCAAAATCCTATGGAAAGGTGGAAATTCTTATACTCGCGGAATGTTCACAGCATGCGCGGAACAGGTGCGACAAAGTACGCCAAAGTGACCCCACGGAACACTCACAAAATTTTTTTCCATGAATATGATTTTGAACATGTTCAAAAGCACGTTCACGGAATATTTTGGCCTGTCGGAAGCATACAGAAGTGGAGGAAGAGTTGAGGAATAATTACGGAATCACACGGAATGACACGGAAGATGAGGGAGTAATTGCGGAACGTTTGGGGATGACAACATTTCTGCTTCTGTAAGTCTGCCATGCTTCAGTGAAATGGGGGGTATAACCATCACTACTCACTGCCAAGCCCTGACCTTTACCCTTACTCCAACCTCAACTTAATTATAACCTAAACCCTAAAACCAAGTCTTAAACCTCAAATACGAGGACCAGCCTAAAAACACTGGCTGAAGGTGTCTTTTTAGTACGTAAATGTGCAAGTTCACACAGTCTCTCTCTCTCTCTTTCTCTCTCTCGCTCAGACCATTGCTCTTTTCTTACCTTGCTCCAGGCATCACTTACCCTGTTCTTGCAATGAGGGGATTGGATTAAGTATATGTGTCTTTGAGCGAGGGAATTGTGTGTGAGAGAGAGAAGAGTGAGTAGCATTAATCCCATCCTGGCGTATCACTTCACCATCAGAGCAGCACTTCCTCCACTTTAAACACCCTTTCCACCCACCCCTCCACCCCCTGATTTGTTTGCTAGGCTACACACATCAGCTGCTTCTCCTGATGTACTGATCATGTGAATGACAGCATGTTTTTTTCAGTGACGTTTGAGGTGAAACACAGAGAAAGTCAGACCAGGACATTGCGACGAAGACGCGTCTATGCATCTATTTAGTGTCTCATCACATCTGAAACTAGTCTCAGACAACCTAAGAATTTTTTTTTGCTTTGAGCAACATAAGAGGCACTGACTGCGGGGATTAAAGGGGTATGAATGAAGCAAGCTGAGACAGTAGAAGAGGCGAAGTTAGTAACAGAGGAGTAAAAAAGAAGCAGAAGAAAGTTCAAACTGTACGGGGAAAAAGCCAGAGCTGAACATCTCTACGCCAGTTTGACACGTTCCGGATGATTCTCCACTCTGATGACAATACCTGGATGAGAAGCCGCACTCAGCCATAGATAACAAGCTCAGCTCCTGCACCTGACACACCAACATCCTCACTTGCATGTGTGTGTGTGTGTGTGTGTGTGTGTGTGTGTGTGTGTATGATAATGTTAATATATTTCACAGTCCTAAATAAGATCATATCAAGTAACCTATAAACTAGCTACTTCTCAACCCTGCACTTCAGGATTATCCTCTTCTGAACTAAATGCCTCCCCGGTGGCACACTGATGTAATATTTAGTACAAGAAGGTCCTGGGTTCAATTCCCTAGTTCAGGTATTTCTATGGGGCATTTGATTGTTCTTCCTCTACTTGTGTGCATTTCCCTTTAGGTTCTCTGGTTTTCTTCCTACAATTCAAGGACATGCACGTTAGGCTGCCTGTCCCAAATTGTCCTGAGCAGTGTATATGAGTGAGAATGGTTTGTGTGTGTTTGCCCTGTGAAGGTCTGGAAAGCTGTCCAGGTTGTACACCAACTGTGCCTAGTGTCGGCTGAAATACTCACCAGCTTCCAGTGACCCTAATAGGATTAAATGGTCCGGCTGATGAGTGGGAGAGAGCGTGATAGTGCTTTGCACAGGAGAGCATGTGCTCCTGGTTTTATCTGATTTAATAACTTTTTTCTTATCAATTGCATTTTGCTGACTTCATATTAATTTACTTCATTTTTTATCTTTTTTTATACAGTGTAAAAGCCAGGCATTAATTCATTTATTCATTCAGTAATTTTTCTAAGCAGCTTAATCCCAATTAGGATCAAGGCTGGTACCTATCTCTGTCAACTCTGGACACCATGAACAGCTTGCAAGACCATTGCTGGGTCAACCCATATACAATCATTCACACTCACTCTCACACTTCAAGGCAATTTGAAACAGCCAAATGGCATACTGGGGTAAAAGCTGTTTTTCAGTCTGGCTGTGGTGGTGTTGATGTTTCTGTACTAGCTTTCTGAAGGAAGTGGTGCAAACAGTCCGTTTCCAGGGTGTGTGGCATCCGTTACGATGTGCCAGCCTTCTTCTGGATCCAGTCATCATGCATTGTATCCAGATCTGGTAGATGGCAGCCTACGATCACCCGTGCAGTTCTCACTACCCGGGCCAAGTCGAATCTGTCCTTAGCAGTGCAGCTGCCGTAATACACTTGCCAGATATTCCAGATCAGGGTAGCAGATTGTTCCAATAAGGCTGGTAGCAGTGCATCACAAGTTATGAATGTAAGGTAAAGTCCATTGGGCTTTTTACACCTGAGCCATAGTGGCTCATTGAACCGGTGCTTATCCCCAGTTTCCATAGCGTGAAGCGACTAGGAGTTCAACTCCTCCTGGATGGGACGCTTGTCCATTGCAGGTTATCTTCCCAGTATATTTTTACTGGTATCCATTTATACTACTGAGTGAACAGAGGCAGCCCAGGGTTCTTAGCACAGTGGTGGTCTAACTGGGAGTTGAACACACAACCTCCCGATCATGAGTGCAGCACCCTAACCCTTCTGCAGCGGGCACTCACTCACCTGGAGATCGCTGGCAGCGCTGTGAGGGTCATGTTCTTTGACTTCTCCAGCGCCTTCAACACCATCAGGCCAGCGCTTCTGCGGGGGAAGCTGGAGGACGTGGGAGTGGACGGGCATCTTGCTGCCTGGATGATCAACTACCTTACTAACCGTTCACAGTACGTGCGGCTGCGCGGCTGTAAGTCAAAGGTGGCAGTCTGCAGCACGGGGGCACCGCAAGGCACCGTCCTCTCACCCTTCCTTTTCAACATTTATACCTCGGACTTCAGCTATAGCACAGACAGCTGCCACCTCCAGAAGTTCTCGGACGACTCCGCCATCGTGGGCCGTGTGTCAGAGGGGAACGAGCTGGAGTACCGGTCGGTCATCGTTGACTTCGTGAACTGGTGTGAGCGCAACCAATTGTGCTTGAACACTAGGAAGACGAAGGAGATGGTGGTCGACTTCAGAAGAAGCACACTAACACACACACACACACACTCACTAGTGAACGTCCAAGGACAGGACATTGAGATAGTGAACAGTTTCAAGTACCTGGGTGTTCACCTTAACAATAAACTGGACTGGTCCCACAACACCAACGCCCTGTACAAGAAGGGCCAGAGTCGCCTCCACCTTCTGAGGAGACTCAGGTCCTTCGGAGTATGCAGACCTCTGCTCAGGACTTTTTATGACTCTGTGGTAGCCTCTGCAATCCTCTACGCTGCAATCTGCTGGGCCCCGGGCAGCACAGAGCGGGACAGAAAGAGACTGAACAAGCTGGTCAGGAGATCCAGCTCTGTCCTCGGCTGCCCACTGGACTCTGTGGACGAGGTGAGTGAGAGGAGGATGGTAGCAAAGCTCACATCCATCTTGGTCAACAGCTCTCACCCACTGCACCAGACTGTAGAGAAGCTGAGTAGCTCCTTCAGTGGACAACTGAGACATCCTCAGTGCAGGTCGTTCATTCCCACCGCTATCAGACTGTACAACGCCACTTTGTAACTGTCTGTGAAAATACCGGTTATGTGCAATAAAAACCCCGTGCACTTTAATCAACCACATCTACCCCACTGACTGTGAACCACATCAACCCATCTACTCTGCCCTCAGATACATATACACTTTAATATAGGCCAGTCTACAAAGTCGTTCCCTTCTTTTCTTTTATTGTTTATTAATTTATACTATTTATGTATCTATTTATTTATTTACTTATATAATATATATGTATGTGTGTATGTTTGTATTTGTATCTATTTTTGCACCCCCTACTGATGGTACCTCAAGAGCCTGTAACAGTGAATTTCTCCATTGTGAGATTAATAAAGCTGTATCTTATCTTATCTTATCTTATCTTATCTTAACCACTACGCCACCAGCCCCACAGCAAGTTATGAATGTAGAGTACCAAATTTCCACCTTTAATCTTGCCTGAATCTACGGTCGTGTTGGCCCAGAACAGAGAGCGCCCCACTAGGTCGATTGCGACCTTGGGTATATTGTCATCCAGTCAGGTCTTGGTGAGGATTGCCAATCTTCTGTCCATCTTCTGCAAGAAGAACCTGAAGCAGATCTCGTCTAGTTTGTTGGTCAGAAACATGGTGTTCATGAGGAGAAGACTGGGTAGCGCCAGTCTGTATGGGTGTACCCTAGCTTGCAGCCCACCCTGCTGACCCCGGTTTTGTGTATGGTGTCTCCCCCGTCTTCTGGGCCACAGAGGAGGGATGGTGAAAGCTCCCGTGGTCTGCTGCAGTTCCAATGGAATAAAATCCAGCTTTGGAGATTTAAAAAGTTCAGATTTTTTCCCTAGCTCCAACAGTGCAGCCCTTTCATACTGCATTATGGCTAAAAGACCTTGAAACAAACAAAAACATGAAAAGACATGAAAAAATCTGAGAGCTCCGAGCCGCTGAATGTGTCTTCATCATAATCTGAAACATCTGAGCCCTGGAATGAAACCCAGACCATAAAAGCCATGCAGTCATCTTGAATAATATTATTTAAATTTAATTTTTATAAATTATTATTAAATATAACTAAGTCCCCCCCCCCACACACACACACACACACACACTGCACCACCTGTATGTCCAGGTCTCATTTGTCAAACAGTTAACCTGCTCTATGCTAATAGTGGCTTATGGCAGCACTTTAATGGCAGTTATTTGAGCAGTGAATTACCGGCTGCCAATGTTAATTAGCCTCAGATTTAACAACTGATTGTAAATCTTACATCTCCATTACATTATGACTTTTTAATCACAGCGTAACCTTTCATGGTGTTTCCTGTCCTGGTAATTTACACAGGCCTGCTACACTTTAGGCTCCTGAACTTATTTCTGATCACTGTTCCGAATTTACATTCATTCATTCAGTTACATTTATGGTATTTGGCAGACACTCTGATCCAGAGCGGCTTACATTTTCACTTTTTTATTCAATTGAGCACTTGAGGCTGAGACGCTTCGTAATCCAAGAAGAGCTTGGAGTAGAAGTCCTGCTCAGCCACATTAAGAGGAGCCAGATGAGGTGGCTTGGGCATTTGATTAGAATGCCTCCCGAACCACTGGTGTGGTGTTTTGGGCATGTCCAACTGGAAAGAGACCTCAGGGTCAACCTAGAACACAACGGAGTCTCCTGGCCAGTTTGGAAACGCATTCGTGCCCCCCAGTAAGAGCTGGAATAAGTGGCTGAGGAGAGGGTTGCCTGGAACACATTGCTTAGGCTGCTGCTCCTGGAGGCCGACCCTGGGTTAAGTGGAAGAAGATGAAGGATAACAGGTTTTCTCATTTATTCATTGGGCAATTCCATGGATATGTACAGGAGGAGTGATGTTTCCGCCATCCACGAGTCTACTGTTGCCTGGCATGTGGTCTTGAGAAAGACAAAGGCTAAGGGTGTAACCTATACAGAAAAAACAAATTGGAGCCCCTAAGGTGTTTGGATGACACGCTAACAGCTTCCGGAAACTCCTTCAACTAAGCTGGTACCAAATTCTATTGGCTAATCCTTTCCAATGGATCAAATTAGCAAAGACAAAATGTGTGTGTGTGTGTGTGTGTGGGGGGGGGGGGTTTAATTTGGCAGCCCGGGGCCTCCATATCATCCACTCAGGCTTGAGGCACCCTGGAGAGGTCACTTCAGCAACAACACAAGCCATCGGTATATTTATTCACAGCCTAGTCTCATGCGTCTTGTATTTCCATGACCGGTTTCTCTCATCTTTTAGCTGCTTCTGCACAAATCCTCACACAATGCTGGGATTATGAATAATGTAACGTAAATGCTCTAAGGGCAATTTATTACAGCAGCTTAGCCTTAATATTATTTTAGTATATTCTATGGAAAGCGCCACAATTTTGGTTACCTCTCAAATCTTCTTAAATTATATTTACATTAGACGATAACATGAATATTGATGCAACAGTGGCACTGGGGAAAAGACAGGAGGCAGAGCTGGAGGTAGCAGAGATGAAAACATTGAGGTTCTCTTTGGGAGTAACGAGGATGGATAGGATCAGGAATGAGTACATCAGAGGGACAGCACATGTAAGACATTTTGGAGACAAAGTCAGAGAGGCTAGATTGAGATGGTTTGGACACGTACAGAGAAGGGATAGTGAGTATATTGGTAGTAGGATGCTGAGGTTGGAATTACCAGGCAGAAGGCCGAGAGGAAGACCAAAGAGAAGATTTATGGATGTGATGAAGGAGGACATGAAGGTAGTTGGAGTAAGAGTAGAAGATGCAGAGGATAGGGTGAGATGGAGGCAGATGATTCGCTGTGGCGACCCCTGAAGGAAAAATCGGAAAAGAAGAAGAAGAAGAATATTGATGCAAAATTCTATAGCTGTATTTTACAACAAAATAAATCTTACTGGAAAAAAAATACAAGTCTAGAAGTAAGGTTGGGCTTTTGACACCCAAGTCTAGCGGCTCACTAGAGTCGACGCTTATTTCTGGTTTTTGCAGCGTGAAGTGACGAGGAGTTCAACTCCTCCTGTATGGGATGCCTCTGGTGTGTCTGTGAGTGTGAATGATTGCATGTGTGTGCATGTTGGCCCTGTAATGGACTGGAGAGCTGTTCACCCAGTGTTGGCTGAGATAGGCTTCAACCTCCCCACCACCCTAGTAGAATTAAGCAGTGTCAGCAAAATGAATAAATGAAAAGAAAGCAGGATTTCTATCTAATCTACACTCTACAGCTACAAATATCTCTACAAGCACCAAAGTTTGTATAGATTTTACATAAGTGTACATTGACAATAGAAAATAACCCCATTAAACACAGATACTGCAGCCGCACACTGCCCATGTGATGAATAAAAGACATATAAGTAAAAATGTAGTTTTGATTAATCAATATAAAAGTCCTCAAGACTGCACCCAGCTTTCAGGAGTTATTCCTGATCACTAACAGGGTCTTGCTGTTGAATCCTTTCATACCTCATGCACTTCTCGATGATCAATTCTTCAACCTTGAACGAGGGATTTTTTATACACATTTAAAGTTCCAACTGACTCAAATAGATCATTCTCTACAATTTACATGTGTGCTCTTGGATTTTATACAAGTGATGATGATATTCAAGGACATACAGCCCAATGCTATGTTACTATTCACCTTGCAGCTCGTTATGGTCACATGTCTACAGACAAAATGTTCCTTGAGGATGACGCTGATGCATTGCGTACCAGTTATGTCCTGCACACAGGTAAATGTAGACATGGACTAACGGACAATAGCATTTACATTTATAGCAGTTTTAAAGTGCCTTTTCCAGTCCAGCTCACAATTTAATTTAATTTTTACAACTGAGCAGTTGAGGCTCAAGGACCCAACAGTGGAATTTTGGTGGTACTCTGTGGTATAGTGGTATAGGGCACTGGATCGCTGATCCTAAGGTTGGGGGTTCGAGTCCCACTCTCCACAAGGTTGTCACTGTCCCCCCAGTGCAGCTAACTAGGTTATCAAAGGCCAGCCATGTCTCTCACTGTCTATGGTGAGGGGTTCATGTAACAGAACCATTGCTGACTTTCGTCAAGAGCAGCTGCATAGCCGTCAGTGTGTTTCTGCCCCTTGCTAAGGGTTGTGTCAGGAAGGGTATCTGACATAAAAATCTATGCCAAATCAAACATGCGAATCATTAATAGGACTTCTATGAAGATGGAGGCAGACAATTCGCTGTAGCGACCTCTGAGAAAAAGGGAATGGCTGAAAGGAAAAGAAGACCCAATGAATACAATATTCTCACCTGAATGAAATCTGATGCATTAAGAGGCAGTTTATATTTCAGAGCTCTGTCGTGAATGGTGTTGTTTGAAGGTGAAAAGTCTGGCAGTGTCAGAGTGCAATCTATTACGTTTTCAAAAATCCTTAAATTATGAGAATAACAGCTCAATAAATGCTCAGAGTATTATGGGAGATTCCTCCTTTGCAGCACTGCAAGAAATAAAAGGGTGTTTAGGATTTGGCTTTATTTCCCCTGTAACACTCCTTTATAGAAATGAATGGAATATACTGTCATTTATAAATATGCAAATTACTTTTGTATTTACTGTTACGAACATGTGAATCATCTATAGATTTTTTTTTTTTTTTTGCAGTACAATATTGCACTCTGTGTGTGGATTTATTACTCTTTATTTTTTTTCTTAACACAGAAGCTTTAAAAACAATAAGCTGTTTTTGTCATTGGTAGGAGAGGTAATTGGGCTTCTCACAATATGTGGCATTAGGCTTCCATGTTTTACCCCCATAGAGCAGAATTGGCTTCACAAATCTGTTAAATAGTTGAATCATTGTTCTTTTGCTACATATATAAACAACATTTATCTTTTGTCTTAAATTAAGCCTATAGGTGCAATTAGAATTGTTTTAATTTTGCAATCGATCCAGCTCTCATATTTCTATATACAGTAGATCCTGTGTGGGTGCATTTTATTGTTCACAGGGATGGCACTAGATCAAAACGGGTGCTTTTTATTGAAAACGGGTGCATTTAAAAAAAAAAAAACGAGTGCATTTTATTGTTCACAGGGAAGGCACTAGATCATGGGGAATTCGTAGTCACTGTTAGAGATTTGGAGAAACACAGAAATCAAACTAAAGCAGGAACTAGTGGAGCACGGAGCTGAGAGCCAGAGAGATCACGAGGAAGAGGGACAATCTTCTAGCACAGGGAAGAGCGCTGATAGTCTTTATAACCCATGATTAAGTGGACTCAGGTGTGTTTAGCAATCCACCCGCGCGTGACAACCACGCCCCTCTCCAACGTGCATTTCAATGCGCAACTCTTTTGTGAGAGACCATAACACACTAAAATAAAATCCACAGTGCAGTTAAAGCATAAGAACAATAAAGATACGAATTTTAACCTTGTGGTTGTGAGCAGTTGGCATACGTAAATGTTGGAGAGGAAGAGAAGAAGCATATCCCCTTCCATAACAGAGAGGGAGAGAGCAAGAAGATTTCCTTCCACAACAGCTTCAGGGAAATCAGCCAAAGGCATTTTATTTTCTCTTACCACCGCTTTGCACGGATGACTCTTCTTCAGGATGTTCCTTTCTTTTCTTGAAGAACATTTCTGTCTGTCTTCCTTTCGGCTTTTTCCCTTTTACTCGGGAGTCGCCACAGCGAATCGTCTGATTCGCACGTTTGATTTGGCAGAGGTTTTTACGTCGGATGCCCTTCCTGTCACAACCCTTTTATCAAGGGACAGAAACACGCTGACGACTTTGCAGCCTACTCTTTACGAAAGTCAGCAATGGTTCTTTTACATGCCTCTCACCATAGACAGTGAGAGACATGGCCCGCCTTTGATAACCCAGTTAGTCGCACTGGGGGGGACAGTGACAACCTTGTGGAGAGTGGGACTCGAACCCCCAACCTTTGGATTAGCGATCCAGCACCCTATACCACTAGACCACCACTGCCCCTTCTTGAAGAACATTTCTAACATGGCTTATTTCTGCCTTCTTTTCAAAACCTTACAGAAGTGGCTCATGACCTCATTGTTAAAAGTTGTTCACAGTGCTGCTAGTGCTTTAGCTTCGCTTTACCGCTTTAACTTAGCTTTAGTGCTTTAGCACTAGCTTTAGCTTTATAAGGGTGATACGTACATATTACCGTATCAACAACTTCCGGACTTCCCCAGGACAGCTTTATCAGGATGATACATAGTATCAACAACTTCCGGACTTCCAGAAGCTGCACACTTTTCCTCCCTCTCGATCTCATTTTTTCTCGTGCATTTCTTGAGTTTGACTTCCGGTTTTTGTTCGGTTTCTGGGATGAAAAAAATCATCGATTTGTTCGAACTCTAGAGCGTTCGGATTCCGAGGCTCCACTGTATCTTTTATAGAGTTGTTTCCTCGTGATTTTTTAGGTATTTGGAGGTCTCTCTTGTCCTGCTGTGATATTTCAAAACTTAATACATTCTATACATAATTTCATTCCAGGAATGTACTCATGTCAAATACGCTACCCTTGGGCTGATCTTTCCCTACAAAGGAGGGGGGGGGGGGGACATTAAAATTCAATGAATTTCCCACCTCTAAAAAGTTAAGCAGAAGATGGAGGAGAGAAAATGCCCAGAGGGAGCTCTGTCACTGTTAGAAAAATGGTGCCAGAAATTTAGTTAGTCATCCATATCTATTTTCAAGCACAAAATCTGGAACCATTTGTTGGGATGTGTGTCTTATACTTGTGTGAGTTATTTTTGATCAACCTTTACCTACTCTTACACAAATCTTTATTATGTCTTGTTTTATATTCTTGTTATTTTTTGTTTGTTTGTTTGTTTGCTTTATAGATAATATATTACTGGAACCTTGTAGAGGCCACTTTTATTTCTTACTTCCGAAAAATCCTTAAAATATACAGCAGGATATCTAGTAATACCCGGGGTTGGTGGTGGGGGTGGAGATAATTCTTGCAAAGTACTACAAAACCTTTAACAGTGTGGCACAGTTGAGAACAAACAGTATGCACAGGAGTTTTTAGAAATTTGATTTAAAAAAAAAACCCACAAAAACAAAAACTGGATTCTCAATTATCCCGGGTTTTGCTTGCAGAGTATTATAACAGTAGAGAGAAGCTAATTCAAGGCTGTATGATTTATGTAGTAAAAATTGCAGACTGCAATATAAAAGATAATTATACTAATTAATGGATGCTAATTTTGCAGCAGCACTCAGACTTTGGTTATACTGTGTAGAATTGAGCATGAAGTAATACGCTGTAGACGAATCAAAGATGAATAAAAAAAAAAATACAGACAAAAAGTTTTTAAAACATTTTTAGAATGTTTTTCTTTTTTTTTCTTGTCCTGTTCTTCTTCATCCCACATGTGCAGTAAACATGAAATAAAAACAACTGAGGACAAACAAAACAAAAATATTTTCTTGTGACTTGTACCATTTTATATTTTTTTCTTGTATGCTGCACCATGGGTCTTAGAATAATTTTATTTTAACAACAATGTACACTTATACAGCACCCAGGAGAAATAAATAAATAAACATAAAATATAATATTCTGGTGGACCATCTTTAGCCCAGATCACAACATGTAATCTCCATGTTGCTCCATTTGGTTTGGTCGAGGCTCAGCAACATTAACGTGGGAATAAAATGAAGCAGCTGATGATTTGAATGAACTGAATGAGTAGGCTATCACATCAGTGCAACTTTTCTTCTCTGATTTCTTTTATGGATATAAAATGGGGATTTGAATGATGAAAGTGGTTCAGGGAGCATGAGGAATCATTTTCACACACGGTATGTATCGGCCCTCCAAAGTCCTGATCGTACCCCTATTGAAAGTTTTGAGAATCTGCTTGAGAAGATTTTATGGAGGGGCTCAGTTTTTCTCTCATCAATTCAAGACATTGGTGAGAAATGATCCCATATGTAGATGGAAATTAATGTAGTGCCGTTGCTAAGTTTATTTTTAATTTTAAAAAAATTCCACGCATTCCTATTGTCTTCTTATATGTTTTTTGCCTTATTCAGAGATTAACTTTTACCTTACATGATTCTTGCCAATAAAACAGGAAGCAGGTCAGAGATAAAGAAGAATATCACAACCGGGTTGTGTAAGAAGAAAACAAAACACTGTAGTAACCCAAGCCAATGGTAGCCGCCACTGCACCTACGCAAACAGCTGAAGGTCCTGGAACTGGGAATTACAACATTCATTCATTCAGTCATTCCCAGAACTGCTTAATCCAATGCTAAAAGAAGGGCAGGGTACACTCTGAACAGATTGCCAGACCATCACATGGCAAACACACTCACTCTCACTCTCACGCTCTCTCTCTCTATCTCTCTCTCTCTCTCTCATATCTAGGGGCAAATTAGTACAGCTAATTTTCCTCAAGTACATGTTTTTGGACTGCGAGAGGAAACTAGAGTACACAGAGTAAACCCACGTAAGCACGGCAAGAACATACAAACTCTACGAAGAAAGTCAAGCTGCCCAGTTATCAAACCCATGATCTTATTATCAGGTAGACATGCTAACTGGTATGCTACCATGCTGCCTGGGATTTACTGCAGATGATGTTAAATGTGGTATGCTAACAAATGTGTGTGTGTGTGTGTGTGTGTGTGTGTGTGTAAAGTCACATATTTTCTCACTTTTCATGGCACCAAATTATCGTGTTTTACTGCTGAAATATAAATCTGGTTTAAATTTCTTCTCACACACAAAGCCTGCACATCATACTGACTGACCTTGTAGGATGGAAACCATGACTTCTTACAAAAGATATGAAAGTGTAAAATGTATTTTTATTAAGCACTATAAAAATGTTCATCTCTTCACAGAGTTTTTTGAAGTTTTGATACATGATAGCTAACGGAGCCTTGCTACAGAAATTAGTTTTCAAAAGCCTGACTGCTGAGGTCAAATACTTTTCTTCCATGAATACCTTTACCTTGTGCTTGAGGTGTTACATAGATGAAACAAAGCGTGAAAAAAAAACTTTTTTGAGAAATGAATCTTTTTTTACAAGGTTCACACCAATACTTTAGAAATCACCATGTTTTCTCAGTAGCTTTACTATCTCCTCTCAAAGCCTAGGACCACACACACACACACACACACACACACACACACACACAGTTGCCTAATACGCAGGTCTTTGAACATTCATTCATTCATTTTCTGAGCTGTTTAATCCAAATTAGGGTTGTAGGGAGGCTGACGCCCATCACAGCCGACTCTGGGCGAAGGCAGAGTACACCCTGGAGAGCTCGTCAGGCCATCATAGGGCAGAAACACGCTGATGTCTATGCAGCTCCTCTTTAGGAATGTCAGAAATGGTTCTTTTACATGAACCTCTCACCACGGACAGTGAGATACATCACTGACCAGTAAGCTGTGTGTGTGTGTGTGTGTGTGTGTGTGTAGACTCTACACTGAACTGGTGAGAAGCCAAGGGTGTACCCTGCTTTCACCCAGAGTTGATAGAAAGAGGGCCAATAGTGGCTTAGTGGTTAATGCGATGGGTTACTAATCTGAAGATCAGAAATTCAATCCACACTGTCACCACTGTTGGGCCCTTAATCAAGGCCCTGAACCCTCAATTGCTCAAGTCACACAAAAATGATAATTCTAAATCGCGCTGACAAATTCTGTAATTATAAGTGTCATTATGCCCCACCCTCCCTGTTACCCCAGTAGGATTAAGTGGTTTGGCAAATGAATAGAAGAACAAATGATTTTAGAGAATATGTAAAGGTTATTTCATGACATCAGGCTGAATAAGATTAACTGGGCTAGGGCAGTGGTAGGGCAATTGTACCCTCGGAGCACCTTTGGAATGTTCACAGAATGTGCGGAAAAGACACGGAAAGACCGCGGTACAATGTCAGAATTCATGCGTAAAAGCGCTCATATATATATATATATATATATATATATATATATATATATATATATATATATATATCCGACATAAAAACCTCTGCCAAATCAAACGTGCAAATCAGATGATTCGCTGTGGCGACTCCCGAGTAAAAGGGAAAAAGCCGAAAGGAAGACAGACAGACAGACATACATACATACATATATATATACATTATATATAATATATATAATGTATATATACACATATACATACACATACATACATATACACATATGTACATATACATATAGGCGGCACGGTGGCGTAGTGATTAGCACGTCCGCCTCACAGCAAGAAGGCCCGGGTTCGATTCCCGGCCTGGGCGTTTCTGTGTGGAGTTTGCATGTTCTCCCCGTGCTTGTGCGGGTTTCCTCCGGTGCTCGGTTTCCCCATAATCCAAAGACGTGCACTGTAGGTTAATTGGCCGTTCTAAATTGACCGTAGTTTCTCTCCTGCAGCGGCACTGGAACCCAGTCGTATCGGCACTTGCCTTTCCATTGGATCCTTCCGGTGGCGCCGAGACAGGGGGGGACTTGCTGCTTGGGTAACAGCCTGTCCCTCATTACTCCCTACCCAGGCTCTGTGCTCTGTGCACTGAGGAGTATCACCAGTCGGGATACTGGCCAGAGCGCAGCCATAGTCCTTCGGGACTGACGGAGGCCTACGCTATATATACATATACACACACACACACACACACACATATATATATATATATATATATATATACATCCTCTCCACAAAGTTGTCACTGTCCCCCTAGTGCAGCTAACTGGCTTATCAAAGGCCGGCCATGTCGTTCACTGTCTATGGTGAGGTTCATGTAAAAGGACCATTGCTGACTTTTGACAGGAGTAGCTGCATAGCCATCAGCCTGTTTCTGCCCCTTGCTAAAGGGTTGTGTCAGGAAGGGCATCTGACCTAAAAACCAAATCAAACATGCGAATCAGATGAATCGCTGTGGCAACCCCTGAAAGAGGGAAAAATCCAAAAGAAAAGAATTATATATATATATATATATATATATATATATATACACACACACTGGGATCCCTCGCTACTTCGCGCTGCAATTTATGTGGCTTCAGTGCATCGCGTTTTATTTTTTTTAAATATTCATCGAAATAAAAAAATAAGGAAATTAAGGAAGAAAATAAAAGGTTAAGGAAAATGCCACCAAAACAAGGCCAATTATGCAAAAAAAAAAAAAAAACCCTAAACAAACACAAAACAAAAAACAGCCCAAAATCTCTCATCAAAACTACTTACATTTTTTATGAAGTGCATGTCTTTATGTGTGTGTATTTATAATTTGTTTACATCTTATGCATTTTTAATGTCTAATTGTAATTATTAGCATTTATAGCATTGAATATGTATTTATTGGTATTATATACACATATACATGTACGTATACGTCAGTCAGGGGTGGTTGGGGGAGCTGATCCTACTTCGCGGATTTCAGTTATCGCGGGAGGATTACTTTTCATGGAGACTTGATTGGAGCTGACTAGAGCTGTCATCCATTCAATTTGCGTTTGGTGGGGCGATAGAAACCTCTTTAATTCTTTTAATAAAATATATTTTTTCTATCATTTTTATGCTTCTCGTGGAATGAGTCTAGACTAACAAAATAAAAATGGCACTTACTGGCACTCGTGGATTCCTTGCAGAACTAGTGTAAGCTACTGCATTCTAGCATTTCTGGTTTCCAGAATGATTGTGTTTCTTGAAAACAAAGTTGAAATTTTAGGGTATTTTTGTTCAGGTAAATGCTTTAACTTAGAATAAGTAATAATCATTTTTGTTTGTGTTTTTATGACATTGAGGTCACACTATATGAACAAATGTTTGCTAATCTATAGGTAGACTAGCAAATCAGACCTACTGACTCCTAATATCGAGTGATGAGGAAAGAGTAAATTAGCATATACTACAAAGGATGATCTAATTCAAGGGTGCTCACACTTTTCCAGCACATGAGCTACTTATAGAATGACCAAGTCACAAAGATCTACCCAGTACAAAAATGCAAAACATATTTATTTTACAGTATATTGAAGATTCTTTCTGTGTAAATGTATGTTTATTTGTCTTGCATAACCGCATGAGCCAATAATGCACAACACAACATAATTAACTGTGAACATTTTTTTGTAACTACCTGAGCTCACTTTGATGACTTGCACTGAATTGAATCAGCCAGGGATGCATAGTCTGGACAGTAGCTGCTGACAGCCAGCCTCAAGCACACTTCCAAACGCACTTCGAAAATGACATCGTGAAAAAAAAGTCCGCCTCCCATTCCGTATGAAAGTGATATTTTGTCTTCTTCTTTGCTCCAGCATCCATACTCATGTTTGATAAGCGTTCTTTACTTTAAGAAAAAAGCAAGGGCTTAAATTAGGAGGGAACTCGCTGACTGGCTTGTTTTGCTGTACTTAGTGCCGTTGTTTGCACATGCGCGGTGAGCTAAAGGTCAGAAAAATATGTCTATACGTCTATTTTTTTTAACGTCATGTTATTTACCAATACTACCTTCCGATCGACCAATATTACCTTCGAGATTGACTGGTAGCTCGCGATTGACGTATTGAGCACCTCTGATCTAATTGGTCATCTTCCTCCTGACCTCCAGTGTATAATTGTTTAATACCATTTTTAAAATGTTTTTTCTTACACTGAGCCTGAATAATACATATGTTCAGTTACTACTTGATCTTTCTGGGACTATTTACAAATTACACGTCAATCCACCCATGATTATGTCATCATACGGAAATGAGAAATTCTATGCTCGCCCTCCTTTTGTGTGCAAAGTGACAAGAAGACTAGAGATGGAATAATTGCAATTCCCTTCACTGTCAAGACAGAGACATGTTATGGTAATACACGAGTCAAAGTGTCAAAGGGACGCAACAGATAATTTAAACTCATGAACAAAACCCACATCTGACAGTAAAGGTGCACAATCTATTCCGTAGAAGATATTTAGATCAAGTTAAACAGAAGAAAATAGAAAAACCATTTTCTGTGGTTATTGTCATGAACATTTACTATTTCCAGATCAAGAACTTTAACTCAATGTGAGTTTTGCAGTAAACCTTAATTTTGTGAAATAATAGAATGTTTAGCTATTGAAGTGTACCCATGAAGGATGCTGGGAAAATTAGCTTTCCTGCACACACATACTATATAACTATATTGTCTGTCTTCCTTTCAGCATTTTTCCCTTTTACTCGGGAGTCGCCACAGCGAATCATTTGATTCGCACGTTTGATTTTAGCAGAGGTTTTTACGTCGGATGCCCTTCCTGTCACAACCCTTTTTAGCAAGGGACAGAAACACGCTGACGACTTTGCAGCTACTCTTTACGAAAGTCAGCAATGGTTCTTTTACATGCCTCTCACCATAGACAGTGAGAGACATGGCCCGCCTTTGATAACCCAGTTAGCTGCACTGGGGGGGGGACAGTGACAACCTTGTGGAGAGTGGGACTCGAACCCCCAACCTTTGGATCAGCGATCCAGTGCCCTATCCCACTAGACCACCACTGCCCCCTATACTATATATATATATATATATATAAATATATATATATATATATATATAAAAAAAAAAAACTATACTCTATATAACTCGGTTCCGGCCCCTCCCGCGAATGAAAATAAGCCACGAGTTCTGTACCCGGAATTAAAACCCCATGTATCATATTACATGCAAGAATGAGCAACCGGAAGTAAAATACTGTGTATCTATAACATGCATTAAAATATGCTTCTTAAACACATTCTATAGACAGTCTTACTCATGAATACAGTATTAATGTAGTAAAATGTAGTAATGATGAAAAAAACTTTGATTTTTACTGTTATATTTATAATAAAATATAAACATTATACAGCATATACTGTTATAAAGCACTAGTATTAAAGTCTTTTTCAATTATTATTCCAGTACAGTACCTAAGTTAATGTTTAGAATGTTTGTGTGTGAGATTTTATGTTCTGTAGCACATTTAACAAATGATACCAAAAGGATAAACTTTATTACACTTCATGAGGTTTTCTTTTCTTAATTTGGGACTTTTTTCCTCACTGAATAAATGTACTTGAATTAAAGATTGCCCCCCCCCCTTGCGGCCCAATATTATTTAGAAAAAAAAAACAAAACAAAATCTATTAGAAGCCAAAGGACTCATCTTAACCAGGGGTGCCAATAATTATGGAGGGTGGTACGGTGTATGTATGTATATATATATAAATGTTTTTTTTTTTTTAGTGTGTGTGTGTATGAGAAAGAGAGACAAAGAGAGAGACACAGAGCGAGACTGAGAGTCTGGTCACTGAAACATTGTCATAGGTGCTGCTTTGTCCAGCAATGGCGTCCATCTCACGAAATTCAATAAAGCTAAAAGAATTTTATGATATCATTTCATCTCTAACTTAACAAGCAAGCTGAATATGGACTGACTGAGGTTTGTTGTGTTCCATTAATGTCACTGGCCCTGTGTTATTTATATAGAAGATAACCATTGGAGTGAATTTTTGAAAGCTTTGACTGACTCCTCCACCTATGTGATTGTTATTCAAGGAGAGCCGGCTGTCCTTGGTTTTATGTCTCCTCTCCACAATGTGTGCATATTTATGGAAACATTGTGCAAGGTGACATTTGTCATTGTGCAACATAACAGCAATAAAAAAAGACAGTGGCTTTCACTCCGACTGAGAACCGCATTGAGAGTTTATAGCATAAATGATGGAAAGTCATGACTTATTATTGACATTTTTGTATACAATAGTGATTAGATAGAAATGTTTAGTTTTTCATATCATAGTTTCGAGCTCCGGTGGCAGGGTGATGTAGTGGTTTGTAGAGTAAGAAGGTCCTGAGTTCGAGTCTCGGGCTTGGGTGCTTCTCTGTGGTGCTTACATGTTCTCCCTGTGCTTGTGTGGCTTACCTCCTGGTATTACTGTTTCCTCCCACAATACAAAAAGATGCACCTTAGTATGCACCTGAAATGGTCTGGTGAGCTGTTCAGGGTGTACCCAGCCTTTAACCACTGTTGACTGAGATATGCTTCGGCTTTCTCATAATCCTAATACTATTAATTGTTTCAGTGAAGGAGTGGTTTTGTATTCAGTAAATGATATGCACAGCAGGGTAAATACGTTTGTAGAGAATCTAAAATTAAATATATTTATTTCAAGGGCAGCATTTCCACCTTACAGCAAGAACGTCCTGGGTTCAAGTCCCTGGCTTGGGTATTCATGTGTAGAGTTTGTATGTTCTCCCTGTGTTTGTACAGGTTTCCTCAATGTTTTCTTGAACAGACCAAAGACATACACGTTCGGCTAATTAGCTGTTTAAAATTGCCCCTAGCTGTGCGTGTGAGCATAAATGGTTCTGTGCGTTCGCCCTGCAATGATATGGCGAGCTGTTCAGGAAGGAACCCGCCTTTGACCACTTTCAGCTGAGATAGGCTCCAGTCTCCTCGAGACACTAATACTATTAATTGGCTTGGCAAATAAGTGAGTGAGCGATATGTTAAGCAGATTAAATATGCTTAAAGAACATCTATAATTAAATGTGTGCTCAAATCACGCCAATGGTGCACAATCCATTAGAAACTGCACTGCCCAGAAGACACAACAGCCTACAAATATGGCCACTGGAGACTACAATCCCCAACTCTAAAATCGACTCGCACTTCTAATATTGCACACCTCGTGTGTGTGTCTCTCTCTCTCTCTCTCTCTCTCTCACACACACACACACACACACACAGACACACACACCCTGTATAATCACACATAGCTCTGCACACATCATTCAAAGCTCTGAAAGTGTCTGGGAGGAACCATTCAGTGCATCAATGTGCTCTACAGGAAGGCTACAATGGACTGTGACTATCTGGGGCAGGGGTCAGCAACTCACCTCTCTGATGCTCTTTCACCTCTCTGATGCAGTTCCGTGGCTTTTCAAAATAATGAAAGTGTATTTTACGGTTGTCAACAGTTTAAACATGCTTCGTATACAAAAACCACTGCATAACCAAAAACAACTGCAAAAAGAAAATGCTGCTTATTTACTCACAACGGAAGCACTCTGGGCTCCCAGGGATAGTGAGTTAAACCATCTTTCACCTGAATGATGGGAGAATCTGCCTAAGGCCGAGTCCTGCAACGGTCGGGTACCCACAGGTACCCAGTGGGTAACCTTGCAAAAATGCTCTTTTAGGGTTGAAAATTACAGAGATAAAAATTAACAGTCACAGGTGCGGGCAGGTATTTATTTGCTCTGGACGGGGTGATTTTGTGTGTGTGTTATTGTGGACATGGCCATCATTATATTAATCAGCTACATTGAGAGCTACATTTTTGATCTGCTGTGTTGGTGGAGGGAGCATGCCATGGTATTTCCAAAGCCTTGTGCTCATGGCAAGGAGTATTCTCGCCATCCCAGCAGCAGTGCAGCGAGTGCAAGAGATTTTTCCCTCACCGGGGTTTGAAATCCAGAAACAGAAATCACAGCTGAAGTAAAAGACAGTGGATGAGCTTTGGTTTATGCACAGCAATCTCCAAATTAAATAAGTCTCCCCCAGTAACAAAATAAAAGACTGGGTGTGGTTCAGTCTTCACTCTGAGAATGGGTCGGTCAGCGCAGTCTTCTTCTTCTTTTCCTTTCGGCTTTTCCCTTCAGGGGTCGCCACAGCGAATCATCTGCCTCCATCTCACCCTATCCTTTGCATCTTCTTCTCTTACACCAACGACCTTCATGTCCTCCTTCACCACATCCATGAATCGTCTCTTTGGTCTTCCTCTAGGCCTTTTGCCTGGTAGTTCCAGCCTCAGCATCCTATTACCAATATACTCACTATCCCTCCTCTGTACATGTCCAAACCATCTCAATCTAGCCTCTCTGACTTTGTCTCCAAAACGTCTTACATGTGCTGTCCCTCTGATGTGCTCATTCCTAATCCTATCCATCCTCGTTACTCCCAAAGAGAACCTCAACATTTTCATCTCTGCTACCTCCAACTCTGCCTCCTGTCTTTTCCCCAGGGCCACTGTTTCTAACCCATACAACATCGTTGGCCTCAACACCGTCTTGTACACTTTTCCTTTCATTCTTGCCGATACCCTCATATCACACATCACACCGGACACTTTTCTCCAACCATTCCAACCTGCCTGCACACGCTTCTTGACCTCTTTTCCACACTCTCCATTGCTCTGGATTGTTGAGCCTAAGTACTTAAAATCCTCCACCTTCCTTATCTCTGCTCCCTGTAATCTCACCGTTCCTCTTTGGTCCTTGTCATTCATGCACATGTATTCTGTCTTACTGAGGCTAATCTTCATTCCCCTCCTTTCCAGGGCATACTTCCACCTCTCTAGATTTTCCTGCACTTGTTTTCTGCTCTCACTACAGATCACAATGTCATCTGCAAACATCATAGTCCATGGGGAATCTTGTCTAACCTCGTCTGTCAGCCTGTCCATCACCATAGCAAACAAGAAGGGGCTGAGAGCTGACCCACCTCCACCTTGAACTCTTGTGTCACACCGACAGCACACCTCACCACTGTCTTACATCTCTCATACATGTCCTGCACCACTCTAACATACTTCTCTGCCACTCCAGACTTCCTCATGCAATACCACAGTTCTTCTCTCGGCACCCTGTCATATGCTTTCTCCAGATCCACAAAGGCACAATGCAGCTCCCTCTGACCTTCTCTGTACTTCGCCATTAACATCCTCAAGGCAAACACTGCATCTGTGGTGCTCTTTCTTGGCATGAAACCAAACTGTTGTTCACAAATGCTGACTTCTGCCCTTAGTCTAGCTTCCACTATTCTTTCCCATAACTTCATCGTATGGCTCATCAACTTTATCCCTCTGTAGTTGCCACAACTCTGCACGTCTCCCTTGTTCTTAAAAATGGGCACCAGCACACTTCTCCTCCATTCCTCTGGCATCCTCTCACTCTCTAAGACCTTGTTAAATGTTCTTGTCAGAAAATCTACTGCTACCTCTCCTAGACACTTCCATACCTCCACCGGTATGTCATCAGGACCAACTGCCTTTCCATTCTTCATCCTCTTCAATGCCCTCCTCACTTCACCCTTACTAATCTTTGCTACTTCCTGGTCCTCAACAGTAACCTCTTCTACTCTTTTTCTCTCTCATCTTCCTCATTCATCAGCTCTTCAAAGTACTCTTTCCATCTTCCCAGCACACTTCTGTCATCAGTCAATACATTTCCCTCTCTGTCCTTTATCAATCTAACTTGCTGCACGTCCTTTCCATCTCTATTTCTCTGCTGTGCCAACCTATATAAAACATTTTCTCCCTCCTTACTTTCCAACCGAGCATACAAGTCATCAAATGCGCTCTGTTTGGCCTTTGACACTGCTACCTTTGCCTTACGCTGTGTCTCCCTGTACTCCTGTTTACTCTCTTCGGTTTTCTCAATGTCCCACTTCTTCTTAGCTAATCTCTTCCTTTGTACACACTCCTGCACTTCCTCCTTCCACCACCAAGTCTCCTTATCTACTTCCCTTCCAGATGAAACACCAAGTATTCTTCTCCCTGTCTCCCTGATCACATTAGCTGTAGTTGTCCAGTCATCTGGAAGCACTTCCTGACCACCCAAAGCCTGTTTCAACTCCTCCTTGAAGACAACCTGACACTCTTCCTTTTTCAACTTCCACCACTTTGTCTTCTGCTCTGCCTTTGCCTTCTTCACCTTCCTCACCATCAGCATCATCCTGCACACCACCATCCTATGCTGTTTGGCAACACTCTCACCCGCTACTACTTTGCAGTCACTGACTTCCTTTAAATTACATCGCCTGTACAAGATGTAGTCTACCTGTGTGCTCCTACCTCCACTTTTATAAGTCACCCTATGCTCCTCTCTCTTCTGGAAGAAAGTATTCACCACAGCCATTTCCATCCTTTTTGCAAAATCTACCAACATCTGTCCTTCTGCGTTCCTGTCTTGGATACCAAACCTACCCATCACTTCCTCGTCCCCTCTGTTTCCTGCACCAACATGTCCATTGAAGTCTGCCCCAATCACCACTCTTTCACCTCTGGGGGTACTCTGCATCACTTCATCTAACTCCCTCCAGAATCTCTCCTTCTCTTCTCGCTCACATCCTGTCTGTGGGGCATAAGCACTAACAACATTGACCATCACACCTTTAATTTCTAACTTGAGACTCATCACTCTGTCTGACACTCTTTTCACTTCTAGAACATTCCTGGCAAACTCCTCCTTCAAGATGACTCCGACTCCATTTCTCTTCCCATCCACACCGTGATAAAACAGCTTAAACCCTGCTCCTATGCATCTAGCCTTGCGACCTTTCCACCTGGTCTCCTGAACACACAGTATGTCCACCTTCCTCCTCTGCATCATGTCAGCCAGCTCTCTACCTTTTCCTGTCATAGTTCCAACATTCAAAGTCCCTACTTTCAGTCCTAGACTCATGCCTTTCCTCTTCTCTCTCTGGCAACGGACACGCCTCCCGCCTCTCCTTCTTCGACGTCTTCGACCAACAGTAGTCCAATTTCCATCAGCACCCTGTTGGTTGACGGCACTGATGGCGGTCGTTATTAACCCGGGCCTCGACCGATCCGGTATGTGGTTCTTTCTTGTGATTCGCATAGTTTATTTGGCATTTGTTTTACGCCGGATGCCCTTCCTGACGCAACCCTCTGCATTTTTCCGGGCTTGGGACCGGCGTGAGGGAGAGACACTGGTTTGTGCCCCCCCCCTCACGGCTGCATTGGTCGGTCAGCGCAGTATTAAGCATTAATATTATTTAAAAGAATGTTGAGCAGGCTCCTTCTTAAAATAAGTCTTTGTATACTTTTCTGTGTTGCTGTCATTTTTTGTAAACTAAAACTATGACCAAACAACATTAATATAACAAATAAAGAAAAAGAAGATCCCACGAAGGGAGTAATGGTGAGGTAGGCTACTCAACCCGTTAACACATCTGGCTGCACCCCGTCCCTCGCTTCGTGGGATAGATATTCTCTTTCTTTATAAAAAAAAAAAAAAAAAAGACAAGAAGGACTCAAACACATTCATTCATTTTCTGTAACCGCTTAATCCTAAGTGGGGGGGGGGGGAGGCTGGCACCCATCTCAGCCGACTCCGGGCAAGGGCAGAGTACACCCTGGATAGCTCGCTAGGCCATCGCAGGGCAGGAACACGTTGACTGACATGCAGCCCATCTTGACGAAAGTCAGCAATGATTCTTTTACATGAACCTCCCACCATAGACAGTGATAACCTTTGATAACCTAGTTAGCTGCAATGCGGGGGAGTGACAACCTGTGAAGAGTGGGCTTGAACCCCCAACCTTGGGATCAGTGATCCAGCACCTTTACCAATATGTCACCACTGCCTCAGGGCTCAAATAGGCTTTGGGAGTTTTCTTTGAAAGTAACTTTTTATTCAACGTCTTTTATTATTATATTATCCACTGTATCAGACAGTGAGCTCAACTATTACAGGAAAATAAACAAAAATATTTTTTGGCGGTAAGTAATAAACGCTATCTGATTGTTAACATTGGCGCATTAAGGCTTTCTGTATCTCAGATTATTTAGCGTCACGAAGTGGGTTATTTTGTTTTAATGGAAAAATCGACTTAATGGTATTAAAATTATAAATGGTGTTGATTACCTTCTTGACATTCAAAGGCATCAAACAAACAAGTCAAGGATGACTCTTTAGAAAAATACATTGAAGTGTGGGTCAAAAACAATAGGAGCGCTCAGAGTACACAGAGAGTATTCAGTGCCCCCTGCTGGGCTTGCTGTACTAGCACATCTCCAAAAAATAGGATTTTAAGTAATACTAAATAAATAAATAAATAAATAAAATGTAAATAATAACAACAACAACAAGAAGAAGAAGAAGAAGAAGAAGAAGAAGAAATCATTTTGTGTAAGTGCGTCTGACAAGTGGCAGAAATGTAAACGTAAATGTAAATTGCTACCAAATCTTATGGAATCTCGTATTACATCAAAGCTTTTATTCCTGAATATTCAAAGCAAATTGTTCAGATCAGATGTGTTGAAACAGAAATATATATATATTTTTTTTTTTTTTTGATGATTTTTTTAATGTAATCAGTGTGTGGATTCTTACCAATAATGAATGGTAACATCTTTTAGTGATTTTTATTTTTCATAAAAAAATCAGATTTTCAGATTCAGAAAACTGTGGACAGAAAGTTTCCAACAGACAAACAAACAAATAAATAATCCTAAAATAATGAAAACAAGATTTCCTTGGCAGAATTAACAAGGTAAACAGAATAATGAAACAAAACTTCTACAAATAAAGAGTATCAAGCAAGGCTGTTACTGATCGGTCATGTGACGGAGACACGACCGAGGTTTTCGAAAATAAAATGCTTTCATGACGTGCCACTAAAACTTCACCATTGACTGAATTACTGCGTGTAATCTGAAAGAAACCATAAAGTGCACTCTATATAAGCCACGGCAGGATTTCACAATATTTCACCAGTTAATACTCACCGATCTGATAGACCGTGCCTTGGTCTCTGTATGATTGCTTCTTGTCCACTTGCCTGCTCTCATTTCTAACAGCTTTGGCCTGAGAACTGCACTCAGTCACACTTCATGCACTTTTCCCAGTTTGATATCCATCACATACCCTCTGTCTCTGCTTCTGAGCTCTCCAGACTCACCTGGACCTGAATCAGTTCTTTTCTTTTCTTTTTTTTTTTTTAAACTCACTGTTGATATGGGGGTTTGTAACCTTCTCTATTCTAAAATACGTGGCCAAGTCAAAATAAATAAATAATCATGTATCTATTCAGGCAGTGGTGGCCCGGTGGTAAGGTGCTGGATTGCCAATCATAAGGTTCGGGGTTGAAGCCCCACTGTCGGTGGTTGTCACTGCTGTCCCCCCAGTGCGGCTAACTGGGTTATCAAAGGCCGGCCATGTCTCTCGCTGTATGTGATGAGATGTTCATTTAAAAGAACCATTACTGACTTTTGACAAGAGTAGCTGCATAAACATCAGCACGTTTCTGCCTTGCATTGGCCTGGCGAGTTGTCCAGGGTGTACTTTACCCTTGCCCAGAGTTGGCTGAGATGGGCACCAGCATCCTCGCGACCCTAATTGGGATTAAGTGGTTCAGAAAATGAATGAATGAAGGTATCTATTCATTTATTGATCGGCTGTATTTATCCTCAAAGGGAAATTATTTCCTCTGCATTTAAACCACCAAGGTGAACACACACACACACGCAAGAACAGTGAGCTCTCTCTCACACACTCTCTCACACACTCACACACACACACACACACACACACACACACACACACACACACACACACACACACACACAGGGCAGTGTGCTGCCACACTCAAATGGGTGCCCTGAGAGCAGTTGGGCTTAGGTACCTTGCTCAAGGGCACTTCAGCTATTTATGGGGAGGAAGGGAAGGTTCTTCTCTCACACCCCAACACACATTTTCTTTCCCTGCTGGCTCGGAAATTGAACCAGCAACCTTTTGGTCCCAAAGCCATTTCTGTAACTGTTAGGCTACAGCTACCCCTTACTGTGGATCTCTATAGATTAATTAATTAAATGATTTATTTTCTAAGCCACTTCATCCTCTTTAGGGTTATGGGGAGGCTGGCGCACACCATGGTGTGTAGAATTCCACACAGCATTCTAAATTCTCTGGGATGGTGCACACACTATATATGAGGGACTTCTACATGCTCGGGGCCACAGTCTATTGATTAATTAATGAATTCCTTCATTTTGTAAACTGATTAAAGTTAATTAGGGTCACAGGGAGGTTGGTTTCCATCTGGATGAAGGTGGGGTACAACCTGAACAGTTCCCCAGGCCATCAAAGGTCAGTCATTCGTCCATATCTCAGACAGATTGTGTCCTATGAAAAAGATGAATGAATCGTTTCATGAATTTTTAGGATGTAGTCTTTTTAAAAGGTTCCAGATGAATGTGTTAGATGAGACTTGGAATGCATACTTTATTCATCACCTTTTCATGATTGTGAAACAAATCGACTAAGTAATTCCGGTAAATCTGATGGAATCTGCAGTTTTTATAGAACAATCTCACTATCTGCCTCTATATGGAAATGCTTCTGTGTTCAGAAAAATTTTGTTTGAAATAGTCATTTTGATTGGTTAACTGGGGAAATGATGTATTTTTAAATTAAATACTGATGATTATATGGTATTATCAGGTGTTTTCAAGGGGGATAATGGATCAGCGTTCACGTCGCATCCCTCGTCAGTACCCATCTGGGGAAACTAATGATCCAAACCAGCCGACTGAATTCTAAAATGAATCCCAGTCCTCAGCCAAACAACAACAATAACAACAAAAATGGACGCCACGACTTTCAAGACGTCGGCCCCACTATGCGACTCCTCCAAATCAATGTGGAGGGCCTATCAGCTGCCAAGCGAGAAATACTTTCTGAAATATGCCCTACCAACAACATAGATGTGATCTGCATCCAGGAAACACATGTTGCTGCTGATGCACCTGCATGCCGCCTCAAGGTAAATGGATATGATCTTATTTCCTTGTATGGCCATAACAAGCATGGACGGGCAACATACGTACGCTCAGACATGGCAGATGTTGAAATGGTAGAATCAGCAGAATACTATGACACAATCCGTATTGGAAGCTACACCGTCACAAATGTGTACAAACCTCCGCTTGCCCAATGGTCTGATGCACCACTTCCAAACTATCAACACCCAGCTATTTATTTGGGGGACTTTAATAGCCACCATACCATCTGGGGATATGATAGAGAAGATGAGAATGGTGACTGGCTGATAGAATGGGCTTCATCAAACAATCTCCACCTAGTCTTAGACCTGAAGCAGCGCCGGTCTTTCCACTCAGCACGATGGAACCAAGGATACTCCCCAGACTTATGCTGGGTTACAACCTCAGAAGGCCATCCTCTCCAAGCTACACCTCAGGTGCTAGATGATTTCCCAAAAAGTCAGCACAGACCCATTGTGATACACATTGGACTGGGGATACCAGTCACCAAATCTGTTGAGAAACCGAGATGGAACTTTAGGAAGGCTGACTGGGAAATGTATACTGAAAAAACTGAAAAGAGCATTGTCTGTATACCCAAAACTGGCATCCCCATTGAGAAATGCTTTCAAAGATTCCGCTTTGCAATCTACAAAGCTGCAGGAAGTACCATCCCAAGGGTACAGACCAACATACACCCCATGCCTAAACGAAGAATGCCAACAACTCTTGACAGAGTACCAGGAGTCTGGAAGCACTGATATTGCCGACCACCTGATAAGTGCACTAGATAACGCACGTCGGGCAAGATGGGAAGAGCTTACTGAAAAACAGAACTTTACCCACTCAAGCCGCAAAGCCTGGAAGCTTCTTAGACACCTCGGAACAGGACAGCAACCACCAAAATTGTCACGCCCAAGTGTGAAACCGAATGCTGTTGCTAACCACTTAGTGAAGCTTGGGAAAACTCCCATTGAAAAGACCCAAAAGAAAAAGTTGTGAAAGAGCTTGAGACTTTAGAAGGTCTGCCCATACAAATACAACCCAAGCTGAAACAGTTGTAAGTGCAGAGGTCACTACTGCTCTGAAGTCACTGAAATCTGGGAAGGCAGCAGGATATGATGGAATCTTTCCAGAATTCCTTTGTCACCTTGGACCACGTGCACAAACCTGGTTAGCAGCCTTCATGTCCCGTATTATACGTGAAAGACAATTGCCAAAGCTATGGAGAGAAGCAAAGGTTATCGCTATCCTGAAACCCGGAAGGACCCAAAACTAGCATCTAGCTACCGACCCATATCCTTACTCTCAGTCTGCTATAAACTACTGGAACGCATTATCCTACACCGAATTAAGGATGATGTAGAAGCTGTACTCAACATTGACCAAGCCGGCTTTAGACCAGGTAGAAGCACCCAAGATCAGGTGCTAGCACTCACCACCTTTATAGAGAATGGATTTCAGGAGAATAAAAAGACTGGTGCAGTTTTCCTAGACTTGACAGCTGCATATGATACAGTGTGGCACTCAGGTCTTCTACTGAAACTATCAAAAATCCTTCCTTACTGGGTCGTAAACACAGTTGAGCTATTGCTACAGCACAGACGGTTCCGTGTTCATCTTGGTGGATACAGCAGTGCATGGCGAACACAGAACAATGGACTACCCCAAGGTTCTGTCCTGGCACCAACTCTATTTGCACTGTACACCAGTGACCTACCCATCACACACTCTCGTAAGTTTGTATATGCAGACGACATATGCTTTGCTCTCCAAGCAAAAACATTTGATGAATTGAATGAGAGATTAACTGAGGACATGAGTGATATGAGCACCTACTGTAAACAGTGGCGGCTTCAACCTAGTGTGAAGAAGACCGTTTCTAGTGTTTTCCATCTACACAACGCTAGAAGTAAACAAGAGATGGATATAACACTCAACAACAGCCGCCTGTCTCATGATGCAAAACCAGTGTACCTTGGAGTCACCTTGGACAGGACTTTGACATACAAAGCCCACCTGCAAAAAGTAGCCAAGAAAGTTCAAACAAGAAACAACCTTGTGCAGATGTTGGCTGGTACTACATGGGGAGCCAGTGCAAGGACACTACGTTCAGCAACATTAGCACTGTCATACTCTGTAGCGAATACTGTGCTGCTGTCTGGAGGAACTCAGTTCACTGCAAACTAGTTGACACCAGATTGAACTGTGCTATGCGGACCATATCAGGTACACTAAAATCAACACATACAGACTGGCTGCCAGTTATGTGTAATCTTGCCCGCCAGATATCCGCAGGGAAGCTGTCACTGCAAAGTTACTGGACTCTACACTCCAGATCCCAGGCCTTCCCCTGCTGAATGATATTGAGCACCACCCACGATACCGACTGACTTCAAGAAAACCCATCTGGTCTAACCTGCCCACAACAAACTACTCCATGGTAGAAAACTGGCAATCCAGATGGAATAAGGGAACAGCACCAAACAGGGACATCGTGAATGATCCAACAACTGCACTAAATGGTATGGATATTCGTCGAGACCTGTGGTGTAAATTGAATCGTTTTCGCTGCGGTACTGGCCCGTGCCGATACATGTTGGAAAAATGGGGATACATTGACTCACCAAATTGTGATTGTGGAGCTATCCAAACTATGCAGCACATACTACAAGAGTGCCCTGAAACACAACTGACAGGAGGCCTCTATGAACTACATGAGGCCACGGATGTCGCGGTTGAATGGCTGAGAAACAACAGCATACGATAGAAGAAGGTGTTTTCAAGCATCGCCTCATTCATTCATTTTCTGAATCGCTTAATCATAAGGTTCATAGGGACACTGCCGTCCATCTCAGCCAACTCTGGGCAAGGGCAGAGTACACCCTGGAGAGCTCATCAGGCCCTCGCAGGACAGCAACATGCTGATGGCTATACAGCTCCTCTTTATAAGAGTCAGCAATGGTTCTTTCGCATGAACCTCTCACCACAGACAGTGAGAGACATGGCCGGCTTTTGATAACACAGTTTCCACACTGGGGGACAGCAGAGGCAACCATGGACAGTGGGGCTTGAACCCCCAACCTTGGGATCAGTAATCCAGCACATTACCACCGGACCACCACTGCCTAAGCATTGCCTCATAAAATACATATTTTGATATCTATTTATTAGAAATTTCTAAAAATAAAAACAAAAAAAACAAACAAAAGTATGTCACGAACTCTAAGTCTAAGCATTGTCCTAGCTTTTTTTTTGTTAAAAACTGAAAATTAATCATGTCCCAATAATGCATTACTGTCCTGTATCTGAAATTATGCTGAGGATAAAATATTAGATGGTTTAAAGGCGAGTGCTTGTATTTAACGTGTCTGAAAACCTGCTTCTTAGATGTAGATTCTTACACTGAATTACGACTTAAACTGGCAATTTCAAGGTCCTGAACCCTGAATCTGATAAACTTTCCTGAAATATTATACTTTCTACTATATAAACTGAAGACACCTTATATGACCCTCAGTAAACAAAAGTCATTGAATCAGAATAAGTAATCTATGAAAGGAAAATATAAATGGAAAACCAACAAACCACATTATCGGCCCAGTGCTTCAATATTATTCTTATTATTATTCAGCACTACATCAAATTCTACCTCTCTTACATTTCTATTACGATTTCCACAATAAAGAAAATAAAAGCAATCTTACACACGTCTAGAACGAAGCCCAATAATTCACTGGGAAAATCCATTATATTGAACAGTGCTTTGTAACATAGTTATTCAGAATCCGAACAATAACCTTGGAGGTGACTATCAGGCTGACAAGAAGCATCGATATTCAAAGTTCAAGCAGCAGAAGCTCTCATTGATCAAAACAACACAGTCTGCAAACATTGTATTATTAAGGGGAGGGGAGGAGAGCGGCCTGGTGGTGGAGTGGTTTGCACATCTACCTCAAAACAAAGAGGTCGTGGATTCGAGTCCTGGGCTTGGGCGTTTCTGTGTGGAGTTTGAATGTTCTCCATGTGCCTGCATAAGTTTCCTCTGGGGACTTTGGTTTCTTCCAAAAAACATCCACATTAAAAGCCACATTAACTGGCTGTTTCAAGTTGCCCCTATGTGTGAGTGTGAATGTTTCTGTGCATGTTTGACCTGTGATAGTCTGGCAAGCAATTTATTTAAATTTTACTCCACCTTTACATTCAAGTGAGTCGGAACAGCCAATTAAGCTACTGTACATGTTTTTGTACTGTGGGAGGAAACCCATGCAAGCACAGGGATAACATGTAAAGTCCACACAGAAATGCCCGAGCTGGGAATTGAACCCAGAACCTCCTTGCAGTGAGCTGGACGTCCAACAGCACAACTATGCCGCCCTCAAATTCCAAATCTGAATTACAAAAACATCATTCATTCCTTTGATAATTGGGTCAAGGGGAGGCTGGTGCCCACCTCAACTGACTCTGGGTGAGGGCAGAGTGCACCCTGGACGGTTCGCCAGGCCATCACCGTGCATTACAGAAGCTGAGTGTTAGATAATGGATGGAGCTGGTAATTGAAATAAGGGCATTTTAATGTTATATGCATCATGTAATGTGAGCTGATTATGAGTAGATACCAATGAATTGAATAATCTCTTCCATATTCTATCCCAATGACACTTCAATTCAGGAGCCTTGCCTGGGGTGCTTGATTGTTTCAGTATATACTACACAACAACAGAAGTCGAAAACACTAAAATGAAGTAGGTGTCTTTAAATCTCTTACATTTTAGGATATACAGTGCAGAGAGGGCACTAGTGGCCTGGTGGTAAAGGGCGCTGGATTGCTGATCCTAAGGTTGGTGGATCGAGTCCCACTTCCCACAAGGTTGTCACTGCCCCCCAGTGCAGCTAACTGGGTTATCAAAGGCCAGCTGTGTCTCTCACTGTCTATGGTGTGAGGCTGTAAAAAAAACAAAAAAAAAAAACACATTGCTGACTTTCAACAAGACTAGCTGCAAAGCCGTCGGCGTGTTTCCACCCTGCAATGGCCTGGCATGCTGTCCAGGGTGTACTCTGCCTTTGCCCTGAGTCAGCTGGGATGGGCGCCAACCTCCCCATGGCCCTAATTAGGATTAATCGGTTACAGAAAATGACCGAACTGAACTATTTAGTTATTGGTGGGTGGAAATTAAATACAGTGATACCTCAGCTCACGAACATAATTGGTTCCCAGAAAGTGTGTGTGAGGCGAAAAGTTCGTCTTCCGAACATTTATTTCCCATAAGAAACCATTAAAATGAGAATAATCCGTTCCCAGGTCCCCATAAAACATAATTTTATACTAAATAAGCCTTAAAACTACACAAACATATACCTTATTTTATGTATAATAAATGTGCTATTGTATTGTAATTAAAGAAATAAACTGTACTGTATAATAAAGTCGTTTTATTTACCTTTGTGATGGTAGTTGATGGCTTGATGGAATGGAGTGGGAGGAGGAGGGAGGGAGGGAGGGACTTACTGTTTGGAAGGAGTGTTTGGAAACGCCTACTGTTTGGAAACACCCTTAGCCACACACGCACCCTTAATAGCTTCCTTGTTCTTAAGGATGGGAGCAATGGTAGACTTAGCGTACTGGTACTGGGACGCTGAGTCACACAAACGCACACCTCGTTCGTGTTTTTCAATGATCTCCGCCTGTGGTGGGTCTTTTTCGGTCCCATAATAGCAAAAGTACACTCAATATGGTCCAAAATGTCTATCAAACACAAACCACTTCCGCATTCAAAGAAAGGGGATGACGAACTGGGACGCCATGAGCGTGCGTCAGCTTCTCGTGGCCGCCACCATGGCGCTGTTCGACCGCGTGGTTTGGTTCGTCCGCCGAAAACTAGTTTGTCAGCAGAGACTATATGCTCGCAAATTTAATGTTCTTGAGGCGAAAAGTTCGTGAGCTTAAGCGTTCGTCAGCGGAGGTTTTACTGTATTTACAACTGCTCTAAATGTGTGTTGTTGACTTTATGAGTTGGATATGGGCATGGCATCACCTCTGGGAGTCGAACCTCTTACCTGTGTCAGAAATTACCTGCCTTCATAAATAACAAAATAAAACAAAACTGCTTCTTGAACAGCGAAATTACCTTTTGGCCAAAGAGATTTTTTTTGTGTGAAGATCTTGAGTCGTGTAAATTTTATACATACTTTCTCTGCAATAATCTCAAAGATCCTGCAACTGTTTACACAAATTATGAGTTTAATCTATTTCAAAGTTCAATTCTGCCTTTGAAATAAATAAATAAATAAATACACTTAGTGGAGAACATGCTGGATGATAAAAAGAGCTAACGCTGGAGAATCCAGACAGGTTTAGGGCCAAAAAAGGTGTTGTTGTTACAGCAAAGGATAAAGTGCTACTTATTCAGGAACTGGAATGGACATTTTGGTTTCATGGCTGTTTTTTGAGAAAGACAAAACTCTGGCTCACCAGGCTGTAAGTGCAGATCTGAGGTTAAAGGCGCTTCATTGATCCATTTTAGTTTTAGATTATGATTAGTTTTGTGATGTCAGAGTTCTCTTTTCTAACACTACACCTTAAGGACGTTAAGGAGATAAATGAGGCACTGAGATCAAAAACCCCATAAGTCACACTTCAAAAAATGGGGTTTTTGGTATTGGTGAAGAAAGTCTTAGGTTGAAGTCTAGGTTTAAGTATTTGCATATGGAGTGTGCATGTTCTGCCTGTACTTGTGGGTTTCCTTCAGATGACTTGGTTTCCTCACACAGTCCAAATTTAATTTAATGCAATTTGACACACTCATCTATTAATTCATTTTTTAAACTGCATAATCCTACTTAAGGATCCTTGGAGGATGATGCTCATCTCAGATGACTTTGGGTGGAGCCCATGCCATTGCAGGACCAACACACATGCAACCATTGAGTCTCACTCTCACAACAAGGGGCAATTTGTAACAACCAATCAGCTTGCTGTGCATGTGGAAACCCATCAAGCATGGTAAGAACATGCATACTGCACACAGAAGAGCTCTGAGCCGAGAAATCGAACCCGAACCTTCTTGTTGTGAAGCAGACAAGATAATCACGGCGCCATCATGTTGCCACAATTAGACACAATCTATTAAATTAAATCTTATTACCTATGTTTACATTGTAAACCTCATTCTTTTATTTTACTGTTGAAGTAATGGAGTGGCATAATGACAGGCACATATGCCTCACAGCAAGAAGGTCATGGGTTTGAGTCCTGTGCTTGGCAAGGGCGCTTCTGTGTGAAGTTTGCATGTTCGTTCCATGCTCACATGATTTTCCTCTGAGTACTCCGGTTTCCTCCGACAATCCAAAAACATGCACATTAGGCTAACTGGCCGTTTCAAATTCATCCGAGGTGTGGGTGTCAGTGCTCATGTGTGTTGCCCTGTAATGGTCTGGCGAGCTGATTAGTATGCCTTTCACCCAGTGCTGGCTGAGATAGGCTCTAAGTCTAAAAGTGGGATTAAGCAGTTTGCCATATGAGTGAGTTAGACTACGAGAGAGAGAGAGAGAGAGAGAGAGAGAGAGAGAGAGATCTCAGAAAGAGAAAGAGAAATGAAGAGACAAGCAAGAGAAAGAGAGAGTGAGCAAGAGAAGGAAGAGGAGGAAGCAAGTGAGAAAGACAGAGATTGATAGAAAGGGAGAGAGAGAGAGAGAGAGAGAGATCATAGATTGCTGACAGTGTGCTCTCATTAACAGTGCAGCCGAGATCCTCATCTGTAACGTGATCATATCATTTCACGCATTTGAACTCTGCAGGGAGTATTAATCAGTTCTCTCAATCATTCCTGATTAATCTCTTGAAAAGCATCAGGATGACACCACAATTCTTCCAGGTTTCTCAGGCAGTTTTTTTTTTTACATGAAAAAAAGAAAATCAATTAAAATAAACAGGACTGAAATAATGACTGCTTTCATGGAAATTAGACTCTGAGGGAGAAAGTGATTTGCTAAACAGCTTAATTCTACGTGGGTCTCAGGGAGGCTGGAGCCTATCTCTACCAAATCCAGGCAAAGATGGGGTACACCCAGAACAATTTATCAGTCCATTGCTGGTCCAACATGTGCACAACCGTTCACAAAATTTATAATAATAATAATAATGTGTTACAATGGTTAACATGGCCACCTCACAGCAAGAAGGTCCTGGGTATGATTCCCAGCTCTGGCGTTTCTGTGTGAAGTTTGCATGTTCTCTTCGTGCTTGCATGGGTTTCCTCCAGGTACTCCGATTTCCTTCCACAATCCAAAATCATGCACAGTGGGTTAAGTGGCTATTCCAAATCACCCATCAAATAGGTGTGAGTATAGATGGTTGCATGAGTGTTGGCCCTGCGATGGCCTGACGAGTTATCCTGATGATCACGCGCTTGCCCAGAGTCGGCAATTAGGATTAAGCGGCTCAAAAATTGAATGAATGAATGAATAATAAATCGTTTAGCACATCTGTCTCACAGCAAGAAGGTCCTTGGTTTGGGTTTGATTCCCAGCTGCATGTTATTTCCCGTATGTCTGTCCACATTCCAAGTTAATCACAATCACAGTAAAGACTGAAACAGATGCAAGAGTTTTAAACAGTCTTTAATAATTTCAAGAGTTCAAATCCAATAACACAGCTTAAACTCAAAACTGCTAAACTGGCAGAGGTCAGGCAATCAGGCAGCCTTAGATAGTTGGCAAGACTGTGGAACTGAGGAAAGGGTTGGTTTGTTAATTTTTTTTTTTAATGTGGGGAAAATATTTAAAAATTGCAAATATTTTTTTTTTACCGTTGTGAGTCTGTAATAGCTGATGCTCAGAATTTCCTCAAACCATCACTCCGGTGTCTGTTAAGGCTGAGTAATTATATATATATATATATATATATATATATATATATATATATATATATATATATATATATATATATATATATATATATATATATATATATATATATATATATATATATATCAACATCTTGAGAAGGGAATAGTGACAGGATGCACAATCTCACCTATATTATTTGTAATAGGGATGAGCCTGATGACCACAGCTGCAGAAAGAGAGACAAGAGGCCCTAAGATGAATTCAGGGGTGCATCAACCGCCTCTAAGAGGATTTATGGATGACCTAACAGTTACAACATCAACACATGTACAAGCAAGATGGGTACTAGCCTCATTAGATGACACTATTACATGGGCAAGAATGAAGTTTAAGCCAAGGAAATCAAGATGCTTAATACTGAAAAAAGGTAGAATCAACCAGCAGGTCAAACTAAAGGTGCAGAGTGAAGAAATCCCTAGTATAGTAGGAAATCCGATCAAGTGTCTAGGGAAGTGGTTTGATGCAACTTTGAAAGATACGAACCAGTCAAAAGACATTCAACCAACAGTAAAAGGATGGCTTAGAGTAGTAGATGGAAGTAAACTGCCAGGGAAATATAAGGCTTGGATTTACCAGCATGGAATTTTACCCAGGCTGATGTGGCTGCTACTGATCTATGAGATAGCGATGACGCATGTAGAATCAATAGAGAAGACAGTCAGCAGCTTTGTTAGAAGATGGTTAGGGGTTCCACCAAGCTTTACATCAATTGGTTTATACAGTAAGACAGCACAGTTACAATTACCACTATCATCAGTAATTGAAGAGTTTAAGGTAACAAAATGCAGGACAGTACTAACATTAAGGGACTCGAAAGACCAGAAAGTTCAAGAGGCAGGCGTACAGACAAGGTCTGGAAGGAAATGGTCAGCAGCAGCAGCAGTAGATCAGGCAGAGAGTATACTAGAGCTAAGAGACAAGATCGGTAACACTTGTAGAGGGCGGCAAGGAATTGGTACATCACACTTCCAACAATGGAACAAGGCAGATAGGACAGAGAAAAGAAGCATGGTTCAGGAAGAAGTGAGAAGAGAGGTGGAGGAAGCAAGGATATCACGTGCAATAGAACTAGGAAAGCAAGGAGCTTGGACGAGATGGGAGCTACCACAACGTAAGATCACGTGGTCAGACCTCTGGAAGATGGACCAATTCAGAATATCTTTCCTGTTAAGATCAGTATATGACACTTTACCCTCACCAGCAAATCTTTTTCAGTGGGGACTCGCACAGGATCCAGCATGTAAGTTATGTGGGAAGAGAGGAACCATGGCTCACATATTATCGGGATGCATAGTGGCCTTGAAGCAAGGATGGTATAGATGGAGACATGACAGGGTATTAGAGAAGCTAGCAGACATAGTAGAGAAGGAAAGAACCAGGAAACGAACAACAAAGAAGAAGCAGGAAATAATACAGTTTGTCAAAGAAGGAGCTAAAACCCCAGCAAGGACCAACGCTGGACAGAAGCCATCGGTGCTCGACGCTGGTAGGGACTGGGAACTTAGAGTGGACTTGAGGAGGAAGCTAGTTTTCCCAGACATTGTTACAACAACTCTGAGACCAGACATGGTTTTGTGGTCAACTCAGGTGAAGACTCTTATAGCAATAGAACTGACTGTACCATGGGAGGAGAACTGTGACGAAGCCAATGAGAGGAAATCACTGAAGTATGCAGATCTGATAGAAGAATGCAGACAAAAGGGTTGGAAGGTGTCACTGTTTCCAGTTGAGATCGGGTGCAGAGGGTTCCCGGCACAATCAGTGTGGAAGTTGATGACAGCACTAGGAACAACATCATCATTACGGAAATACGCAGTGAGGCAGTTAGCTGAGGCAGCAGAGAAGGCATCATGCTGGGTATGGCATCGACGAGATGAGCTGAATTGGACGCCTGGAAGTGAGTAGTGGTTTGGCCACCATTACTGACCCGCCAACTGGAGGATGTCATGGTTTAGGGTCGAAACATCCGAGGAAAGTTGGAGACCATCTGATGACAATTCCAGGCAGAGAGTGTGGCGAATCAAGTCGGGCATTGACAGTATGCCTTGACTTTCATGCAGAATAGCATCATCTGTAAGTTAATTTATTTATATATATATAAAACCAGTAGCAAAGTCACCCTGGTTAGCATTCCTTAT
>CM045736.1:22908895-23013895 GCA_024760905.1 Plotosus lineatus | reverse complement strand
TCACATTGCGTTGCAACCTAGGAAACATCGCTTTCCAAACTTACTGGAAAATCTGGTGCAGATCAAAGATCCCAGTACAGCAGAAACTCCGCCTCTATGATGCATACTGCGCATCTATCATGCTATACAACTGCAACAGCTGGGCCCCAACATCAAGCAGCCTGAAGAAACTGGATGCATACCACCGCAAACACCTGCACAAAATCACTGGACACAGCTGGCCACATAGCCTCATTTCCTTTTTTCATGTTTCCAGGGTTTTCATGAGCTGTATGCCAAAATCATCAGTATTAAAACAATAAAAGACCTGAAATATTTCAGTTGGTGTGCAATGAATCTAAAATATATGAAAGTTTAATTTTTATCACGACATTGCAGAAAATAATGAACTTTATCACAATATGCGAAATTTTTTGAGAAGGACTAGTGTGTGTGTGTATGTATATATATGTATATATATATATATATATATATATATATATATATATATATATACAAAAAATATATATATATACACACACTTTACATGTATATATTCTCTTAACGAAACACGCCATTCAAACATTTTATATATATATATATATATATATATATATATATATACACACACACACGCACATACACACACTAGTCCTTCTCAAAAAATGTGCATATTGTGATAAAGTTCATTATTCTCTGCAATGTAGTATATATAAATTTATCAAAATATGCAAATTTTTTGAGGACTAATATATATCTATATCTATCTCTATCTCTATATATATATATATATATATATTTGAATGGCGTGTTTCGTAAGGAGAACTTCTTTCATATACCGAGACAAAAAATTTTGGAAAATGTTTTTCGTAACTTGGATTTTTCGTTTGCTGGGACTATCGTAAGATGAGGTACCACAACAGCGCCATGGCCACCTGAGCCTTAGAAAAACACCACCTTGTTGGCTTCATTGTAGGGGTTTGAGAAGATTTGATTAATGTGCTGCTGTCTCACAGTAACATTTCACTTTTGACAGCAGCTGTACTAATGCAGTGGCTTTCACCAAAGGCCAATAATATGTCCTCTGCGATGAGCATGCTGGGGCTGGTGCTGGGGCAGCTGGTAGGAATTTGCTAGCAAGACTAATAACCTGAATCTTTCAAATACAAGACAATGTCATTAAAGACTATTATCAGAAATTTGAGTTTAACAGAATGTCTTAAGTGATTTATTTTGTGCTAAAAAACATCATAGCATGCAAGCTATTAGTGACAGTCATTCATTCAATTATTTGCTGAGCCACTTGTTCCTACTAGAATCATGGGAAAGTTTGAGCCTATTTTAACCAACTCTGTGTGAACAGCTTACCAGCCTACTGCAGGTCCAATACACACAAATATATAAACAATCACACATGGGGTGAGTTGAACAGATAGTCAGTCTGTTATTGGACTGTGTGAAAAAACTAGAGTACATGGCGGTAACTCATGAAAGCATGAAATGAACATGCAAACTCCACACAGAAATGCCCTTACCAAGCCTGGGACTCATACCCAAGATCTTCTTGCTGTGCGGTGGATGTAATAAATGGACTGAACACACACTGAACACAATAGCCGCATTATATAATGACCCTCTGTCCCCTTTCTGTTCGAGGTGATCAGAAGTCTATGGAAGCTGTGACTGACTCTCCTTCAGTGGGACCTTTGAATGCCACGTCCTCTTCATGCCAACACATAAAATTGGATTTCTCTCCCGTTTTATACATCATATAATAATGTCATGGGCACCAGCCTCCTCATGACCCTAATTATGATTAAATGATTCAGAAAATGAATGAATGAGGATATAATATCATATGCAGTTTTTGCCATGATATGTATTTATGTCTATTGGGACCAGTGATAATTGAGAGGTTATGGGTTCACATCCTTGTTTGGCCCCAACTGTGCTTGCCTCGGGCAGCGTCTTAACGATAAGTGTGCCTCAGTCCAACCAGAAGTATAAATGGGTACCAGAAAAAACTCGTAGTTGTTTCATGCTGAGGAAACCAGGGCCTGATGAGCCAGTAGGTTCGGGTATTAAAAATCCAACAGACTTTACCTCTAATTGCAGCACATTGACATACGGGTTAGCATGAACCTCTCATCAAAACAGGCCTGGGTTTGTGATTGCTCAATGCTCACTCGCACAGACTCATTTGCAGAAATGCTTAAACCCCCAATTTTATTGTATGCAATTCCCACCCAACAGGTATTGCCTTCCCTATCACACAACCACTACCAACTAGATAGGGGCAAAAACATGCACACACACCCCCCCCATGTGACATGCGAAATTTGCCATCCGCATGTTTTCGAACTGTGGCGCATGCGTATTTTGAGGCGGTCTAACACACTCGTAGGAAAAGCCTTATCAGCTTCATCATACGAATGAGGTCACAGACATACGTGATAAGCTGGCAATCGCTGTGAGTGACAGGAAAGTGAGGATATGACATTCCTCGCCCCCATGAGAGCTCGGCCAATCAGCTGCCATAGATCCCCGGTCATGGATGACTGTGGCGTTAAATCAGATTTGAACTTTCAATCTCTGGGTAATCATGCGTCATGAGGAGGCTGATCCCTACTCAGCCAACACTTGGCAAAAGGCATGGTACACCAGGAACTACTTGGTAGTCCATCGCACAGCCAACCCAACCATTTACAGTCACACCAAGGGTCAATTTGGAACAGCCAGTTAGCCTAATCTTTGGGCTGTGGGAGAAAACCCACGCAAGCATGAGGAGAACATGCAAATTCCAGAGCCCAAGACATTCTTGAAGTGAGACGGACTGTTAAGCACCATGCCAACATCCTGCCTGATTTGATCAGTTTCTGTGCATTATTTTTGTATCAGTGATAAAAGATTAAATGAATCCACAGCGGATTTGCCACCTGGAAGAATAAAATATTCATGTCATTCCTCGTATAACATGGCAGCACTAATGTAGCATGAAACCAGATGGTGTCTAACAGGACATTGGACAACACTGCAGAACCACCTGATGATTAAATAGCTGATGGCTCTGTATAAATTTACATTAATCGTAGAGAACATGAAAATCTATGTATGCCCTTCAATTAAATACATCTATTTTTACAAAATATTTGCATAATTCAGTGGAAAATGACACCAGGGCAACAAGAGGGATCTTCAACTCACAGTGACTGTATATAGAGGATGAAATGTTGCATGGATCAGTCACAGGCTTATTACAGAGATGGCAGTGTATGTATGTGTGTGTATATATATATATATATATATATATATATATATACACACACATACACACACACTTTTTTTTTCTTCCCTGGAGAAAAGTAAAAGATTTACATATTTGTTAGAATAGAAAACTCACTCACTTACTCACTCATTGCTGAAAACGTTTAATCCTAATTGAGTTCCAGGGAGGCCGGAGCCTCTCACCTGACACTGGGAGAGGGTGAAGTACACCCAGAACAGCTTACTAGACTATTGCCGGGCAACAGGCACAACAATTCCCACCCACACCTAGAGTCAATTTGGAACATCCGGTTAGCTTAATGTGCATGTCTTTAAATTGTTGGAATAAGCTGGAGTACCTGGAAGAAACCCATGCAAGCACAGGGAGAACATTGCAAGCTCCACACCAAAATGCCATCACTGAACCTGGGATTTAAACCTAAGACCTTGTTGCTGGTGGGTCGATGTACTAACCACTATGTGACCATGTCGCCCATAGGAAAATCTTATTCATTTATTAAATTTTTGAAGCCACTTTATCCTAATTATGGTTCTGGGGAGGGTGGCACCCATCTTGGCTGACTCTGAGCAAGGGTGGGGTGCAGCCTGCACAGATTGCCAGACCATTGCAGGGCCAACACTCAAAACCATTCACACTCACACACGGGGTCAAGTTGGGATATATACAGTTAACCTAATGTAGGTGTCTTTGAAATACCAGAAGAAAGTGGAGTACCTGGAGGAAACCCACGAGATCACAAGAAAAACATACGAACCTCCCTTACCAAGCCCAGGACTCAAACTCAGGACCTTTCTTGTTGTGAAGTTGACATGCTAACCACTACACAACCATGAAACTCAAAGGGAAAACTAACTATTCGAAATGGAAACTGGAGGTGGACACGCCTTTTAGATGAGAGTATGGTACATAGAGATGTGGGAGGGGCTAAATTTGTACTCCAGCCAGCAAGCAGGAGAGTAACTTCAAATTTGAGACAACCCTTAAGTTTGAATCATTCAATTTTGTGCCTTGGTCAACCCCGGGTTCTCGTCCCGATTGGACATGCCCGAAACACCACACCATTGAGGCGTTCGGGAAACATTCTAACCAGATGCCCGAGGCACAACTGGCTCCTCTCAATGCGGAGGAGCAGCAGTTCTACTCCGAGCTCTCCTCGGAAGGCTGAGCTTCTCACCCTAAGGGAGAGCCCCGCTACCCGGCAAAAGAAGTTTATTTCAGCCGCTTGTATCGACCTAGAACATGCTGGAGGGACTACGTCTCTCGGCTTGTCTGGGAATGCCTTAGTGTCTCCCCTGAAAGACTTGGAGGAAGTGGCTGGGGTGAGGGAGTTCTGGAGCGCATTGCTTAGGCTGTTGTCCCCGCGACCCGACCCCGGATTAAATGTAGATGAATTTTGTGCCTAAATCAGTGCTTCTCAATTATTCTCTGTCGTGCCCCCCTAGGAAGAGGAAAAGATTTCACACCCCCAATATAAAGTGTTATTTGTCTAAAAATTGTTACAAGTAATCCTCTGCATAACACTGTATCCTTATTAACATTACGGATTACAAAAAAAAAAAAAAGAAGAAATATAGATCAACTTCCAACAAAGAATAACTTTATTAACAATCTTTCAGTCTTTAAACAAAAAGATTTAAAGTGCATAAATTTGCCCAAAATGAAAAAAAGTATCCTTATTTAAACTGTTAACATTTTTTGATCAACAATTTGAACCATTCAATACTGAAAAATAAAATAAAATCAATAAATAATAAATTCAAATTGATCAGCAATATTAACTCCGGAGCACAATATATAAAAACACTTTAACTTACAAAACAAAAATGCATAAAATAATGTTTTTTTTTTTTTAATCAAAATGATTAAGTCCAGATTAACGGCTATAATGAGCACGGTTCGCAGTGCACAGCTTTTCGAAGCCGGGTTTAAAGCACGATACTGAACTCTCAGCTCCTGCTCAATGCTGAACTAGGACCTGGACTTATTTTTACAGCAGTGACGTCATCCAGCATGACAGAGACCGTGTGTGCTGCAGATAGGATCAGTTCCTCTGCTGTGCTGTGGGGTTTTCTACACTGAGCAGTTTTGTACTCCACCTTATCTGATGCTAACACAGCTCGCTGGTTGGCTGGAGTAACATTCAGAAAGCAGGATGGCTGTTTGCAATATTCGGCACGTTTTCGCTGAAAAAACCTCACACTCCTCATCACATGATTGGGGTGTGATGTCTTTTTAGGTGACGCCTGAACTTGTTTGGCTTCATGCTCTTCGCTGCCAATGTTTTCAGACACCGTAAACACAGCAGTCTTTCCTCATTTCTTACTGCGCACAGTGAAGCCGGGTGCTACATCCACTTCATCATACCTCCTCGACTTAGCTTTCGGGAGACTTTCGTTTCTCTCACTGTCGCCGTCTCTCTCCACCTCTCTTTCCGTCCCTGTTAAAATTTCCATGGTGGGTTTATTAACTTCACTTCTTATTTTACCTCTGGGCACACTCTGACAGTGAGCAAGCCACTGCCACCTTCTGTAGTGGATGTACAATTACACTTTATTCTAATACGGCAAAAAAACCCAGCATGTTCCCTGCCATCGCACTGCGCCCCCCCTGGCATTGCACCGCACCTCCCAGGGGGCACCCCACTATTTGAGAACCACTGGCTTAAAGTACAAAGTATTCACAGTGAGCAGGTTCCTAAACTGTCTAAATCGGATACGAGACAAGATGTGCAGCCTTAGTCGGAGTTTCTTTAAAGAAGCCGTAAATCTGGTTCATGGGGGGAGGGGGGTCGTTGAGGTAAACACTGAGGTGATCGACGACTCTCATTAATACATACGAGGCACCATACCTTGAGTAATGAACTTTAATGCCTCCTGTCGTGTTGGTTAATCTGTGTGAGTAAAAAGCTTTTCAGTTTGCCTTTCTGCACTATTAGAAGATAAACTGATGCTTCAGCACATGGAAAGTTTGTGATGTAGTATTTCAGAGAACACCTTCCCAATGAACTTATTCCCTCCCTTGTAAGTGTGCGTGTGAGGGAGGTTAATGCCGTTTTGTGGAACAGACACGTCGTGTTTCAGCTGATTACAGCACCGTGTTAAAGAGAGCTGAGGGAAGAAGAATGAGGTTACAGAGAAATTCAGCCTTATAAATAATCCCAGGTCCACAGCTGAGCACGACTTAAATTACTAAAAGCTTCATTCTCGCTCCTTTCTCTGTTTCCATGTTATTAGAGAAAAGCTGAAGCTGCTTTATTAAATATACTCAATTCATATAACGTTATAGACATTTTGATGTTACAAGTGGGCACCGGTGGCCTGGTGGTAAAGGTCCTGATCCTGAGGTTGAGGTTCAAGCCCCACCCTCAATGGGTTCTCACTGTCCCCCCAGTGCAGCTAACTGGGTTATCAAAGGCCGGCCATGTCTCTCACCGTCTATGGTGTGAGGCTGTAAAAGAACCATTGCTGACTTTCAACAAGAGTAGGCTGCATAGCTGTCAGTGTGTTTCCACCCTGCAATGGCTTGGCGAACTGTCCAGGGTGTACTCCGGAGTCGAATGACGTAGGTGCCAGCCTCCCCGTGACTCTAACTTGGAATAAGCAGTTAAGAAAACGAATGAATGTTACAAGTGTGGCATGGCGGTGTGGATGCCTGTCTTGCACCATGGTAGTCCTGGGTTCGATTCCAATTCTTGAGCATTTTTGTGGAGTTTGAAATGTTCTGTGCCTGTGTGGATTTCTTCTGGGTCCTCTGGTTTCTTCTCAGTCCAAAGGCGTGCACATTAAGCAACCACTCATTTTTTGAACCGCTTAATCCTAATTCGGGTTGCTGGGAGGCTGGCGCACATCTCACCCTGGCACCCATCTCGGTGACTCTGGGCAAGGGCAGAGTATACCTCGGACAGCTCACCAGGCCAGAGACGCCGTAGACAGTGAGAGACACGGGCGGCCTTTGATAACCCACTTAGCGGTACTGGGGCTTGAACCCCCGACCTTAGGATCAATAATCTAAACACCTTGCCACAGGGCCACCCCTGCCCAACCTTAGACAATCTGGCTGTTCCAAACTGACCCGAGATGTGACTGTGCAGGCAAATGGTTACACATCTGTTGCCCTTACAATGAATTAGCAATCTGTCCAAGATGCACCACACTTTTGCCCAGTCTTGGCTAAGATAGGCATAGTCTTCCTGAGACCCTAATAGCCGGGTGAGTGAGCGATGAGCATGTATGCTAATTTATTTGTGGATTCTTAAAATCATTTGTTGCATTAAATTCAATGAGTCACTGTTGGATCATGGGCCATTTTTATGAAAACAAACCAAAGAAAAGGGTTTTTAAAAAAAAAAAACCTGCTGCTGTCTCCACAGCACTCCCAGGCTGGATGTATAAGATGCTGTTGTCCTTCTCAGTTCTTATAGTGTATTGATTATTCTCTGCTCCGAGTTCATTGGAAAATTCTCTCATTGGGATTATACAGTCGTGATATCATCGCAAATCTCCATCAAGTGCCGACGGCCCTAATCCTTATCTCCATGGAACAGGGAAGCTGACTTTAGCTTCACTCATGGGGTTGTTTCCTTGACATGCTGCAGGTCTTCACACACACAGATCTACCAATTAGCACAGCATGAAATAACAGCACATATACAACAATGAGGTCTCCATTCTCAATGTACGTGCTTTCACTTTCAGAACTTCACGTGTTCTTGTGAGAATGACGCCGTGCTGAACATCAGCTGTTACATCATACAAGACCGGAGACCCTGCAGTTCAGTCAGATGGATGTTCCTACACAGTGGTGAGAGAGGAAAATATGACTCATCTGAAAGTGACATTCAATGGGTGAGAGGGAGAGGAAAGTAATATTTCATATCTGATCGTCCTCTCAGTGTCTCGGAAAAGACATGGACAGCTCGAACACCTTGAGTTATGAATGATACACAGTTTGAAATGGAGATCACAAAGCTGAAAATATTTCCAGCACAGAATGCAGACACCACTTTATATGATATTCTTCCTGCAGAACCTCTAGTGGCATAAATACACTGATCAGCCATAAAACTAAGGCGAGATATTAGGCTTTTAAAATGGTCTTACAACGCCCAGTAGTCGTGTTAGATGAAGCCAAAGTGTCAAATAATGGACTTGGTGCATGTTTACATTTTGCCGGTGGGCTGTTTGAGTTGCCTTTAAACACAAGGCTTTCAGTTGTTCCAGGAATTAAACTCGTAGTAAAAATGTCCTGGGTTTGAGTCTCTGGTTCAGTGAGGTCATCCCTTGAATATCGTGGATAATGCAGACCAGACCTGGCCGTGATATTTGAAAAATCGTGAAGTAGAATCACCCCTCTCATTTCTACCATGTTGTCTCATTTGTGTGTTTTCACATCTGTACAATATCAAGAAGTGTATATTAAACATTACAGTTAAATGCATATGTAAATACTGTAATGTATTCATATTTAAATAGAATTTATATATAAATACTTTACTGTACTCACCTCTGACAATAGCTCTTCTCCACAGTGCAGGACGTTCACAAACACTAAGATCACAAAAAAAACATCCCGCGGGAATGTGTGAGGCAACAGCGTCACATGTCTAAGCCAATCAGCTTGCGAGATTGAGTTGAGTGGGCAGGCCCTGCCTGAACTGGGGAGGAGGGGCACGTCAGTCTGCCATTTGGAAACAAATGGATGCAGCCTGCCTTGGGTCCCTGCCTTTCCGCTTGCTTACACGCGAGTTTCAGCACAAATTTTGAATTTTTATGAATATTTTTATTTCATTTTTAAAAAATACCACGATGCTCAAATTGCAAAGTGGCAAGGGATGCCACTTCTGTTCCCCACCATAGTCCAACAACATGTATAACATCATGTATGAGAAGCGAATTGGCTTCTCCAAATTGGCCACGTTGTGAGAATGTGTGTGTGTTGGCCCTGTAGTGGTCTGAGGAGCTGTTTAAAGTGTACCCTGCTTTTGCAGCGTTCGCTGATATAGGCTCCCTCACTAATAGGATTAATAGTTCATCAAATGAGTGAGTGAACAGTTGGCGAATAGTTATGCTGTGAAACCTGTAAGAAGCAATGCAGACCATCATGTTCCTCTCGCGCACACACACACACACTATTACAGTATCTGATGTCAATGGACCACACGATCGTGATCAGTCTCTGATTTGTTTGAGACAACCAAAAAGTGTTTGATCCCATAATACTGGCTGGAATGTCTAGGGAGATGAAAGTATAGGTCAGGGTTTTTTATATATATATATATATATATACACACATATACATACACACACACACACAATTTATTCCTGAAACAATCCTAACGTTGCAATATGCTAAGCAATACAATTACAGCACATGAGATCTAACATAACATGGCAGTCTGACCTGACACCTGGACACTTCACTCAGCGTCACCAAAAGCCCAGTAGGATTCTTTATCATAAGAGTTCCATAAAGATTTGTCATACGTTTCCTGTTTAGTCCCATGTGATCCTGTAGGCATCTGCATTTTGAAGTCTGGAGAACAGTTCGTAAGTATTTTACAAGCTGGTCCAACGATGTGCATCATACAGCGACTTGTCCACTGTTCATGGATTCTTCGCTATGCATTACTCGGAACAGGCCTTTCACTCTTACTGCCGGTAACACTTGCTCTGGTTTCTCACTCATGACGTAAACGTTCTCTCTCTCGAGTGGATACCTGGTAATGTTTGAAATTACCAGTCTATGTGAAGTCCTTCCCACCATCCGAGCATGTATATAGCTTTGATCCAGAAACAGCAGGAGTCTGTGGCGAGTCTCCTCCAGAGCATGGACTACAGAATCAGGACCTTGCAATGATCTCACCCGGTTCAGTTTCACAAACCCATATAACGTAAACACCGCTTCACCTGAACCTCATTATCCAATCAGTGTTCTCCATACCCATCTTCATCTGAGATAATTAAATTAACAAACAAAAACAACTCCATGCATCATCGCCCCCTACTGGTGCCCAACCTAAATCTTTATCACAACAAATACCTGTAACAACATACACACATACTCTCAACTCATTCTCGCTCTCTCTCTCTCTCACACACACACACATATACACACACTCTCACTCTTTCTCACTCATTCTCTCTCACACACACACACATACACTCACACACACACACACACACACGCACACGCCACACACACACACACACACACACACACACACACACACACAAACTCATTTTCTCTCAGACACTCTCACACACACACCCTCGCTCACTCATTCACTCTCTCGCTCTCTCTCACACACACACACACACACACACATATACACACACTTTCTCACTCATTCTCTCTCTGTCTCTCTCTCTCTCTTTCCCTTTCTCTCACAAAGACTCGCTCACTCATTCTCTCTCTCTCTCTCTCTCTCTCTCTCTCTCTGAATTGAGAAAATTGTGAGATGTGAGGAAATACTGTAAAACACAAGCAAATTCCTGAAGAAGCCGGAGCAATTTTTGCTTTGTTGATCCCAGTGGCTAGATGTGGCCCAAATGACTTAAAGACTTAAAGTCTAGAGCTCTAAATCCCGGGAAAGGTGCCTTTATAATGGGGTTTTTATTTATTTATTATTTTTATAGTATCCTACTACTGTCCTGTTTAAAGTTATGCACACTAGCTATTCCAAATCCCCCGGGTGCGAGTGTAAATGGAAGTCTTCAGGGAGCTTGTGACCTTCTCATGTTAAAACTTACTTTGCAACAGAAAGCAAGACAATGGGCCAATGCATCATGGCTGTGGGATGGGAAGTGATGAAACTTTTGACAAGAGATGAAGTATTTAATCTTCATTTAAGTGATTCATCAAAAGCAGAAGTGTGATATAATTATCATGTCAGTAAAGTCATAATTTTCGGATCCACAGACTGTAAAACTCCACGTCTCTGTAGTATAAATACTGTAATTAACACTAATTAGGCAACAGCTGAATGTACATCTGTACATTCAGCCATGTAAACAGACTTTCATGGTTTCTGTTTAGCAAAACAGAAACAATGCATTTCTTATAAATATAAATAACTTCTGGACTTCACTGAGACCAAATATACAAAAGCAATTCGTCACCTGATCACTAGATGCACAATTTATTGGAGTCACTGCAGCACATCCTGTTGGTTCCTGACTTTAGGGTTACTTTCTACTCAGGATGTTATACATCATAGAAATGGGCTCTGTGGTGCGTTACAGGCAGGGCTGGCCATTGGTAGAGAAAACATAATGGAGTAAGTCTGCGATGTCAACATATTTTGCTTTATCTGGACTTGAATCCAGAAGATGAAACCAGCACAGGATGATTTATGTGACAGTGTGATGTGCAGTCCCAAAATCAACCTCTCTGCCTGACTCCCAGTGTCTGCAGTAGTTGTGGAAACCACAAAGTGCAGCTAACTAGAATGGGCGCAGCATCTTCATTCAAGGACTATCATAGCTGTTGCAGGAGCTGGACATATTACCATCACCATGTGATCAGTGGATGCAGGAAATATGTTCCTCCCTCCTTAAACAGGAAACATCCGGCTGGGTATCCGCACACAGTTTAGCCGGGGAGAAGGTTTGCTGTTTCCCGGGGTGTCGCCTGCATGGGGACCAGAGAAGTCAGACCATTCAAGGATGTGTCCTACAAAGATACTAACCGTACACCACACCCTCTATACACCTCACAGAGACAATATACTCAGAGCTCAGGTTGTTAAACACATGAGCACCTTTTTATAAGCAGATTCCGGAATCAAAAAGAAAGAAAGAAATGAATGAAAAAAAAACATTCATACAGTTCAAGGTACCTCGACCAAACACAAATGGCTGATGGTGACAAATGCATTAATTGTCCTGAGAAACCTGCTGTAAACTGAAGGTTCATATTTTATTTATAATAGTATTATTCATTCTACTCATTTATTTTCAAAGCTGATTAATCATAATTAGGGTTGCAGGAAGGCTGGTTCCCATCTCAGCTAAATCTAGGCACCCTGGACAGGTTGCCAGGCTATCACAGGGCAAACAGTCACATGTTCATTCACCCTCTCACTCACACCTAGGGGTGATTTGTAACAGCCAATTAACCTACTTTGCATGTTTTTGATTATGGGAGTAAACCCACAGAAGCGTGGGGTGAACATGCAAACTGCACACAGAAACACTCGAGCAGGGAATCAAACCCAGTCTTTCTTGCTGTGAGATGGATGTTCTAATCTAACCACTAAGCAACCTTGCTGCCTAACAGTCATCATACAATATATTAAAATTAATGATAGGTCTCCCCCAAGTGGCCAATGGATTAACATTCATTAACACATTATTTTCACTTTTTAACCTTTTTTTCTTCTCTCAACATGTTTTGTGCATGAATCTCCTACAACATTCAGTTGTGTTGTTACTTGAACCATGCTCTGCTCTAGAAAAAAAATAAATCAAACTTATTGAGTTATTTTGCTCCCAAATAAACTGATAAACTAATAAACTAACTAAGAATATACAAAACAACAAGGGTGTAAATAACATCCTGGAAGAGGTAAATAAATAAATAAATAAATAAATAAGAATGCACTCACATACAGTAGATTTTTAAAAATGGATTAATAAATAGAGTTGACACAATATATATATAAGAAATAAACTACTTAAAGTAATCAACTTTTGGATTATCCTTCAGTTAATTATTTTCCTTTAGTAGTATTTTAGAAGAACAGTTGAGCTTTGTTTCTTACTTAACATATAAATACAGGGATCCCTCACTTTCCATTAATTGGAACCGAGATCCCCGCTTGACCATTGAAATCCGTGAAGTAGGATCACCCCCCCACACACACACACAAACACACACATACTGACGTATATGTACATGTATATGTGTGTATAATATCAATAAATACATATTCAATGCTATAAATACTTATAATAACAATTAAGCATTAAAAAAGAACATAAGATGTAAATAAAATATAAATACACACATACAGATGTAACTGCATGAGAAGAAGATGACACACGTACATACTTGTACGCGCAGATGTGCATGCACACACAGATGCAACAATGTAAGTACAGACGCTCCCCAGGTTACAAACAAGTTAGGTTCCGGCCGGTTACATGAATTTGTTTGTAAATCGTTACAAGGCATTCTTTAGAGGGGAATGTATGTTTAAATCTTGTATAAGTAACCTATACAAGTTTGTACCATAAACAATCTCTCTCTCTCTCTCTCTCTCTCTCTCTCTCTCTCTCTCCCCATAATCATCACATTATCAATATCATTATGTCCCGTGTTTAAACTCCTGGTTAGTCTCAAGCACAGCACAGCAGATCTGATCAGATTTACAGAGAGTTTCACTCTTATCCAGTTCATTATAATACTGGAGTCAATTTGTTTCTTCTTCGAAAGTTTTGGCCGGAGTTCAGAAATGTATCGTTCTGCTTCTCTGGACCATGGACGTATCAGCCCCGCCCCTCTGCCGGAGCCTAGTATTAAGTGTCCTAATCCTAATACTGGTTCTGCCCCCTCAGTGGTCTGTGACATCCTGAGTTGGCAATCAGTCCTTCGAGGTGTGCCCTCCACGAGACCTTGTCCGTGGCCAGTCGCCTTAAGTGGTACAGATGGATAGTGGTATGTAGGGGTCCCAGGCCAGCTCGTTTGATGTCTCCGCAAATGATTTCAAGAAGATTGGTGCAATGTCTTCCTTGCCTGGCCTGGTACTTTCTGCTTCCGTTGAGAACAAACTGCAGGGCTTGTTGTGCTGGTGATTGTATGTCCATGCGTAGGATGTGGCCTAGCATGGACCATCTCTGTCTCACAACCCTCTTAGAGAGTGGTTCGCAGTTGCATGTCCTGTAGAGGGCCTTGTTGGAAATGAGGCTATGTGGCCAGCTGTGTCCAGTGATTTTGTGCAGGTGTTTGCGGTGGCATGCATCCAGTTTCTTCAGGCTGCTTGATGTTGGGGCCCAGCTGTTGCAGTTGTATAGCATGATGGATGTGCAGTATGCCTCATAGAGGAGAAGTTTCTTCTCTACTGGGATGTTTGATCTGCACCAGATTTTCCAGTAAGTTTGGAAAGCGATGTTTCCTAGGTTGCAACGCAATGTGATATCTTCATTACTGCAGAGTAGTGAGCCTAGGATCTTGCTTTTTCACCAGTCTTCTTTTCCTCGGCATGCTTGACCTTCTTCGTCCAATTCTGACTTCTTGGCTAAGAATACATGAGTGTATTCGGTCTTGGTTTCATTCATAAAGAGGTTGTATTTCTCTAGGGTGTTTTTAGCAATGTTTTGAAGGATGTCAAGCGGAGGTCGGTCTTCGTCGAGGAAATCCACATTGCCAGGCTATTCCATCTCTAATGGCATTCCGATGTTGGAGATTGGTGGTTCAGACCTTGATGTTGACGTCCTTATTGGTTGTAGGGCAGCTGCAAGATAGCAGGTGAAGAGAACTGGTGATAGACTGTCGCCTTGTGGGGAGCCAATGGAAGTGGTAAACTCTGCAGATATTTTTGATTTCACTCTAATGACTAGTCTTGTTTCTGCAAGGAACATATGGACCAGTCTGAATTAATCTTCATTGCATTTGGCCTTGAAAAGGGATTCGAGAATTTGCTGATGCTTGATGGTGTCGAAGGCTTTTGAGATGTCAATTCCCATTTTGTGGAAGTCCTATTTCCCTGTCAATACAACAGAGACCAGCATGCATTGTGCCCATACAATGTCTCTGGCGCTTCTTCCTCTTTTCAAGCCACTCTGACAGGTTCCTGTGTAGGTGTTGATCTTGTCTCTTATTGTATGCAGTGTGATGGTGGAGAGAATTTTCCTTATGCTGTTCAGCAATACTAAATACTATTGCATACCTGTCAACCCTAGGCCGTTGGTGATCTTACAAATGGCTACTTATGCCCTTACAAAATAGCAACTAATCTTACGCGTCTTATTATCGCGTGCAATATGAAACAAAAATTAAACTCTATTTTTAATATAATATGAATTTATTGGTAATGTTGTAACATATAACCTGGTGCAATCAAATAAAAGAGTAATATCTTCAGCTGCATGATTAAGAAAATTTAACAGTGATCTTTATTATAACTATATGTAGCACTTTTGGCACTTTCAATCATTTCTTTTGATGGCTTCACTTCATGGCACTTGAGCTCGCAATTAAGTTTGACTTGAATGATGGCGGAAGTGAAAGTGCGGTCACGTGGTCGGAAAGAGCAGACGATAGCAGACGATAAACGCAACGCACGATTCTCGCGAGAAAACAGCTACAGACCAATTCGGCGTATCGTCTCTTTACCGAAACGGTGACACAAAAAACGGAGTTAAAAAAAAAAGACGAAATGATCGAAAAACGTACAGATTTCGGACGTACGGCGTACACATTTAAAAATCAGTGCTCACTTGTACAAATTACGCCAAAACCGTACAACTTGACAGGTATGCTATTGGTCTAAGGTTTGCTGGTGGCCCTGGTAGCTTCCTTGGTTTTGACAGTGGGATCAAGGTTCCTTGTCCGAGGCTTTCGATTGGAATATGATGTTCAAGGGATTCCATTTCTATTTCTATTTGTTCTTCAATTTCATTTCACTTTTGACCATCATCCCTGTTCGTATCTCTAGATGGTTTTGATGGGAGATTTTGGGTTGTTTTTTGTTTTATGTTGGTTTAGGGTTTGTTTATTTTTTGCCATAATTGGCCTTCTTTTTGTGGCATTTTCCTTAACCTTTCCCCCTATTCTTCCTTAATATCTACTTTGATGAATATATATATATATATATATATTTTTTTTTTTTTTTTTTTAAACACGATGCACTGAAGCCAGATTAATTGAAGCGTGACGTAGCGAGGGATCCCTGTACTACACACACAATACAGGTTGACTTTGTCTTTATCTAAAAAAGAGCTGCATGAGGCTTAATTCTTTCGGGATTCACATGAATCAGGGCATGTTATTCATGTGGATTCATGTGCTTTATTAGTTTTGGGCACCAGTAGGTGTTCTGGTTTTTTCAAGGCCATAGGAAATGAAACTGTGTAAATGGATGATTATCTGCTTTTCTCATAGAGGCTAAGCTTGCTGTGGGTTTAAAGGGGCTGATTCGTCTACTGTACGAGTGTCAATGATCCCTACACAGGATGCGATGGCATTCATATACATTGCCGTCTCTTTTACTTTTATTTAAATTATATGTCTTCTGTTTTTTGAAGACTGATCTTGGACTTTTCCCACTTTCTACGCATCAGTGTTGAACTTCCGTGGAATCACACATGCAAAAAGTTGCTCCTCTGGCCTTGTTATTGATTTTGTAAGCAAACACAGAACCAAATCAAGCTGTAAAATACACTAAACGGTCTCAGACACTCTTGTTGAAAGGACCATTGCATAATATTCCAATATAGAACAAGTATAGTCCGTTTGAAAGTCCCAACTTCAGCAAGAGGCAAGTAAATGTACAGAAATCGAATATACAGGTTTTTCTTCTTTTGTGGACTTGAAAAGGTCAAGGTCACTAACACACAAACTCATCCTAGCACAAACAGTCGTGAAGCAGTCGACTAAGTTTTAAAGAGTGTTTGGGAAATATCTGGCAACCTCACCAAAGAAACTCGATGATAATTGATCTGCTATGAGTCAGATATGATAGAATGATTAAAGCTTTAATAAAACTCACTAAAGTCTGACAGTACATGGATATTTATTTACACTAACTTGTTCTGAGTTCTGTTTGTGAGGTAATCTGAAAATAGCTTTCTATATATTATATCTTTTGAATAATAATAATAATTATTATTATTATTATTATTTATTCGTTCATTCAGTCATTTTCATCATAATTAGGATCAGGGGGAGGGTGGCGTACATCCCAGTTGACTCCGGGCGAGGGCAGGGTACACCCATTGCAGGGTCAACACTCACACAACCATTCACTGACCTGCTCGCCCCTTTCCCTCAGGCACCCATGCAAGCATGGGGAGAACATTCAAACTCTGCACAGAAATGCCCAGACTGAGAATCGAACCCAGGGAGGACCTTCTGGCTGTGAGACAGAGATGCTTACAACTCTGTTCCTACACTTTCCTGCCCTTGAAGTGAATCAGATAATTTAATATTAACCAATTGGAGCAGGCCAATGTTCCATAGTCATGGTGGCTCAGTGGTCAATACTGTCCATACAGTGAGGTTCATTTCATAGTTTAAAGCTTTTTGTAAAGTTTTGAGCTCTGAAACACACACACACACACACACACACACACAAGGTCCTCCAAAGTAGTGCAAGGTCATGGTGTGACTCAACCTCTTATGTAAAGTGAGCTGTGATTGGCTCCAGCTTTGATGAGATTTGATTGGTCCTAAAAAGGCCTCTTCTTTTTCTACCTCAACTACTTCATTTTCTTGTTCTTTTTCTTCTTTTCCTCCTAGTTTTACTTCCTTTTCTTGTAATTCTTCATCAATTTTCCCTACTTATTTTTTAAAAAGCCTACTTAATATATGTACTGTCATACAAACAAACTAAAGAAGAAACACAAACAATCACAAAGTGTACTTATGCTTGTAGTAATTGTTTTGTGTGTGTGTGTGTGTGTGTGTGTGTGTGTGTGTGTGTGTGTATGTACATGTGCACTAGGGAGGAGAATTGCAATTATCTGTTTTCACTTTTTAATCATCTCATCTCTAACACTAATCGTTTGTAAGTTCGAGCGGCATGACTGTTATAGTTAATGATGTACAGATGGAGGAGTGTGTCGGGAAAAAAGTTGTCTTCACTGATACACTTTGAGATTTTGACCAGATTCTCCTCGAAAATCTTATTAAGCCGCAAATGTGAATGACATCCAAAAAGCTTCTTTCCAGCACATTTAAAGCAAGCTGTGCTCAAACTCTCCTCATTAGCCTTCTATCTGTTCTCGCTTCGCCAACTTACTTGGCTTCCAGCTGATCAGCATCTGGGATTCAGATGCCTAATGTGCAGCTTTCTAATCATTGTGATCTACTTTATTGCTTTCTGCTCTTTAGTCTGTGCTGGTGAAAATCCTTTTAATTCAAAGAAGCTGTTGTATGAAACACTCAAGGCCAATAACGAAATCAAGTGCTTTCTAAGATAATTATGCAGACTGTGTGAAAAGCCTTTTAGCAGGAAAATAATCCACTTTCTCATATGCATCAGTTTTTAAGGTTCATTTCCTTTCCTGTCCATGTTTGATTGCTTTAAGGAACTATGTTTGAATATTTTATAGCATTGTGGAATATGCATAAGAAAAAAGAGGCTCTTTGTATTCTGGGGTAGCACAGTGCTGTAGGGGTTAACATATTTGACTTCCAGCAAGATGGCCCTGGGTTCAAGTCCCAGAACTGGGTTTTTCTGTGTGGAATTTGCATGTTCTTTCTTGTGTTTGTGAGGATTTCTTCTCGGTACTCTGGGTTCCCCACACATTCCAAAAACATGCAGGCTAATTGCAGTGGTGGCTTAGTGGTTAAAGTGACGACAAGTTACTGATCTGAAGGTCAGTGGTTCAATTCCCAATATCACCACTGTTGGGCTCTTGAGCAAGGCTATCAACCCTCAAATGCCCAGTTGTAAAGAACTAATAATTATAAGTCACTATGGATAACAGCCTGTGCTAAATTTTGAAAATGTAATGCAGGCTAATTGGCTGTTCCAAATTGCAACTAGGTGTAAGTATGAGTGTGAAAGGTTCTGGGATGGTCTGCAGAACTGTTCAACTATTCAGATTATTCTCCCCTCTTCTGCATCTTCTTCTATGATGAGGATGACAATTAGCAATGTGGAGGCCGGACTGAGTGTCCATCTGTCCCTCTGTTTGTCTTTCCTCCTTGTTATCTCCTTGTCACATGGCAAATGCACTCAGTGATGATGTCACAATGACACGTGCTACCACCTTGGGACACTCCACGCATGTAGTGTCATGCACTGCTTCTATTTATTATTATTGTTTTTATTATTATTATTATTATTATTACAGTATAGTTTAAAAATGATATGCAGCAGAGAGGGATCGGGTGATACTGGCACATCAAGCTTGTGAGGCTCATCATCAGCTCAGGGCCCTCATCCTGTCTACTCACAGCCCAGACAGCGAATGGGATTTCTCCCAGGAAGCACTGCCTAGTTGAACCCACCAAGGACTTTCTGGAGAATATGAAGACTCCCCAACACTGCAGCCTTCTGCATTGCTCAGACTGTCAGAAGAGCTGTGTTCCTCATAGCAAACCTGGGCACTCTTGATCTGTGTCAATAGATCAAGAGGTACCAAACCACGGGTGCCAAGAACAATGGGGAATTGTGTAACTGTGTAATTTGGTTATGAGCGAGACATTTCAAAGGCGAGATCCACATATTTAGCATGCTTTACCTGAATCTTGCCAATCACATTGCTGTCAAAAGGGGCATAAAATTCAATAATATTGATAATTTCATTGGCTTTATCAAAAAGGACAAGATCAGAGGACAAGATCAGGTTTATTGGCTTACATCATTCCATAGAAGCTTAAAATCATAATTTTCTATGACTTCCTGGACATGATCCGGGTCATACCATGGGTGGACCTCTGAGACAAAACCACAAGCATGACGAAGGCGGTAGTAAAATGAACATGCGGAACTATCATGTCTTTTCAAGTAAGAAGTTTGTGCCAAAGCAGGACAACCACTGACAAGGTGTTGAACAGTCTCACTAAATTCATTACATATATGGAATTTGGGATTGACATGTTCCCTTAAAATATTACACTGGCGATTGCATGTAGGGAGGGGCTGGTCCTCAGAGGCAAAAAGAAAGCCCTCAGTTTCACGTGTGAGTCCAGTCAACTTCATCCAGGCAAAGAAGTCAGTAGGATTACTATTCTGTCCAACACACTGCACATAAACATGATGCAGTGGCTTTGCAGATAGTTGCTCCTTAAAATGGCGACTCTGAGCTGATTTTGTAAATGACTTCACCTGGTTGACACACATTGATGTACCGTCCAGCAGTACCTCGCCATCAACATAATCAAGAGCAAAGTTGAGACCCTGAGCAACAGCACTTGCATGTTTGAAATAACTGTGGAACTCTTTGCTTTCATCCTGAGTCTTGACATGTTTTACAAGAGGATGATCCGATAGTTAAATGTGTGCAAATGAGCACAACAACATACAATCATGAAGAGCTTCCACATTGATCAAACCTCACCCTCCGAAATTGGTTTACATATATAAACAATTCAGAGAGGAACGAGGGTGGTGAGCTCGATTGTCAGACATGATCCTTCTTGTAAGGCGATCAAGGCCCTTGAGATCGTCTTTTGTCCAGTCACTGATGCCAAACGAATATGACAGGATAGACATTGCAAAAGTATTTGTGGCGTTGACTTTGTTTTTTGCGTTCAGCTCTGAACTCCAGATCTTTTTGAGATGAGCTTTGCACTCAGCCCATAACTTGTCTTTAATGTGGGCATTCTGGAGCACTCGGGTACTGGGGCAGTGACAACCCCTTGAGAGTCGGGCTTGAACCCCCAACCTTAGGTTCACCAAGCCAACCACTTTCTTCCAGGCCACCACTGTCCCTCTAATAAAGTATAAAAAAACCTTAAATGTATGAATTATTATTATTATTATTATTATTATTATTATTATTTTTAGATCTGCGCAAAAAAAAAAAAAAACATGGTTTATCAGTTTAAACCGGTTCTAACATGCAAACAATATGTATTGAGATACTCTGAAGCAAAACTGTTTTTTTGACATGCATTCGGAAAACTTTGGAAAAGTAAAAAAAAAAAATTGTGAGATTCATCATTAAAGATGTACGTCCTTTCTCTATTGTAAAAACGCTCCAGAATTCAGAAATTTAGTATCAACTCTAGATAGACGGTACACCATTACTGATAGAAAGATGTTTTTTGAAACAATCGTCCTAAGGATGTACTAGGAGACCAAGCAACATTTTTAATGTTGTTGGTTTGTCTTTTTGAAATAAAGAATAAATACTATTACGAACAGGCTCACTTTTAATTTAAAAATACAATTTAAATTAAAAATTAATTTAAAAAACAATTTAAAAATACATGCTAGAAATCACAGTATATCACAATACGTAAAATCTAGGCAATACCTACCCCTAATTATTAATATTATTGTTATTATTATAATTATAATTATTATTATTATTAATAATAATAATATAACACCATCACAGTCGACATTGTTCACAGCAGTGTTATATGTTTGAACCAAAAATAAAAATACAGTAGGCCATTGACTATTTGCGGTTTTGCCCCCACGCATGTCTCTGGATCGCCAAGTAACTATCACATGATTCAAATTCAGCCAATGGCTGTTCTCCCTCCTGCTGATTGGTTGAGATGATATATACTCCTCTTTTTTCTCATTCGCGCTCAAGTTGTCAATGTGAATTTTTTTAATGTGTTTTAATTACCAGTTAAGCTGTATGATGCCACTCAAACGCCATGCGTCTTCTCTGGCTAAGCGCCAGAAAAAGGTAATAACGTTGGATGTCTCTTCTGAAGAAATAACACTTTCTCCTGAAGAAATGACAGTTTCCTCTGAAGTGCCTGAAGAGGAATAATCATGTGAACTGCTGTAAAGAACTGCACTATTAAAGTCTTTTTCACTTATTTTTCCAGTACAGTACCTAAGATAATGTTTAGAATGTTTGTGTGTGTGTGATTTTGTGTAATGTGCTGTAGCATGTTTATCCTTTTGTTCTGTTTATCCAATTTATTACACTTCATGCTCTTTTATGTTCTTTTTGTTATGGTCTGTTTTGGGGGGACTTTGATTTTGACGGGTGTGTCCTCTAACTGTTTTCCTGCTGAGGGGCGTGGCTGATTGCAGTAGTTCACACCTGAATTCACTCCTCTCATCTACTCCCAATAAACACAAGCACGCTTACCTCTGCATCAGAGGATTAACTCACATCACGTCCTTGCTTCTCTGTGTTCTCTAACTCTGTTTTCTGCCTGTTCTGGCTGAGGGGCGTGGCTGAGCTGCTCGGGTTGATTGCAGTAGCTCACACCTGAATTCACTCCTCTCATCTACTCCCTATAAATACAAACCACATGCTCACCTCTGCACCAGATTGTCTCACATCATGTCTCTGTTTCCCTGTGGTCTCTATGGCTCCTGGTTCCCAGTGCTTAACGTTTATTGTGTAGTTAAAGTGTGTGCGCGCTGCTTAAGTGCTTCCCCTTTGAATAATAAATCCATTCTGTGCCATCTCACATTCTCCTGCATTCTGGGTCCAGCTGAAAGTTCGTTACGTCATACTTATGTTCTATATATATAAAATTTTATTAATAAATATCACAGTACAAAATTAAAAAGTTTTTACTTAATCATTACTACATTTTACTACATTAATACTGTATTAATGAGTAAGACTATAAAATGTGTTTGAGAAGCATATTTTAGTGCATGTAATATGATACATAGGGTTTTACTTCATGGCACAGAACTCACGAATTATCTTGATTCGCTGGAGGGGCCGGAACCGAACCCCCGCGAATAAAAGGGGCCTACTGTATATACTGAATTAGTCACAGTCTATGGATATCTCTGCATGGATATTACGAAGATTATCTAGAGTAAACTGACTTGGATACTCTAAAGACTGTATTTACCAATCGTTCAATCAAAAACAAACAAACCAATACATACAAAAGTACCTTTTATACCCAGGACCCACCCATCCATCAGTGGGTACAAACTCTTACTTTGATACTGTTTGTACTTAAAATTTGTTCGTTCAGTCTCTCTCTCTCTCTCTCTCTCTCTCCCTCTCTTCCAGCACAGCAAGAAGTCACAGAACACATTTTTATTCCAAAATATATATTCTCAGATGAAACATAATTATTCAGGCATTTCACACTGCAGTGCCACATGGGACAGTTTTTCTCTAAATCCATTTTAGTGTTGCATTACAGAGCCTCATCTCTCTGAGCTGTGTTTGATTTATTAGGCCAGGCCACTCCGATCCTGATAGATGAGTAATAAATAAATAATTTACGCCTTCTCTTGGGAAACCTAAACATGCCCATAAACTGTTTTGCTTGTCCTTGTTTTTATTAAGTATCTTGCCAATGAGCCATAAAAGAGAAATGTGTTACAAAAGCAAAGCTGTTGCAGTGCTACTGGTGGCAATTTCATGTACCTTTAGACAAGAAAGAATGAGCTGCTCTGAGACACAAATATTTAAAAAAATCACTAAGAAAGAAAGCAAATAAAAAATACTGCATGATAAAAACTCACTCATCTGCCAAACCACTTAATCGTACTACTCAAGTTGTGGGAACACTAGAGCCTATCTCAGCCTCCACTGGGTGAAAGCAGGGTACACCTTGAACAGCTCGTCAGACCACCACAGTGCAACACAAACAACTGTTTATTATTCACACTCACACCTAGGGGCAATTTGGACCTACTAATTAGGCTGGAGGCAATCTCAGCCAGGACTGGGTGAAGGTGGGGTACATGCTGTACAGCTTACCAGAGTATTGCAGGGCCAATACAGGGTTCCCTCACTTTCCGCAGTTAATTGGGACCGAGATCCCCCCACGACCACCGAACTTCGCAAAATAGGATCAACTCCCGGACTAATGTATACATACATGTATATGTGTATATAATATCAATCAATACATATTCAATGCTATAAATGCTTAGAATAACAATTAAATATTCCAAAATAATGCATAAGATGTAAATAAAATATAAATACACACACATACAGACACGCATGCTCACACACATGCGCACCTCACATAAAAATGTAAGTAGTTTTGATGGGGGGGGGTTGTTTTTTGTTTGTTTAAGGTTTTTTGGGTTTTTTTGGGTTTTTTTTTTGCATAATTGGCCTTGTTTTGTGGCATTTCCTTAACTTTTTCCCCTATTCTTCCTAAATTTCCTTATTTTTACGCAATATAATTTTATGCAACCATTCACACACACCTAGAGGCAATTTGGAGCAGCTAATTAGCCTAATGTGCAGGTTTTTGGACTGTGTGAAGGAAACTGAAGTACTCGAGAAGGGAGAATATGCAAACCCCACACAGAAACTCAAACTCAGGTCCTTCTGGCTGTGAGGTCACCATGCCACCATACTGCCCTGATAAGAAAAGAGAATAAAGTCTTGCTACTAATAAATATCAGAAAAACAAAACAGTGAGGTGTGTGTGTGTGTGTGTGTGTGTGTGTGTGTGTGTGTGTGTGTGTGTGTGTGGATGGATGGATGGGTGGGTGGGTGGCGGTTGTGTATTGTAATTCAGGACATCAGTGTTAAGCTGGAGGTCAGACAGCGAGAGCAGCGTATTGCGTGATAGAAATGGACAACAATACTTCCAGCTTCTCTTCTCTCATTTACATGGAGCTCTTTTATATTTCCCCTCACGAGCTTCCTAGGTGGGACAAATGAAGGCATTTATCACACAAAGGCCACAGGTAAATAGGTCTTAACCCATCTTGGGAGCATGTGTGCGTGTTGTTGTGGATGCTGTGTGATACACTAATGTTATCATTGGTCAGGTTTGTACAAAAAATAGGATGCTGCTTCAGTGCTGCTTACTTTCTTATATTATTAAAAGTCACACCACTTCCATATCCACCTTATTCCTACAGCTAACACTGGAGAAATGCTTACCGCTGACTGTAAGAGATAATCTCAGATGGTGTGTGTTTCATTGTGCTTTCCCAGTATATTATCAGGTACTTTTTTGGTAGATTTTAATATGTAATACAGTAGGATACATCAATCAGTCATAATATTAACACCACCTGATAGACCTATACCCAGTAATATACGATATATTGTGTTTTGACTTCTTCCTGTTACAGTCAGCATTACCAATTTCAGCTGGTTTTGCTCCAGTACTACTTCTGTGGGATCCGACTAAAAGTACTTGTTTCCAATCCTTGCACAGCCATGACACTCTCATCAATTCACCGATTGTCCTTTCTTCCTTGGATCACCTTTGGTGCGGACTTACCACTGCATACCTTTTTGAATCGATCCGGTCGCAATCATTCATTTTCTGAACCATATGATCCTAATTAGGGTTGCGGACAGGCTAGCGTCCATCACAGTCCAAAAACATGCACAGTAGGCTAATTAGCTGTTCCAAATCTCTATTAGGTGTGAGTGTGAGTGTGAATAGTTGGGTGATTGTTGACCCTGTGATGGCCTGGCGAGCTATCCAGAGTGTACCCGACCCTAACCCAGAATCAGCTGACATGGGCATCAGCCTCCCTGTAACCCTAATTATGGGGTAAAATTCTCTGTGTCAACAATTCAGCATTATTGCTTTTCATCTTAAAAGGATAAATGAGAGTAAATAAGAGGAGCAGTGGTGGTCTAGTGGTATAGGGTGCTGGATCGCTGATCCAAAGGTTGGGGATTCGAGTCCCACTCTGCACAAGGTTGTCACTGTCCTCCACAGTGGAGCTAACTGGGTTATCAAAGGCCAGCCATGTCTCTCACTGTCTATGGTGTGAGGCATGTAAAAGAACCATTGCTGACTTTCGACAAGAGTAGCTGCAAAGCCGTCAGCGTGTTTTCGCCCTGCGATGGCCTGGCGAGCTGTCCAGGGTGTACTCTGCCCTCGCCCGAAGTTGGCTGGGATGGGCACCAGCCTCCCCGTGACCCAAATTAGGATTAAGCGGGTACAGAAAATGAACTGAACTGATGATGATGATGAGAGTAAATATCTATTATAGAATGCTTGTTGTAAACAAGTAAACATGAAGTATATGATATTCACATCAATTATCAAAAGCAAGGACAAAGTGCTAAGTCCTGTTTATTCTGTGCAACGTTTGCATATTTGGCTTAGTGTGTCCACTGGGACTTCATTAAGTCTGTTTCAGAAGAGTTTCTCTCTCTTTCTTCTGTGTGTGTGTGTGTGTGTGTGTGTGTGTGTGTGTGTCCATTTGTTTCATCTCATGAAAAAAAATCCTCATGGTGCTCCAGGACTTCTGCCGTCTTCTGCTGAGTTCATTTACACTGTCTATGTATCATACTTGGCAGTGCAGATGCCTGCCCTGGCATTTTGTAGCCCAATTATCTTTAACTACAAAGTAAAGCTGATATAATTAGTGAGTCTCAGTTGCCATAATTAAGCACTGTCTTTAATTGTCTGTAATTGGCAACAAATTAGAGCTGGTGGTTTTTCGAAAATTAATGTAGAGCCAAGAGACTAACTTGTACAAGCTATCCATCATAAACCATCATACTCTCACGTTCCAGTGAGGAATTATTCTGACTGTAAATAAAATCACAGGTTTCTCTTAATGTACTAATATGCATTACCTTGTATGGACTTTTATTAAATGGCACTGTTAGAATGTGCAATGCTTTTCTGACTGGATTACTGAAGCCAAATTATCACTTCAGGAAGAGGTGGTTTCTTTTTTTTGTGTATTTGGGAGCAATTGGCGTTTGGGTGATTACCTTTTCCTTGAGCCTAATATCACTTTCGGGTTATTAAATATGGATGAACTATCACAAAGATATCTCTGGTTAGTGTGATGGAAGGGGATCAGTGTGCCTGGTTTGTATTTATCACCATTTTGTTTTTACATGTCTTTGAAAATCAAAATGCTCTCAGCCAGTAAGTTAAAAATGTTCACAATACCATAACAATTCATTAGCTTCACTAGATCAACCAGTACAGGAAATTCTAGTCCTTAGAAAACACACACACAAAAAAAGCTTTGGTCTGGAATTTTGCTGTACTGACGTCAGGGTTCAGAAATGCAGAGGTGTCAGAATCAAGATGAAGGACAGAAGCAAAGTAAATAAATAAATAAACCCATGAATATCTAATAGCAAAAAATTTCATTTAAATACACAGATGTAAATGAGGAGAAACCAAGGGGGGAGAAAAAGAGTACAATGTACAGTTTTGTGAGGGCGAGTTAATGCCTGGACTGGGTTGCACTGAAGAACCATTAGGCTTCAACAGTATTAGTGAATTTGAATGTGGCAGACTTATACCGAAGGTAAACAAATAAAGGGTGTAAGCTGGTCTGACCGTGGAGGGGGCATATTTCGGTTGACCGGAACTCGAGTCCCAGGGGCTATAGGCCTAAGCCTTTAAGGGGAAATGAAATGCTGACTAAATAAGTTGGCGGTAGTTTAAGTATAATTTTTTGAAGTGATTGTGGCTTAAATTTTATATCATAAATAAACCATTGCACACACAGCGGTTTTGTTTTATGTGCTTGTCGTATAAGTTATCGACCCGAAAGTCGCCATTGCTAAGTACCCGCCGACATAAAGTTACCGTGATGTCACTGGGTTGGTACAAAGTACAACATGAAATATAGTGCATGCATGTCACAGCATATTATATGATATAAACAACATGGAAACTCACACCAACAGCACGCACGGTTTTTCAGCAGAAGACGATTCATCTTCCTCTCAGAAGATGAATCAAATATGATAGTTCAACCAAAAACATTCTCAAATATATTTCAAACTACATCTGCAAGTACGTGTGCTATATACATTTACAAATTGAGCTAAAGTTATTTATCTATTCAAAGGCACAAACAAATATTAATACATATTTACAGCACAAAAATATACTTTTAATTTTCTAAAAGTACTGAGCATTAGGCTGCAGATCCACGCTGGATGGCTTATGATTATTTTATATATTCATTCTCTGTGCGTCAATGTTTGTGTTCTAACACATGTGCTGGAGCCGGAGGCGGGACTAACAAACTGTGCTTTATTCTCACACTCGCACTTGGTTTGATTGATAGTGTTCAGCTATTATTGCTTACTGATAATATTATGTTTGTTGATTGGTCAGCTCGGGCGTGCACATGCGCAGTGTCCGTTACATATTAACTTCCGGTTTACTTCCTGACTCTAGTCATGTGGAACTTATCTCTAATTTTCTCTTCAATAACAGTCATTAAGTTTATTTATAAGATTTTGAATACACACAATTTCTTGTCCAGCGGAACTCAACTCCCGCTGTGAGGGGGGTGCAAACCCCCCCCAGCCTACGCCCTTGCAAATAGAGCATGAAGAATGGTTTTGACGGTTTATCTGTTCTCAAAGCCTGGCACTAAGTATTAACAGATATTAACACTGTAATGTAGTATCCAGCTCATGCGTCCATTCCTGTATGTCTGTAAATTTTCTACAGATTTTTCCTGTTTTACAATACATGAAGCTAATTAAAAATTATACACTAAAGGTGACATGTTCCATGTCAAGGACTGCATAGAGTAAAAAACATGAAAATCTCTGCCCATTTGCCAGAGCATTTGACTATCAGTTCCCAACTGAGGCCAGACGTCCAAAGGGATGGTCCTCCTTCACTGCATTCAATTCAAATTCAGTTGTACTTGTATAGTTCAGTTCAGTTCATTTTCTGTATCCGCTTAATCCTAATTTGGGTCACGGGGAGGCTGGTGCCCATCCCAGCCAACTTCAGGCGAGGGCAGGCCATCGCGGGGCAGAAACATGCTGTCGGCTTTGCAGCCTGCTCTTGTCAAAAGTCAGCAATGGTTCTTTTACATGCCTCACACCATAGACAGTGAGAGACATGGCCAGCCTTTGATAACCCAGTTAGCTCCACTGGGGGGGGACAGTGACAACCTTGTGCAGAGTGGGACTCGAACCCCCAACCTTTGGATCCAGCAATCCAGCAATCCAGCGCCCTATACCACTAGACCACCACTGCCCCCTACTTGTATAGTGCTTTTTACAAATTGCATTATCTCAAAGCAGCCTTACATTCTAAAACTAATTTGGTAAAGAATTTATACTTATGGTTGCAAACATTGCTCTGCGCATTTCTTTCTGTCACTTACAGAATCCACCAGCCAACTATGGTTGTCTTTGAGCTTGTTCATATAAAAGGAGCGAGTTGCACATCCAGTCAGTGTGTGTTAGGCTGGCTCTGAATGCTCATGCACAGCAGTTTGTAAAGATGTGGGTTGCATTATTATGTGTCATGGGGTATGTGCTTGCTTACATTCCTTCATGGTTGGTTGCTGTGTGTGGTAAGTTGGCAATAGTTGGTGGGCGGAAATGGTCTACACCTAAATTGGGGGGAAATTAACAAAAAGAAAATCATGGTGGATGCAGGTATGTAACAGTATTTCTTTAAACAGTTTAAGAGTATTGGTAGTGCTTTAGGGAAACACAATTAATGCAAATCAAATTAAAATGAAATTCATATAATTTATATTTAAATGCAGTATTTTGCCCATAACTGAGCCAGGTGAGCTTTGTGCCCAAACCAACAGTACTGAGGTGTGTTTTAAGCATACAGTACTTGTTTAGAGTTTAGTACATACCGCATGGGCACATAGACTCTGTATAAGTGTGTTTCCCAATGAGATTTCCTTTCGGCTTTTCCCTTTTTCAGGGGTCGCCACAGCGAATGATTCGCACGTTTGATTTGGCATAGGTTTTTACGTCGGATAATTAACAAATTTATTATATACTGTATTGAAATATACTTTTAAAAAATAATAATAACCTATATTTTCATAGTTTATTTTCCGATTTTAGAGTGAGAAAATTAAGTCACTACCTGGTCAAGTGACCATAACACACCGTGATTGTCTGTTATACTGTTTCAAGCATTGTGTACTTGGAAAAAAGTTTTTTAAATCCAGAGATAGAGAACCAATCAGATTGTGCCATTCCCATGTGGAATATGCTAATGCCTGTTAGTCCGAATGCACCTGATTAAAGTAAGTCCTAATTCTATTTGAAGAAAATGACTAATCACTTCGTCTCTCCAACCTTGAACCTCAGTTGACTCTTAAATCACTTTACTGTGTTTGTCTCTAATCTTGTTATAAAGAGCTCCGACTACTCCAACATACACAGTCCTCTCCTCGGAACAGGGTCTCTTGCTTGTGAAATTGATCTTTTTGTGTATTTTCTAGTGATATCGCAGTCTTTCACTATTTGGTTTATTTTGTGCCTGTTTTTAATTGAAGATAATTGTTAATATTTTTAAAATAAAGTATTAAATAGCAGTGATTCACTAAGTTGTTCATTAAATGGTAACATCTGGTAGTGTTCAATAAAATCAGAATACTTGGGAGGCAAATAGAAAATAATTAAAGCCATTCCCTTGAGCCTTTGCACATTACCAGCACATGTTTTGCCAAAACAATACAATTCATCAGGCAGACAATTACTCCCCCGAGCACCCTTACTTTTTATACTCACCCTCTTAGACTGCTGTAAAACCCAAACTGTTTACTGGAGCATGTCCGTAATGCATGTGCTATGTTTTCAGAGGGTATGTTGACATTTTAAAAGAACAGATTTAATTTCCAAACTTCTTCTGGCCCTTTAATTTATAGTATTAGTGTGAAATTGCTGATAATACTATCATTTGTATAACAAGCAGCCAATAGGGAAATTAAAAACTTCCACAGTCCAAAAGCATGTACTGTATAGGCTTTTGAAAATCGCCTCTAGGTGTGAGTGTGAATGGTTGTATGTTGCCCTGCAATGGTCTGGCGAGCTGTGTCTAGCATGGAGACTAACTGGTTATCCTATAACTGTAATGGCATTTGTAGTCCTAAATTATTCTAGTAAAAGAGTTTATATGAACCATTCCACTGATTTCCATCAAGTGGCTTAACCAATAGGAACATACTGTACTCATTTGTGTCATGTGGCTTGATTGGGCACATCATTTTTAGAAAATGACAGAATATGGCATGTGACTGTGTATAACATTAAGGTACTTCCAGACATTTACCTTAAGAATGATTAAAAGAAAACCTGTCCAACTTATGTTACATTCTCATGATGACAATCGAGTACAGGGATCCCTCGCTACTTTAATTCGTGCGGCTTCAGTGCATCGCTTTCTTTTTTTTTTTTTTTTTTTTAAATATTCATTGAATTAAAAAATAAGGAAATTAAGGAAGAATAGGGGAAACATTAAGGAAAATGCCACAAAAAACAAGGCAAGGCCAATTATGCAAAAAAAAAAAAAAAAAAACCCAAACAAACAAAAAACAACCCAAAATCTCCCATCAAAACTAGTTATATTGTTGCATATGTGTGTGCACGCGCATCTGTGTGCATGTGCGCGCGTATGTATGTGTGTCGTCTTCTTCTCATGCAATACCATCTATATGTGTGTGTATTTATATTTTATTTACATGTTGTTATTTTTTAATGTTTAATTGTTATTATAAGCATTTATAGCATTGAATATGTATTTATTAATATTATATACACATATACATGTATGTATACGTCAGTCGAGGGGGAGTGATCCTACTTCACGGATTCCGATGGTCGGTGGGGATCTCGGTCCCAATTAACCGCGGATAGTGTGGGATACCTGTATTTTTAATGCCTGGAATTGTGTCTAGTGGCCACAGATGCCAGGGTTGTCACAGTAGTGATTTTATATAGTCATCCGTAAACACTCACCGGGCATCTGATGTCTGGGAATCATCTAAATTCCTGGCTCATACATTTACTCATAATTTGATGCAAGATGGTTGGGGCTTATTGCTCCAATCAGAGCTGTCGTTATTCTGTTTGCACCATTAATCATTTCATTACAGCACTCCATGTAACCCATGGAAGGCATATTGCATTCTGTCTTTCCTGATTTACAAAGAAAGAATGCTGAAAAGGTTACATTGATTTTGGTGATGACATTTCCCAGTCTAAAAGGATCATCTTAATAAATCAAATCACAATGTGACGCCAGTGGTACACCATGTTGGGGGTGGGTATTGGATTTCCAGTGTTGTGTCTACATTGTGGAAGATGTTGGGATTAAGAGGAATGAAGAAATTAGATCAGATATGTCAGCAAGTTTTTCACAGAGATTAATTCATGACGCTATAAACATTCAGCTTTTTTAAATCAGTCTGCTGTCTAAATATCATTTTCGAAATGCTACATCAAGGAATGATGTGCCGCGTCTGCCACGTGTGCACAATACTTTCACATCTACTCACTCATCACTCATATGCTGAACTGCTTAATCGTTCTAGGGTCACAGGAAGGATGATGCTGATCTTAGCCTACACTGGACAGAATGTCAGAGCACTAAGGGGTCAACACATATACTCACAATTAGGAACAATTTGGAACAGCCAATTAGCCAAATGTGCATTTCTTTGGACTGCAGGAGGAGACTGGAGTATCTTGAAGTAACCTACTCACAAGAGCATAGGGAAAAATGCAAACTCCACACAAAGATGCCCTCGCTGAGCCTGGGACTCAAACCCAGAACCTTCTTTCTGTGAGGCAGATGCACTAACCAATTTACCAAGGTGCCAGGAGTACGTGACTGTAAATAATTTTAAAGGAAATCTAAGAAATTTCTAATATTTTAATAATATGGGGAACTGCTTAATCCTAATTAGGGTCATGGGGAGAATGGCACCCATCTAGGCCGATTCTGGATGAGTGCTGATTACACCCTGGACAGCTTGCCAGGTCATCACAGGGCAGAAGCACACGGACTGCAATCCAATGGCCTACTCTTCATGAATGACAGCAATGGTTCCCTTACATGCCTGTCACCTCAGACAGCAAGAGACCTGAGTGTCCTTTGATAACTCAGTCAGCTGCACTGGGAGGGCAGTGACAACTTGTTGATAGTGAGACTTGAACCTCAACCTTCGAATCAGTAAACCAGCACCATTACCACTGAGCCAACACTGCCCCGTAATGCAAAAAAAAAAAAAGAAAAGAAAAGGTTCTAAAAGGAAATGTTTACAAACTTTAGTTTTATAGTTTTCTCAGAAACTGTATAATAATCACCCCCATGTATTTCTGAAAGGTACAAACCAGACATTGTCATAAAGCAAGCAAGTGTGACCTTGAAATGAAATAATGCGAAAAACTAAACAGTTCCCTCCTCACTAAACCCTTCCACAAGATCTTTCAATCTTAGAACACACTTCATTTTTGTTATTCGTCCTGAGTGCTCCATATAGCAGCTGTCTTTTGCTGATAGGGCATATGGAATCGTCAACCCAAGAATACAGGGAAATAAAAATGTGTCGTGATAATTAGAGGGCTGCAATTTAAGATCCCAGATGCTACTCAGCACCAAACCAAGGAAGTTGAAATTGAATTTAACTAACAGGAAAGTTTTTCAAGATGGATTAAAGGCTAATAAGGACAATTTGAACAAAGTTTCTGAAATGCATTTGAATACAAAGCTTTTAATTTTCACACTGGACCATATTTATCATTGATCACAGCATGTAATCGCCATGACACTGTGGCTTCAACTGTTCCAGTAGAGGCTCGGCAACATTAATGTGACAATAAAATGAAGCAACTGATGAGCTGAATGTACTGAATGAGCAGGTTATCACACCAATGCAGTTTTTAATACCATGATGGCGCAGATATAAAATGGGGCCTTGATTAATGAAAGAGTGGTTCGGGAGAATAAGGAACCATTTTCAGACATGAAGTGCCACCACAGAGTTTTGACGTTCACCATATTAAACCCTGTTGTCTTTGGGATGTGCTGGAGAAGACTTTATGGAAAGGTTAAATCTTTTCCACCACCAGTTCGAGACCTCTGTGAAAAATGACCTGGATGGAAATAACTCTTGTGCTGTTGAAGTATGTTGACAAGCATTCCATGGCAGTTTCACACTCCAGTCAAGGCTAAAGGTGGACCAATATATTGAGTGAGTGAATTTTTTAAGGTGGTGTGTATACGATCTCTCAGACACTGACTTATGGTTTGGTATCATGTTAATTAGCAGGGGGAGGAGTAAGAGCGTCACTCCTGAGAAGGAATGGTGCCTACTTTGGTTTTCTTGGACTCTCAGTGATGGAGTACTAAGATATTGATCTGATGTGAACCTCTCATGATTTTTTTGAGTCATGGGGATGCTGTTGCCTATCTCTGAACACCCTATAAAGCTTGTCAGACCATTTCAGGGCAACACACACACACACACACACACACACACACGTATACATTAACTGTCAATTTGGAACAGTCAGTAAGTGTCTTTGGAGCACAGGAAGATAGAAAATAATAATAATAATAACAACTGGGAGAGCCCTTGGGGGTTGGGTGCCATACTCAAGGGCACTTCAGCCATGGAGGTTTAAAGGAAGGTATACCTCACTTTCCCAACACAGCTACATGTTTTTCTTGCTAGATCAGAAATCGAACCAGCGACCTTTGAGGCCCAAATCCACTTCTCTAACCATTAGGCTAAAATCAATCAATCTGGGTGCCGAGCTAGAATTCTGACGTAGGCGGCAGCCATAACAGCTTATCATGGCTGTATACGAAGAGCAAAAAAGTTAGAGGCCCAAAGTTCTTTCTACAGGTTGTTTTTACTGCGACACCATCTAAAAATTTCCATGGTGGGTTTATTAAACTTTATTTCTTATGTTTTTTACCTCTGGGCGCACTCTGGCAGTGAGGAAGTCACTGCCACCTGCTGTAGTGGATGTAGAATTACACTTTATCCTAATACAGCAAAAAAAAAGCATGTACCCTGGGGTCACACATGCCCCCCCTAACATCGCACCGTGACTCCTCAGGGGGGGGCGCACACCACTATTTGAGAACCACTGATTTAACTTCATGTGCATTTCCTGGTAACTTAGTACTAAATGATTGCAGTTATCACTTTAGTGCCAGAGATGTGTGTGTGTGTGTGTGTGTGTGTGTGTGTGTGGAGGGGGGGTCTATGATGAGATGTTGTGTGCTGTTGTCCTCTATTCCTCCTGTTTCTTATCTGGTCTGTCATTCTGCAGCATGGTTGTAATTCTCCTGCCTCTGGGCCACACTATAGATCAGTAACCACTGCGAGTGTGTGAGATCTGGGAAGCTCACTGACCTGCCAGACGGCTTTTAAATACATCAGTAGGAAAATGGAAAGATCAGAAGAGCGGTGCGGATATGCTGAAGCCATTAACTGTGACATCTGTGAGATTTTATTTGCAGGGATGAAAATAGGCCTGGTGTTGGATGTGTAGAAGTGAAAATGTAAGTACAGCTTTACTCAGACTGGGATAATACGGATGTGCCAGCAGAGATGGGCTGAAGACGAATGTTTAAGAGATCTGGGAGGAAGCAGCAGGTGTGCGTCAGGCTTGGTAAGCACAACAGGGATTGGAGAGGGGGCGCTGCCATAACCACAGACAACACCAAGCTTCAGCACGCTGTCATCCGTCTGCAATCAGAAAAGCTGTGAGACTCGTCTAAAGCGCTAAAGTGGGTTCTGTCTGCATGCTGCTCTGAATGATAGTAATTGGTAACCCATTTCAAGGCCTCAGTTCACAGAGAATAAAGAAACTCCTGCTGAAACTCACACACATCAGTGGCTTTAAACCAAATAAAGTGTGTTTTTTTTTTTTAAATCAAGAGTAAATTGAACATCTTTTAGAATGCTCAACGACACGGCTTCCAAGCTGTCTGACTACTGCTATAAGAAGCAATTTAACACAGACATGTGATATAGTTTCAGTAAACATGGGAATTAGTTTTACTTTTCAATTCAGAGAGAGAGAGAGAGAGAGAGAGAGAGAGAGAGAGAAACCGTGCATGTGTGTGTGTGCACGCACGCGCGAGAGAGTGTGTGAGTGAGAGAGAGTGAGTGAGGGAGAGGGGGGGGTGACAAAAATTTGACAGTAAATATAACAGAAAAGTAAAATGTACATACAGTACTGTACATTAATGTAAGGATCACTTCACTTCACTTATCCCTTAACATCCGAGGACATCGTTGGGGCGCCTTCATGGCGAGACTTAGGCTGATTTTGGCCTGACGGCACCCATCCCTCTCCAGGTCATGAACTACCTACGGGCAATTTAGAATGGTCAATTAACCTACTGTGCATGTTTTTGGATTGTGGGAGGAAACCGGAGCACCCGGAGGAAACCCACGCAAGCTCAGGGAGAACATGCAAACTCCACACAGAAACACCCAGGCAGGGAATCAAACCCAGGCCTTCTTGCTGTGAGGCGGACATGCTAACCACTACGCCACCATGCCGCCCAATGTAAGGATAGAGTGATATTAAGTTTAGAGATAGGGTGAGGTTAAGGTTAGTGTAAGGATAGGGTAAAGTTAGGGTTACAGTCAGGGTTAGGGTGTGGTTCAGATTAGGGTAAGGATAGATTGGGGTTAAGGCTAGGGTAAGGCTAGTGTAAAGACAGGGCGAGGTTAATGTTACAGTGAGGGTTAGGGTGAGGATAGGGTGCACTTATGGTTAGGGCAGTGCTTCTCAATTATTTTCTGTGGCAGCCCCTCTAGGAACACACACACACACACACACACACTCACACACCCCGAGTGACTATAAATAGTATTATTTGTCTATAAAATTATTAGTAGTACTCCTCTGCATAGCATTGTATCTTTATTACCGTTAAAAACAAAAAAAGAGAAATATAGTTCAACTTACAATAAGAAAAACTTCATTAAAATTGTTTTTTAATCTGTAACAGAAAAGATTTTAAGTGCACCAATGTGCCAGAAAAAAAAAATACATCCTTATTTAAACTCATTCAACTTATTTATCTCTTAAAATATCTCCGTCCCTCTCCAACTTTCTCTTTGTTCCTGTGAGAAATGTTTCCATGTTGTTTCTTGAGGGTTTGTTTACTGCACTTTCATGTTGTTTGCTCGTGCGTAAAACCACTACACCATAGCGCGACAATGAGACCGCCACTGCCATCTAGTGAAGTGGAGGTGCAATTACACTTAATTCTCGTACAGTAGGCCCTTGACATTCGCGGGGTTCGGTTCCGGGCCTTCCCGCGAATCGAGATAATCATGGAGAATAATAATCGAGAAAATAATCCATGGCCAAGGCAAACAGGTCCGGGGTGAAGGTCCAGACAAAGTGCGATTCAAAACAAACCTCTAAGACACGAGACAACAAAGGAAGCAGTCTCCCTTGCCCGGACGCGGGTCACCGGGGTTCCCTCCTGGAGCCAGGCCCAGGGGAGGGGCTCGAAGGCGAGCGCCTGGTGGTCGGGCTTATGCCCATGGAGCCTGGCCGGGCCCAGCCCGAAAAGGAGACATGGGTCCGCCCTCCCTCCCATGGACCCACCACCCGTGGGAGGAGTTTTAGGGGTCGGGTGCAGTGTGAGTTGGGTGGCAGCCAAAGGCATGGGTTCTGTCAGACTGATCCTCGGCTGCTTACTCTGACCTTCGGGACATGGAATGTCACCTCTCTGGTGGGAAAGGAGCCTGATTTGGTGCGTGAGGTGGAGAGATACCGACTAGATATAGTCGGGCTCACCTCAACGCATAGCTTGGGCTCTGGAACCATCCATCTCGGTGTGGGTATTCTTGTTGCCCCCCGTCTCGGTGCCCAAATGTTGGGGTTCTCCCCGGTTGACGAAAGGGTAGCTTCCCTCCGTCTTCGGGTGGGGGGTGGGGGGTCCTGACTGTTATTTGTGCTTATGCACCAAATGACAGTTCAGAGTACCCACCCTTTTGGAGTCTTTGGGGGTGTTGGAGAACGCTCCCTCGGAGACTCGCCGTTGTCTTGGGAGACTTCAACGCCCATGTGGGCAATGATAGTGTGACCTGGAAGGGTGTGATCGGTAGGTACGGCCTCTCCAGTCTGAATCCGAATGGTGTGTCGTTGTTGGACTTCTGTGCTCGTCATAGTTTGTCTATCACGAACACCATGTTCGAACATAAGGGTGTCCATAAGTGCACTTGGCACCAGGACACCCTAGGTCGCAGTTCGATGATTGACTTTGTAGTCGTGTCATCAGACTTGCGACCATATGTTCTGGACACTCGGGTGAAGAGAGGAGCTGAGCTGTCTACCGATCATTACCTGGTAGTGAGTTGGCTTCGGTGGTGTGGGAGGTTGCCTTCCAGACCTGGCAGGACCAAGCGTGTAATCAGGGTCTGCTGGGAACGTTTGGCGGAGCCCCCTGTCCAAGAGGCCTTTAACTCCCACCTCCGGCAGAGCTACAACCACGTTCCGGAGGAGGCGGGGGACATGGAATCCGAATGGGCCATGTTTCGTGCCTCCATTGCTGAGGCGGCAGCCCATAGCTGTGGCCGTAAGGTCGTCGGTGCTTGTTGTGGCGGTAATCCCCGAACCTGCGGTGAAGGGGGCCGTCCAGCTGAAGAAGGAGGCCGATCGGGTTTTATTAGCCTGTGGGACTCCTGAGGCAGCAAACGGGTACCGGCAGGCCAAACGTGCTGCAGCCAAGGCTGTCGCAGATGCAAAATCTCGGGCGTGGGAGGAGTTCGGTGAGGGCCTGGAGAGTGATTATCGGTTGGCCTCAAAAAGGTTCTGGGCCACCATCCGACGCCTCAGGAGGGGGAAGCAGTTCTTCACAAACACTGTTTACGGTGGAGGTGGGGAGCTGCTTACCTTGACTGGGGATGTTGTTGAGAGGTGGAGGGAATACTTTGAGGACCTTCTCAATCCCACCAACATGCCCTCCGTGGAAGAGGAAGACCCTGGGGGTTCGGGTGAGGGTCCGCCCATCACTGGAGTGGAGGTCACTGAGGTTGTCAAAAAGCTCCTCGGTGGTCGAGCTCCGGGGTTGGACGAGATCCGCCCGGAATATCTCAGGGCTCTGGATGTTGTCAGACTGTCTTGGTTGACACGTCTCTGCAACATCGCGTGGTCATCGGGGGCTGTACCTCTGGATTGGCAAACTGGGGTGGTGGTCCCAATTTTTAAGAAGGGGGACCGGAGGGTGTGTTCCAATTATCGGGAATTACACTCCTCAGCCTACCTGGGAAAGTCTATGCAGGGGTACTAGAGAGGAGGATCCGACCGATAGTCGAACCTCGGATTCAGGAGGAACAATGTGGTTTTCGTCCTGGCCGTAGCACTCTTGACCAACTCTATACGCTCCACAGGATTCTGGAGGGGGCATGGGAGTTTGCCCAATCTGTCCACATGTGCTTTGTGGATTTGGAGAAGGCTTTCGACCGTGTCCCTCGAAAGATCTTGTGGGGCGTGCTCGAGAATACGGGCGTTCGGATCCGTTGCTACGAGCTATTCGGTCGCTGTATCACCGGAGCCAGAGTTTGGTCCGTATTGGTAACAGCAGGTCGGATTCGTTTCCAGTGGGAGTTGGAGTCCGCCAATGCTGTCCTTTGTCACCGATTCTGTTCATAATTTTTATGGACAGAATTTCTAGGCGCAGTCGAGGCGATGAGGGGTTCTGGTTTGGTGGCCATCGGATATCGTCTCTGCTTTTTGCGGATGATGTTGTCCTTTTGGCTTCATCAAGTCGGGCCCTCCAGCTCTCATTGGAGCGATTCGCGGCTGAGTGCGAAGCAGCCGGGATGAAGATCAGTACCTCCAAGTCCGAGGCCATGGTTCTCAGTCGGACAATGGTGGAATGCACCCTCCGGGTCGGGCATGAGGTCCTGCCCCAAGTGGAGGAGTTTAAGTATCTTGGGGTCTTGTTTACAAGTGAGGGAAGGATGGAGCGAGAGATCGACAGACGGATCGCTGCCGCCTCTGCTGTTAAGCGGTGCCTGTACCGGTCCGTTGTGGTGAAAAAGGAGCTGAGCCGCAAGGCGAAGCTCTCAATTTACCAGTCGATCTACGTTCCAACCCTCACCTATGGTCACGAGCTTTGGGTAGTGACCGAAAGAACAAGATCACGGATACAAGCGGCTGAAATGAGCTTTCTTCGCCGGGTGGCGGGGTTCTCCCTTAGAGATAGGGTGAGAAGCTCCGCCATCCGGGGAGAGCTCAGAGTAGATCCGCTGCTCCTCCGCATTGAGAGGGGCCAGTTGAGGTGGCTCGGGCATCTGGTCAGAATGCCCCCCGGACGCCTCCCTGGTGTGGTGTTTCAGGCATGTCCAACCGGGAAGAGACCCCGGGGTCGACCTAGAACACGCTGGAGGGACTATGTCTCTCGGCTTGTCTGGGACCGCCTCGGTGCCCCCCCCGGGAGAGTTGGAGGAAGTAGCTCGGGAGAGGGATGTCTGGACCTTTTTGCTAAGGTTGCTGCCCCCGCGACCCGACCCTGGACTAAGCAGAAGAAGATGATGATGATGATGATGAAAATAATCCATGGCCACATGCGGGAATGAGCAGCTGTAAGTAAAATACAAATGTATCTATTACGTACTAAAATGTGCTTCTTAAACACATTCTACAGACAGTCTTACTCATTAATACAGTATTAATGTAGTAAAATGTAGTAATGATTAAGAAAAACATTTCAATTTTTACTGTTATATTCATTGATGCTAAAATATAAACATTATACAGCATACGCATAAAACACCTTTCAATTCATTCTCTTTATAAACATACAGCAGTGTAGTTTTCAAAAATGTCCACTCGAGGAACGCACTGTATTGCATTAGGCATGACACAACTGAATTCAGGTATTAACTGCATTAAGTCCGAGCAGCTCGGCCACGCCCCCCAACCGGAGCCGAAGTACAAAACAGAATTTTGGAGTGATAGAGTTAGAGGCGTTGCAAACCAAAGAAGCGGTGATATTGATGTGAGTTAATCCTCTGGCGCAGAGGCAAGCGTGCTTTTGTTTATTGGGAGTAAATGAGAATAGCGAATTCAGGTGTGTGTGCTCCCGAGCAGCTCAGCCACGCCCCTCAGGAAGTAAACAGTTAGTGAGAGGCACAGCGCCAAAATCAAAGTCCCCCAAAACACAGACCATAACAAAAAGGACATAAAAGAACAAGAAATGTAATGCATTGGATAAACAAAACACAATGAGAAACATGCTACACCACAGTACATAAAATATAACACGCAAACATTTTAAAAATTACCTTAGGTCATGTACTGGAATAATAATAATTAAAAAAAGACTTTAATAGTGGAGTGTTTTACAACAGTTCTAAGGATTACAGTATTCCTCTTCAGCTATGACTTGATTTCAGATGAAACCCGAGAAAGTCTTATTTCTTCAGAAGAGACATTCAACCTCATTACCTTTTTCTGGTGCTTCAGCAGGGTCTGAGTGACATCATAGAACTTAACTGGTAATTAAAACACACTAAAAAAGGCTAATTGCCAACTTGTGCGCGAATGAGGAAAAAGGGGCGTTACATCACCTCAACCAATCAGCAGGAAGGAGGACAACCATTGGCTGAATTTGAATCACGTGTGAGGTGAATACTCAAACCGCAAATGCAAAACCGCAAATAGTCAAGGGCCTACTGTACACAATTCCAGAAAAGCATGTTCTCCAGGGTCGTCCGTGCCCCCCCTCCCGGCATCGTACCCCGGCCCCCAAGGGGGGGCACCCCACTATTTGAGAAGCACTGGGTTAGGGTAAGTTTAAGATTAGTGTAAGGATTATGTGAGGTTGAGATTAGGGTAAAAGTTATGGTTAGGGTAAGGATAGGATGAGGTTAAGCTTGGTGTAAGTATGGGGGGGGGGGGTTTAGGGTAAGGTTATGGTTAGGGTAAGGATAGGATAAGGTTAAGGTTGGTGTAAGTATAGGGGGGGGGTTAGGGTAAGGTTATGGTTAGGGTAAGGATAGGGTGAGGTCAAGGTTAGTGTAAGTTTGCAGGACGTGAAAGTAAGACTGTGTATTGTCCCTTGTAGTTATGGAAACCAGACTTTGTGTTTGTTTGTGTGTGTGTGTGTGTGTGTGTGTGTGTGTGTGTGTGTGTGTGTGTGAGAGAGAGAGAAACAATTCGCTGAAACCCTTTTTTTTATCCCTGTTTGTGTGCGGTTGTTATGACTGCTGGTGGTGCTGTTGCTCTTGCCTCCACAAAAACACCAAAAGCAATCCTCCTATCTACAGTAAATAAGTTTAATCCAAAATGAAATCTAGCACCGTGGTGTTGTATCAGCCACAAGGTAGCCCTGGCAGTATATTTAAACCATCAACATCCACTTAATCCTGTTAGGGACATGGGGAAACTGAAGTTTATTTCAGCCAACTCTGGGTGAAGGCGGGGTACACCTTGAACAAATTGCTGAAAAGTTAATCACAGGGCGAATACACACTCATATTTCACACTCACATTCACACCTTGGGGCAATTTGGAAAATCAGTCAAAGGTGTGTCTTAGGGCTGTGGAAGGAAACTGGAGAACCCAGAGGAAACCCATGCAAGCATGGAGAGAACATGAAAACTCCACACAGAAACACCTTCACCAAGCCCAGGACTCATTAACACACCCAGTGTCAAACTGCCAGGATTAGCACAATCATCACGAATCCTTCAATTTCTGTTGAGATCATCAGGATTCGATTCCACAACCCAGTATGCTCCTAATCATCCATGATGATTTTAAGGTAACTTAATGGAACTGTGATGATTGGCTCCCGAGTGATGGATTGAGAAGGTGTGTGACTATTAACCCAGAGATCACGAGTTCGTATCCATGTTAATACCACAGCCATCCATGACCGGAAGTCCATAGGAGCTAATTTGTGGAACTTTCAGGGAAGGGAAGGGTGGCATGTGGGATTGCCAGCCAATCATGTCTGTGAACTCACTCGTATGAAGGGGTGGGTAGCACTTTTCTCCGAGTATCTTATACCGTCCCCAAAATATGCATGTGCCCCAGATCGGATAGAGGCAGGTGGCTAGCACCGCATGTCACGGAAAGGGTGAGTGCATGCTTTTGTCCCTTCCTGGTTGGTGGTGGTCGTGTGATAGGGAAGGGTGGGAATTGGATATGTGCAAGAAAATGGGGTGAAAAAATAAAAAAATAAAAAACTATTGTGATGTATTATGATTTGACTCCAATCATGATAGAACTTGGGAATAGTAGTAGAGCTTAACAGACCTTAACAGAGTGTAACAGACCTTGATGTGCCACAATAGAGGATTTTGATAAACGTGGAAACACAATATCATCAAGTTTCATCTCTTGGATGCACTCCACCTCCATTTTATACCCTGATCATGTTTCAAGCAAGCTCATAAATTGGAGAGCACCACACTTCTTTGAATGATGAATAATGGAGACTGTGGTCATTGTGAACCCAGTGTTAACAAAGGTTATGGAATTCTGATTTAAAATGAATACGTATATATATATTGGGAGCCCTAGTGCATTTAAGTACACATTTGTGAATATAGATGAGAAATTTCCATATTATGAATTAGTTTGCATTCATGAGATACTGTCCATATACTTACATACATGAAGCTAAACGATGGCTAAACGTATTGTATATGGACTGCTGACCATCACTCCCATGTGCAGTTCTTCCTCCAATGGATAGCACAATATCATAAATGAACACTGTTATAGAAATGGTACAATTGAATGTCTCAGTGATCAGGAGGGAAAGGTTTCAATCCTGTATAATGAATAGGAAGATCAACCGTTAAGCCTATTCGTCTCCTTTTGCAGTCTTGTCTCCTGTCCAGCCGCACACCATCTGGTTTCAGGTTGTATTAATGATGCCACATTACCCCAGGTACGATACAAATATACAGTCCAGTTGTTCAGCGGCTGGAAAATCTGCAATTTCAGCATGAATAAAGTCCACAGGGGCTTACTGAGGCTCATCTGTTTTAGAGTGAAAGATCATCATACTGTTTTGGCAAACCCAGAGAATGTGTTTACATGCAACAAAAAGTGTGCCAGATTGAGGAAAAACCATCAGGTGATGAGGTGGACATATTGAAGCAGCCAAAAATTTGGTTTCTAGCACCTCCAGAATTCATAAATAATGTATATTAATGTACTCTTAATGCAATTTTTGTTTACTTCATAACGTAGACACTTAAACAATCACAGCAGTAAACACTGTCCATGTGTATGATAAATAATCAAGCTGTGTAATTATAGATTAGTGTGATTTCATCATCCAGCAAATGTCATACTTTAGCTATTTATGAAACAGTCATTCATTCATTTTCTGAATCGCCTAATTCTAATTAAGGTTGCTAGGAGGCTGTCGCCCATCTCAGCCGACACGAGGCAAGGGCAGAGTACGCCCTGGACAGTGTGCCAGAGAATCGCAGGGAAGAACCACGCTGAAGGCTATTCAGCAATTCTTGACGAAAGTCAGCAATGGTTGGGGGGGGGGGGGGGGGCGCGCAGTGATAATCCTTGTCAGTGGAGCTTGAGCCCCCAACCTTGGGATTGGTAATACAGCACCTTACCACCAGGTCACCACTACCTCTGAACGAGACATTTATTTTTAAATATAAAATTTAATTCATTCATTCTTTCAATTTCTGGTAACACAGGAGTAACGAGGATGGATAGGATCAGGAATGAGTACATCAGAGGGACAGCACATGTTAGATGTTTTGGAGACAAAGTCAGAGAGGCTAGATTGGACATGTACAGAGGAGGGATAGTGAGTGCATTGGTAGTAGGATGCTGAGGTTGGAACTACCAGGCAGAAGGCCGAGAGGAAGACCAAAGAGAAGATTTATGGATGTGGTGAAGGAGGACATGAAGATAATTGGAGTAAGAGTAGAAGATACAGAGGATAGGGTAAGATGGAGGCGGCTGGTTTGCTGTGGCGACCCCTGAAGGGAAAATCCGAAAGAAGAAGAAGAAGAAGAAGACAGCGCTGCAGTGCTTAACACGTCCATCTCACAACAAGCAGGTCCTGGGTTCAATTCCCAGGCTAGATGTGTTTCTGTGAGGAGTCACCATGTTCTTCCCATGTTTGCAGGGGTTTCCTCCAGGTACTCTGGTTTCGTCCCACAGTTAAAAAACATGCACAGTAGGCTATGTGGATACTCTAAATCATCTCTAGATGTCCAGGGTGTACTCTACCCTCGCCCAGAGTTGGCTGAGATGGGCCCCAGCCTGCTCCTTAATTGCATTTAGCTGACACTTGTATCCAGAGTGACTTATGGAAGAGTTTTAAAGCCTCTCTCAGTGAATATATTCTTGTACTGGTTTGTCATAACACAAACTAAGTATACCGTCAGTCAAACTCAGATGGTAGGTTCTCTCTCTTTCTTCTGTGTGTGTGTGTGTGTGTGTGTGTGTGTGTGTGTGTGTGTGTGTGTGTGTGTGTTGTTTGTACACAGCATAGTATTTAGATTAAGCACTATGCTGTGTACACACACACACACACACAATTTTTCAGCCGTCGTTTCAAGATACCCAGTGACTCAGCTGCCTGAATGCTCATAGGAAGTTCATTCCACCACCTTGGAGCTAGAACAGAGAAGAGTTTAGATGCATTCTTCCCTTGTCCCTTGGTAGAGGGAGGGGACGGTCTCGCAGTGCTAGAGTATCTGAGAGAACGCGGTGCAGTGCAAGGTGTGATAAGTGCTTTGAGGTAGGAAGGCACAGGTCCATTTTGGCTTTGTAGGCAAGCACTAGTGTTTTAAATTGAATGTGAGCAACTACAGGAAGCCAGTGGTGTAATTGTATCAGTGGTGTGGTGTGGGAAAATTTGGGAAGGTCGAAAACAAGCCATACAGCTGCATTCTGGATCATTTGCAGAGGTCGAATAGTGCTCAAAGGTGGACCTGCCAGGAGTGAGTTGCAGTAATCTAATCTTGAGATGACAAGGAATTGAACAACTGTCTGAGTGGCCTTCCTGGAAAGGAATGGTTGAATTCTTTTGGATAGAAAAGAGAAGAAATCGACATGGTTAGTGAGAAAGATTAGTGATATGAGAAGAGAAAGACAGACGCTTATCTATGGTTACTCCAAGATTTCACGAAGTGCCTGAAGGAGCAATCACAACGTTGTCTAAAGAGATTGCAAGATCTTGATGTAAGGATCAGTGAGCTGGGATTAAGAGCAATTCAGTCTTTTAGTTTTTCAATTTTAGTGAGATGGGACTATGGCACACTGAGCTTGAAGTTCACTGGAGGTACTGAGGGAGATGTTTCTGGATCAGATAATCTTGTTTTGGGGTGATGTTGGGTGGCTGGTGCTGTTTCTCTGACCTAACCCCTTGTGGGGGTTTTTTCTTTTCTGTGTTGCTTTCTTAAATTTTGAACGCATCTTCATTCACCAGAAACTCTTGAAGCACTCAGCAGGAGATAAATACTGTTCCACCAGACATGACCATTCGAGATATGACAGGCTAGGAAGCCTATAGACAATGTTAGAAACCATTTGAATGATGTCATCTTTAAAACATGATTCATGTGTGAAAATAATAATCTGATTACCTTTAATGATTTTTTTTTCCCATTTACCTTTGAAATATGGCAGGTTTTATTCAGTCACCCTGTATATAGAAGTTTATATTGATGATCCATTCCCTCATTCATGGCATACAGGATGATCAATAACTGGCTGGTGCCTGTGAGCAGATTTTGAGTGACCATCACCCACAACAGAATTCTATCAGTTACTCCTCACACAAACACATCTCTGAGTTGCTGCGCAAGCTTCTACTTGTAGCGCCAGTAAAATGACTATCAGCTGAAGGAGTCAGCACTTCAGTAATGATGGAAATAATGGTCAATGCTACAGTAATGACTGATTAATGACTGAAACCTTTTAAAGTGAATCAACCGCTCATTTCCATAATGGGACTCCTGAGGCTACTGAAAAGTTTATGGTCCCACTGTTGGGCAAGAAAATGGCCTAACATGAAGTTGAAAGACTTCTACTGAGAATTAAACAATTCTGAGTTTGAATTTGTGTCCTTGAAACTTTTTCAAAAAACTTTTTATGAATATTTTGCAGACGTTTCCCTCCCGTGTCTGCAGGAATCACTTAAAGCGCATCATGATGCATTATAAGAGTGTCAGAATAATATTATAAGGGGGTAATTTTTTTTTTGCCCGCCCGCAGGTCGGCCGATGGTACAGTTATATATGTTTAAATGTATATCGACATTGTTTTGTTTTGAATGTAGCATGCCCGCCCGCCGCGATGCCTCTCTGAATTGGGGTTAATTGCTTTTTGAGTATGTATGTTCATTGGCCAAGTTAAACTGCGTCACATGCCTAAAAACATGTACATTTCCGGAAGTGCACATTTAAGTTTAAGACCTAGAAATATCGAGACCTAGTTTGCATTTTAGATTTGTTATTTATCAAAGTTATGAGTAAAATCTTTAACATTTGAAGGAAAATTCCAGACAATGTTAGAAGGTGCGAGAAACCGGGGGTAGGGTGTGTATATAAGCACGTCACAGATCGTCGAAGTGAAGGGAGGTAGTTTGGTGACACAGGGCCAAAGAGATAAGACGGTCATTCCATGGAGATGATTTTGAATGTTTATTTTTATTATAAGCATTTATAGTGTTGAATATGCATTTATTGATAATATATCCACATATACATGTACGTATACGTCAGTCAAGGGGGGTCAATCTTACTTCGTGGAAATCGGTGGTGGGGGGGATGGTGGTCTCAGTCTCAATTAACCGCAAAAAGTGAGGGATCCCTGCATTGGTTATTTAAAAATAAGACTGTGTCCGAGTCTTCACTGTCTCTAAAGTCACAAGTTATTGACACCGGCAGGGCTATCCTAACCCCCTTATATTCAACAAAGAACTTTAGAAATTAATGAAATCACTAATGGATTTATGGTGAATTCACAATACTATCTATATATATATATATATATATATATATATATATATATATATATATATATATATATATATATATATATATACATATATATATGTAGAAGATGTTTTGGAGACAAAGTCAGAGACGCTAGATTGAGATGGTTTGGACATGTACAGAGGAGGGATAGTGAGTATATTGGCAGTAGGATGCTGAGGTTGGAACTACCAGGCAGAAGGCCTAGAGGAAGACCAAAGAAGAGATTTATGGATGTGGTGAAGGAAGACATGAAGGTTGTTGGAGTCAGAAAAAAAGATGCAGAGGATAGGGTGAGATGGAGGCGGATGCTTTGCTGTGGCGACCCCTGAAGGGAGCAGCCGAAAGGAAAAGAAGAAGAAGAAGAAGAAGATATATATATGTACGTACACACACACACACACACACAGGTATCCCTCGCTACTTTGCGCTTCAATTCATGTGGCTTCAGTGCATTGCATTTTTTAAAAAATAAATAAATATTAATCTGATTAAAAAATAAGGAAATTAAGGAAGAATAGGGGAAAAGTTAAGGAAAATGACACAAAAATAAGGCCAATTATGCAAAAAAAAAACCCTAAACAAACACAAAACAAAGAACAATCCAAAGTCTCCCATCAAAACTAGTTACATTGTTGCGTCTGTGTGTGCACTGCATCTGTGTGCATGCCTGCACATATGTATGTGTGTCATGCAATACCATCTGTATGTGTATTTATATTCTATTTAAAACTTGTGTTATTTTTTAATGTTGAGTTGTTATTAAAAGCATTTAGAGCCTTGAATATGTATTTTTGATATTATATACACATATACATGTGTGTATACATCAATCGGGGGTGGGGGGTGGGGGGTGATCCTACTTTGCAGATTTTGATGGTTGAGTGGGGGATCTCGGTAACAATTAACTGCAGAAAGTGAGGGATCCCTTATATATATAAGCTGTCCATCACCCACTTGAGTGCAATTCTCTGAAAGCAGAACCTCTATAGAGACATCAGGTAGTATTCAGCAGTACAGTAGGCCCTTGTTATTTGCAGGGGTTCAGTTCCGACCCCTCCCGTGAATCAAGATAATCTGGAAGTTCTATACACAGAAGTAAAACCCCATGCATCATATTACATGCATGAATGATCAACCGAAAGTAAAATACTATGTATCTATTACATGCGATAAAATATGTTTCTTAAACACATTCTATAGACAGTCTTAGAAAAGAAAAACTTTTTCATTTTGTACTGTGATATTTATTAATAAAATGTATAAACATTATACAGTATACTTACATACACACATACATATATATATATATATATATATATATATATATACATATATATATACATATATATATAAATATATATATATATATATACATATATATACATATATACACACACACACACACACACACACACACACACTAGGCCCTTGACTATTTGCCATTTTGCACTCACGGTTTGAGTATTCGCGGACTGCCAAGCAACTGACACGTCACTCAAATTCAGCCAATGGCTGTCCTCCTTCCTGCTGATTGGTTGAGATAGTGTAACGCCCCCTTTTCCTCATTCGTGCACAAGTTGTCAATGAGCCTCTTTTTTTGTGTGTTTTAATTACCAGTTAAGCTCTATGACACCACTCAAACGCTGTGTGTCTTCTCTGGCCAAGCGATAGAAAATGTTGGATGTCTCTTCTGAAGAAATAAGACTTTCTCCTGAAAAAACAACAGTTTCCTCTAAACTGTTGTATTAAAGTCTTTTTCAATTATTATTCCAGTACAGTATCAGTAAGCTGAAAGACTGTCAGCGTGTTTCTGTCCCTTGCTAAAGGGTTGTGTCAGGAAGGGCATCCAACGTAAAAACCTATGCCAATTCAAACGTGTGAATCATTCGCTGTGGCGACTCCTGATAAAGGGAAATCTCATTCCAGTACAGTATCTAAGTTAATGTTTGTGTGTGAGATTTTATGTTCTGTAGCATGTTTATCAAACGATAACAAAAGGATAAACTTTATTACGCGTCATGTTCTTTTACATTGAACTTGGAGTGACGTCTTAGAGTGACGTCTCCAAGATGGCGCTGCCTAGAGGGCGACGTCGCGGAGTTCTCAGAGTCAAATGTTTTGTTTGTTCATGTTTTGCACTATGCTCGTCTATGACCGGTTGACTCTACTACAGCTATGAGATCAGAGTCTTCTGAAGTTTAGCACCTTCTTATCCTGAGCTAATATGCTATGGTAGCTCAATGCTAGCTGCATGTGTGTGTGTGTGTGTGTGTGTGTGTGTGTGTGTGTGTGTGTGTGTGTGTGTGCTGTGCAAATCTTTTAGGAATCTTTATTATAAACTTTGCTATAGGTTTTTATTTTATAATTTGCATATTAGTAGGTTTGTCAAAAAAACTTTAGATTTCCGATTACATTAGTTTCCAGCACAAAATGCAATCTTGCATAAAAAAATATTTGTATAGTTGTATATCAATAAAGATAGAAGCATATTACATCTAAGACGGGACATTTCAGTTAAAAATATAATGAAGGTTGCTGCAATAAAAAGGTTGGGGATCCCTGCTGTAAGAGACGCGGAAGATCCTGTACTTGTAAAACTGCACAGACTGGACCTGATGCTGTTTTATTTTCAAACAAAAAGTCATTATCACACCTAATATTGAATTAGTTTAATTTATTCCTATTTACTGTTCTTTATAGATTTTTATGTAAAAATCTTTAATTTAATGTCATTATTTATATGTAAATAATTAGACATCTTTGTTCTACACCACTCCTTTTCTTTGCATGTGCTATCCACTGGAGCCCCCTTGGGTTAAATACAGAGGCAAGAATTTCCCTTGTGGGATTAATACAGTATAGTAGGATGAAAAAAAAAAAAAAAAAAAAATGCTTTATTATGCAAAAGAGAAAAGCAGATGTGTGCATTCAGCACTTTGTACTTGGTAGCTTGTACCAGCTATCAGTTCTAATAGTGTTGAGGAATTGAGAAAATGAGCTTTAAAAACATGCATAGCATAGAAAGCTAATACTGAATGCAGGCTTTCTGCTATTTTGAATAATGAGACTTCCTGCTGCTTGGTTTTTGAGAATCAATTCCTTTCGTCAGCCTTACAGTCGCGTCCAAGGTTATTTTTCTCTTTCTGATGTACTTCATTACAAAGCAGCATTAGATCATGGATTTTCCCTGTGATCTATCCGGCCCTGTTCTCGATGTGTGTGAGAGATTGGTTTCTTTTCATCACTGTGAAACTCATGACAGAAACATAAGAGGTTGGATTTCAATCCTACTGAAGCACTAGAATATCACCCATTTCTAAGAAGCCATGAATATTTCACCTCATACATAAAACTCTTTTTGTATATTATTGTTCATTCATCCATTTTCTGAGCCGCTTAATCCTAATTAGGGCCACGGGGAGGCTGACACCCATCTCAGTTGACTCCGAACAAGGGTTGGGTACACCCTGGATAGCTCACCAGGCCATCACAGGGCCAACACTCACACAACCATCCATACTCCCACTCACACCTAGGGGAGATTTGGAACAGCCAGTTAACATACTGTGTATGTTTTTGGGCGGTGGAAGGAAACACACGAAAGCAAGAGTAGAACATGCAAACTCCACACAGAAACACCTCAGCTGGGAATCGAACCCAGGACCTTCTTGCTGTGAGGCAGACGTACAAACCACTACTCCACCGTCCCTATACTATTGTTTCTGAGGACAAATACAATATTTATTGCAGAGCTAGTTCTCTTCGTATAGGCTGTTTCCATCCGGTCATCTATGTATTTACCAAACTGCTTACAAGTATTTGGAAGATGATCTTATCCAGAGCGACTTACAATTATTATTTTTGTGCAACTGAGCAATTGAGGGTTAAGGGCCTGCTCAAAGGCCCAACAGTGGTGATAGTAGGGATTGAACCGCTGACCTTCTGATCGGTAACTCATCGCATAAACCACTAAGTCACCACTGCCCTACTAGAGTGATATGGATGCTGAAGCTTATCTCAGGCAACACTTGAGCCAACGCTATCATGAAGGCATAATACAAACCGAACAGCTCACGAGTCCATCGCAGGGCCAACATACACAATAATTTAGAATAGCCAGTAAGTCTAAGGAAGTGATCACACTAGTGGTGTGAGATAAAAGCAAGTGATACAAATGTATTATTATTATTATTTATTAATTAATTTATTTATTTATTTTATTGCCACCCCACATGCAAGCAAATTTTTGTGCCTTAGATATGTACATCACACAAAAGTCATAAGAAGGTCATGCATCATATTTTGCAACTAATGTTCAAGTAATTTGTGATTGTTTTCCAGATGCTTGGTGAAAACAGTGAATATCCAGTTGTGATTCAGTCATATTTTGTTCACTTTTTGTTCTAAAACTGTTCACTATATATTTGTACATTATTAGTGTGAATAAAATAGAAATTAAATATTAGGAATTTGTTTTTTGTTGCGAACAAAAAACAAATAATTCATGAGCAAACAACCACATTGCGACAATTTTGTGATATGTACACACTTTTTTAGAAGAGTTTGAGGCTACACTGCATCAGAGAATCTTTTTGTGACATTTGCAAAAATTTCAAATCTTCTTCTTTTCCTTTCGGCTGTTCCCTTCAGGGGTCGCCACAGCAAATGATCTGCCTCCATCTCTCCCTATCCTCTGCATCTTCTACTCTTACTCCAACGACCTTCATGTCCGCCTTCACCACATCCATAAATCTTCTCTTTGGTCTTCCTCTGGGCCTTTTGCCTGGTAGTTCCAACCTCAGCATCCAACTACCAATATACTCACTATCCCTCCTCTGTACATGTCCAAACCATCTCAATCTAGCCTCTCTGACTCTGTCTCCAAAACATCTAACATGTGCTGTCCCTCTGATGTACTCATTCCTGATCCTATCCATCCTCGTTACTCCCAAAGAGAACCTCAACATTTTCATCTCTGCTACCTCCAACTCTGACTCCTGTCTTTTCCCCAGGGCCACTGTTTCTAAACCATACAACATCGCTGGCTTCAACACCGTCTTGTACACTTTTCCCTTCATTCTTGCCGATACTCTCCTATCACACATCACACCGGACACTTTTCTCCATCCATTCCAACCTGCCTGCATGCGCTTCTTCACCTCTTTTCCACACTCTCCATTGCTCTGGATTGTTGAGCAAAAATTTCAAATATGTTTAAAATTTTTGCCGATGACTTCACTAACCAGATGATGAAAACATAATGCCAGGAATATCATGGGACAAATTTGAGAACGAAAAGCTACAGCCACAAATTGCTATTCATGTCAGTCGCTTTCATATCACACCTCGTGTGATCACCCCCTAATGTACATGTTTTTGGACTGTGCATGGCAACAAGGAACCCGAAAGAAAGTCATACAAGATTGGTATCTTTGCACGGGTATAATTGGTAAGTTTGATCTATGATTTTTCTCCCAGTACATGGGCGATTATCAAAAACATGGGGGAGGGGGTTCTTATTGGGGCAGGGCGCTTATTACATCGTTTACGGTATATGTGTGTGTGTGTGTGTGTGTGTGTGTGTGTGTGTGTGTATATGTGTATATATATATATATATATATATATATATATATGTGTGTGTGTGTGTGTGTGTGTGTGCGTGTGTATGTTTGTTTGTTTATGTGCTGTGCAAATATTTTAGGAATCTTTTTTATTATAAACTAAGTTTGTCCAAAAAACTTTAGATTTCTGATTACATTAGTTTCCAGTACAAAATGCAATCTTGCATGAAAAAAAATTTGTATAGTAGTACAACAATAAAGATAGAAGCATATTACATATAAGACGTGACATTTCAGTTAAAAATGTAATGAAGGTTGCTGCAATAAAAAGGTTGGGGATCCCTGCTGTAAGAGACACGGAAGATCCTGTACTTGTAAAACTGCACAAACTGAACCTGATGCTGTTTTATTTTCAAACAAATTGCTATTCATGTCAGTCACTTTCATATCACACCTCTAGTGTGATCACCCCCTAATGTACATGTTTTTGGACTGTGCATGGAAACAGGGTATTGGGGTGCCCTAAAGAAACTCATACAAGACACTGGGACAACATGCAGATTCCACACAGAAACCCCATCCCAAGCCCAGGAGTGGCACCCCGGACTTTCTTGCTGTGATGCAGACATTTTAACCACTACACCACCCTGCTGTCCCATTTTCCGTTATGTTTAAAGCAAATATATACCATAATTTGCAAATGGGTCTCAAATTAAGGTAAATGAAGTGCTGGCAATTAAGAAGCAATTTATAGTGTTATGTATATTTTCAAGCTTGTTGATTCAGTTCTGTAACTGAGCTTTCAGATATTCACTGAAGAAATAAGAGCTTTATGTGTTATTCTGTAATTTAATCATAGCAAAGTGTGAATTTAAACGCAGTCGGAGTCACCATTTTCAATTCCATTTAACTTTCAGGTCTCTATATCCTAGAGGTTATGAGCCAAGGAGTTTAAGAGGTACAATCAATAAATCTGAATTCAATGAAAGATAAACATAGAGTGGCATCATTACTTGAGAGAAAGAAAATCCAGAGGCTCAAGGGATTGATTAAAATTAAATTAATATAATATAATAACTATTAAGTTCTTGTATTTCTTACTTTTACACCAAATTGAGATTTTACCTGGTGTTATAAAGGAGCCTCTTGGTGTGAAATAACAATAGCGAAAAGACTCAAGTTTTCATTTTGCCTACGATCACTTTATAGGAACTTCACCATTCATTCATTTTCTGAACCGTTTAATTCTAATTAGGGTCACAAGAGGTTGGCACCCATCTCAGCTGAATCTGTGCTAGGGCAGAGCACACCCTGGACATCTTACCAGGCAGAAGCACACTGATGTCAGAAGCTACTCTGAATGAAAGTCAGGAATGGTTCTTTTACACAAACCTCCCACTACAGATAGTGAGAGACATGGCCAGCCTTTGATAACTTACTTAGCTGCACGGGGCAACAGCAAGACGCGCTGATGATAGTGAAGCTTGAACCCCTAACCTTGGGATCAGTAATCCAGCACCCTACCACTGGGCCAGCAATGCCTTTGAACTTCACCATACACATAATTATTTACACTTCTTGTGGAATTTGTTGTTTATTTTTTGTTGTTTGGGTGCATGTTTGCTCAAATCATTCAGTGCACTCTTCTCCTCCACCAGTGTCATTTTAAATCAGGCATTATCACATCATGACATGCTGCTGTGACACCAAGGAGAATTGCAATTACTTCTGCTCTATTCCTCTTGTCAGTTTGCAGGAAAGTGGAAGGTGTAGATACAATAGTATAACTCATTTTTTTGGGTGTGATCCCATGGTGGATTAAAAAAAGAAATGAAAGGACAGTGGGCCCACAGAAAGAGCATTCCTCTTGACTGTTGACTTAAATGCAAAGGTAAATACCAATAGCAGATGTGTATACCTCTCAAATTGCCTTTAACAGTATTTGTTTCCTGATTAGGCAAGCATCTCAAAACAACACAAACTCACACACGAAAAACAAAGCTGACGCAATCACTAAATTCAGTTTTAAGTGCACCAAGAAATCAGCAAAATTGAAACCATAAAGATGTTTTGTTTTTGCAATTTAAAATTGGGGTAGAACAGTGACATCCACCGCACAGCAAGAAGATCGTGGATTACAGTCTCAAAAAGGACAGTTTCAAAAAGGACATTTCTGTGTGGAGTCTACATGTTCTCCCCATGCTTGCATGAGTTTCCTCTGGGTAGTCTGGTTTCCTGCTATAATCCAAACACATGTGCATAAGGTTTGTTGGCTGTTCAAAATTGACCTTCGGTGTGATTGTAAATGGTTGTGTGTGTTGGACATGATGGTTTAGATAGAAAGAGATGGATAGATACTTTATTAATCCCAGAGGGAAATTCACATTTTCCCACAATATTGTCAATAAACAGCAGACACTTATACTATAAAAAATAAATTAAAGGCATATACAGTAAAAACACAGAGGCATATATAGTACATTGGCATATACAGTATTTGATATCCAAAATTCAAAAAATAGTGGAGCTCCACGATTTATTAACATGCTTGGAGCATGATTGGGGTATGAAAAGGAGGCAGTGTGCATCCAAGAGATGAAACTTGCAGAAATTATGTTGTGTTAAAATTCTTTAAGGTCTGTTAAGCCCCACTGTGCTCTACTATAATTCTCACACAGCCTGAGCTGATGTGTGAGGTGGAGAGATAGCAACTAGATCCAATCAGACTCATTTCAACGCATAGCTTGGCCTCTGAAACCACCCATCTTGAGAGGGGATGGACCTTATTCCATTCTGGAGTTGCTCGTGGGGAAAGGCGGCAAGCTGGTGTGGGCATCCTTGTTGCCACTGTCTCAGTGCTCACACATTGTGGTTCTCCCAGGTTGGCTAAAGGTAAGTGGGGGGGATGGGTCCTCAATGGCAGGATGGGTCCTCACTGTTGTTTGTGCTTATGCACCAAATGACAGTTCAGAGTGCCCACCCTTCTTGGAGTCTTTAGGGTGTGTGTTGAAAACACTTACCTAGGAGACTCACTCGTTGTCCTGGGAAACCTCAACGGCCATGTGCTATAGTGTGACTTGGAAAGGTGTGATCAGTAGGTACTGAACCCAAATGGTGTTTCGTTGTTGTTTTCTTTGATTGTCACAGTTTGTCCATCACGAACACCATGTTCAAATATAAGGGTGTCCATAAGTGCAATTGGCACCAGGACACTCTATGCCGCAGTTCGATGAGCAACGTGTAGTCATGTCACCGGACTTGCGGCCGCATGTTCTGGGCACTTGGGTAGAGAGGAGCTGAGCTGTCAAACGATCACCAACAGGTGGTGAGCTGGCTTTGATGGTGAGGAAGGCCACTCTAAAGACCTGGTAGGACCAAGGATGTAGTTAGGGTCTCCTGGGAACTTTTGGTGGAGTCTCCTGTCAGAGAGACCTTTAACTCCCATCTCCGGCAGAGCTACAACCACATCTTGAAGGAGGTGTGTGGCATGGAATCTGAATGGGCCATGTTTCATGCTTCCAATGCTGAGGCAACAGCCCATAACCGTGGCCGGAAGGTCATCGGTACCGGTGGTGGACACCTGCAGCGAAGGGAGTTGTCCAGCTAAAAAAGGAGGCCTATTGGCTCTTATTGGCTTGTAGAACACCCAAGGCAGCAGACAGATACCAGCAGGGCAAACATTCTGCAGCCCAAGCTGTCGCTGATGTAAACTCTCAGGAATGGGAGAAGTTCGGTGAGGGCCTGTAAAGCAATTATCGGTTGGCCTCAAAATGGTTCCAATGCCTCAGGAGGGAGAGACAGCTCTCCACAAATACTGTTTACAGTGGACGTGAGGAGCTGCTCTCCTTGACTGGGAATGTTGTCGGGAGGTGGTAGGAATACATTGAGGACCTCTTCAATCCCTCCAACACACCCTCCATGGACGAGAAACATTCTGAAGATTTGGCTGGAGGTCCACCCATCACTGGAGCAGAGGTTGCTGAGGTTGTCAAAAAGCTCCTAAGCGGTCAGGCATGGGCGGGGGGGCGGGTGGATGAGATCCGTACTGAATATCTTAGGGTCCTGGATGTTGTAGGGCTGTCTTTGTTGACACGTGTCTGCAACATCACATGGTCATCGGGAGCCATACCTCTGGATTGGCAAATCGGAGTGGTAATCCTTCTTTTTAAAAAGGGGGACCAGCTGTTGTGTTCCAATTATTGTGGAATCACTTCTCAGCTTACCCAGAAAAGTCTATGTAGGAGTGCTGGAGGGGAGGATTCAACCAATAGTTGAACTTCAGATTCAGGAGGAACAATGTGGTTTTCGTCCTGGCCACGCACTCTCGACCAACTCTACGCTCTACAGAATAAGAAGGGGGCATGCGAATTTGTACAAACTGTCCACATGTGTTTTGTGGATTTAGAGAAGGCTTTCAACCGTGTGCCTTGGGCTATCCTGTAGGAAGTGCTCCGGGAGTACGATTTTCCCGACCCATTGATAAGGGTCAATCGGTGACTGTATCACCAGAACCCAGGTATATTTCGCATTGGAAATAACAGGTTGAATTAATTTCCAGTGAGAGTTGGAGTTTGCCGAGACTATCCTTTGTCATCAATGTTGTTCATAATTTTTATGGACAGAAATTCTAGGTGGCCTGGTGGTAAGGTGCTGAATCACTGATCCCAAGGTTGGGGGTTCAAGTCCCACTCTCAATGGTTTATCACTGTCCCCCCAGTGCATCTAATTGGGTTATCAAAGTGGTCTGTGGTGGGAGGCATGTAAAAGAACCATTGCTGACTTTCGTTACAAGTAGGCTGCATAGCCGTCAGTATGTTTCTGCCCTGCAATGGCCTGGCGAGCTGTCCAGGGTGTACTCTACCCTTGCCCAGAGTCAGCTGAGATGGGCACCAGCCACCCCGAGATCCAAATTAGAATTCAGCTGTTTCGAAAATGAATGAATGATAAATTCTAGAAACAGCCGAGGTGTCCAAGGGTTCTGGTTTGGTGGCCATCGGATCTCGTGTCTGCTTTTTGTGGATGATGTTGCTCTTTTGGTTTCATTAATTCGGGACCTCCAGCTCTCATTAGAGCAATTCATAGTCAAGTGTGAAGCAGCCGGGATGAAAATCAGCACCTCCAAGTCCGAGGCCATGGTTCTTAGCAGGAATATAATGGAATGCACCCTCCGGATCTGGAATGAGGTCCTTCCCCAAGTGGAAGAGTTCAAGTATCTTGGTTTCCTGTTCACGAGTGGTGGGAAGAACGGAGCGGGAGATCGACAAGTGGATTGCTGCAGCCTCTGCTGTAAAATGGAGCCTGTACCGGTCTGTCATGGTAAAGAGGGAGCTGAGCCGCAAGGCAAAGCTCTCAATTTACCAGTTAATCTGCATTACTACCCTCACCTATAGTCACGAGCTTTGGGTAGTGACCAAAAGAATAAGATAGCTAATACAAGCGGCTGAAATGAGCTTCCTTCGCCGAGTGGCGGGGCTCTTCCTTAGAGATAGGGTGAGAAGCTCAGCCTTCCGGGGGGAGTGTGGAGTAGAACTGCTGCTCCTTTGCATTGAGAAGAGTCAGCTGAACTGGCCTGGGCATCTGGTTAGAATGCCTTCCGAACGCCTCCCTGGTGTGATGTTTCGGGCAAGTCCAACTGGGAGGAGAGCCCAGGGTTGATCTAGAACACGCTGGAGGGGTTATGTCTCTCAGCTGGTCTGGGAATGCCTTGGTGTGTGTCCCCGGAAGAGCTGGAGGAAGTGGCTGGGGCGAGGGACTTCTGAACCTCATTGTTTATTCTGCTGCCCCTGCAACCCAACCCCAGATTAAGCAGATGAAGATGAATGAAAAAGGATGACTGAATGAATCACTGCAGTAATAAATGAGTTTGTATGCTAAACCTTTAGAACTGTCTGACTGCTTTACCACCACCCCACCCCCATGCAATGTATCTGTATATAAAAGCAGTTTATACCAAGTATCAATATTGATTAATGAAACAGAATAAAATTGTATTGCAGAATTAACTTTCCAATTAATTACAATTGAGTTTGAGCATGCTTCTGTCCATTATTGTGATGATCTGGATCTGTGTCTTTAAAGCTTGAATGCTAAATCCATAAGTACTCATCTCATTTTCTGTATTACTTTACCCTATATTACACCCTGAACCTTTTCAGACCACTGCAGGGCCAACAAAAACTTACAACCATTCACACTCACATTAACCCCAGGGGCAAACGAGAATATCCAATTAGTCGAATATCCATGCACTTGGATTGAGAACAATTTGAACTGAGAACTAGACTGTGGGAGGAAACGGTGGTACCTAGAAGAAACCCACGAAGCACAGGGAGAACATTGAAGCTCAGGGACTTTTTTCTGTCAGGTGGACATGCTAACCCCTACAACAACATTCCGCCATCCCATCACAAACCCCATCTTGCATGAATTAGGCTGGGAATTGCTCCTGCTCTCCCTGCAATCCTGGTGAATAAAAAATATATTTAACAGGTGATTGAGCTGCACTTGTATCTGACATTAACTGGGAAGTATAATTATTGGCTGTGTGCTCGTAAATGAACATAGGAAACAAATCACTGACATTGACACATTATGATTTCATTTAAAGATCAAGACCCAAATGATTCTGGAATGATTTAATCCATTCATGCAAAGCAGCTCCCATACACAGTTCCATTAAAAGTTATTCTTCGATAATCAAAACGTTGCTATTAGTAGGAGTAAGCTTGTCACTAGAACTGCTGCTACAGAAAATTATTCACACCATGTGACTAAATATAATCAAGAATTTAAATGTGCTGAGGTCATCGTGTTATCTTTTTTGAGTAATGAACATTTGGAGAGGTAATAAAATGTGGTATGCTAATTGAAAATTGGTGCTAAACTCCAATAAAATATTGCTTTACCGCTGCTTACATTATTCACACCCCCATTGCCATGTGCATTTTTGTGCAGGAGCAGCAAATGTTGGATAAACTATCCCCCTCTCAGAAGCATGTGAGTCATAGCACCTGGCAAATTGCTCCAATTTTGTGGTTGAAAATAGATATAGATGAATAACTAAACACCTCACACCATTTTCCCTTGCAACTCCCTTGGGGCATTTTTTTTCTCCTTCGTGCTTGGTTCAATATTTTTCGAGGTGGAAAATCCATTGCATTTCACTTTCACCTTTTATGGACATTTTGACATGTGAACATTCCTGAGATGAAGTGAACTAAACGGAATGTCCTCTTCGGAGCAGCAAAGTGCACAAGCGTCACAGTCGGTCAACTGAAAGATGCAGAAGGGAACCACCCCAACCTCCATTTCATGGATGCCATCCTAGCAAAGGTGGATGAAGTGGAGTTACTAGGAATTACCATACGCAAGGACCTCACATGGACCCACAGCATGAAAAAGATGTCTAAAGATGCTGGCTGTCGCTTGGGACTCCTAAGAAGAGTGTCCAGGTACTTGAATCCTGACCAGAGAGCTATGATATATAAAAAACAGTATGGTGAGGTCCAGAATGGAATATGCCTCATCGGTCTGGATGGGTGCCTCTCCTACATCACTATCATGGCTAATACCATACAAAGAAGAGCTATCAAAATAATAGGACCTAAGCCAGGTGACCTGGATTCAATGCAAATTCAGCCTCTGGAACAACGTATTAATGTGGGAGCACTAACACTGCTCCACCATATGTACCACAAAGCCCCTGCCCTACTAAATGCCCTATTCCCTCAGCCCAAACCAGCAGGACGTGTTACCAGACAGTCTAGTGCTCAGCACTCAGCATGTCCCCACTCATCAACAACAAGCCACCTGAGGTCCTTTCTTCCAGCCACAGTAAGATTGTGGAATAGTCTACCTGAAGAAATTGTGACCATACATGACAGGCAAAAATTCAAATGTGAAGTCAACACCTTCCTCAGTGCTCAGCGTCCCACCAAGTGACTGGTGGCCCAGCTGCTAATGCTGAGGTTAGGACAATGCATAAAAAAATTAAAAAGAAATTATATAAAATATTCTGAGGAACAAGCATACGCTTGCGTGTTTAACTACAAATGTATTAAAGGATTTAGGTAACGGTCATAGTAGGCGGTTAGCATGTCCACCTCACAGCAAGGAGGTGCTGGGTCCAAGTCTTTGGCTTGGCAAGAGCATTTCTATGTGGAGTTTGCATGTTCTCCCTGTGCTTGTGTGGATTTCTTCCAGGTACCATGGTTTCCTCCCACAGTCCAAGAACATGCCCTTTAGGCTAAATGGCTGTTGCAAATTACGCTAGGTATGTGTGTGTTGGAATTTGAGCTGTCCAAAGTGTGCCCCACAACGCTCTAGCCTTCTTGCATGGAAGCATTTCGGCAAATTAATGAATGATAGAGTCTAATACCGGATCATAACATTACACAATTATGGATTTCCTCTACCCCTTGTCGACAAGCCTTTTTGTTCTGCTCCTTGGCTCTCAGACCTACTTTGAAGCAATCGTCGACAATTCAGAGCAGCTGAGAGAAAGTGGAAGAAATCTCAACTTGAATCAGATCTGCCTTCCTATCCCACTCTGCTATCCACATTTTCATCTGATGTGACTTCTACCAAGACATACTTCTACAAGAAAAAGTTGGACACTGCTGCTCAAGACCCACACAAACTTCACAACATCTTTTCATCATTATTCAATCCATCTGGTTCAGCTGCCCCATCCTCCCTGACTGCTGAAGACTTTGCTGACTTCTTTGATGGGAAGATTAAACAAATCTGTGAGAAACTTACTCCCACCCCAACTCCTGCACTACACAGCATAGATTCCATTTCTTTCCCTTGCAAAATTTTCCAATCTCACAAATGAAGACATCTAGCAAGTCATTTTATCATGCAATCTTACCACCTGCTCACTGGATCCAATTCCATTCTCAATACACCAGACTATATCTCAAGACCTTCTTCCATTTACACTCACTATCAGCAATAACTCCATATTGTCTGGACAGATATCAACAGCATTCAAAAGAGCCAGGGTTTTACAAATCTTAAAGAAACCCTCTCTGGATCCATTGGACATCAGCAATTACAGACTTGTTTCAATTCTTTCTTTCCTTTCCAAAATTCTTGAATACACTGTTTATAAACAAATGTCTTTCTATCTTGTAAAGAATAAGCTGATTGAGCCAAATTAATTTGGGTTCAAAGCAGCACATTCCATAGAGACTGCACTCTTGGCTGTTACAGAGATGTTACATGCTGCAAGATCAGCCAAGATCTCATCAGTCCTCATCCTTCCCGATCTTTCAGCAGCATTTGACACAGTCAACCACTAGACTCTCTTGTCCACCCTTAGGAGTCTAGGAATTTGTGGTGTAGCATGGCAGTGTTTTGCTTTCTACCTGGAAGGTCGCTCATATGAAGTTACATAGAGGGGATCCACATCCTCTCCACACCGAATTTCCACTGGTGTTCCTCGGGCTCAGTTCTTGGTCCACTTCTGTTCTTTCTTTATACAAAGTCATTTGGTGATGCCATATCCTCAGGCTCTTATACCACTACTATGCAGATGACACTCAACTTGTTCTCTTTTCCTTACTCAGATACTGATGTTTCTGCCCAGATTTCTGCATGCCTGGCAAGTATCTCCTCATGGATGGCAGCTCACCAGCTAATGAAAGGACTGAATTGCTGTTAATTCCAGCTGACTCATTCCCACATGAAGATCTTGCAATCTCCTCAAACAGTGCTGTGATCTCTCCTTCAGGGATTGTAGGAAGCCTTGGAGTAAGTATAGACAATTGTCTGTACTTCTCTTCTCATATCATTAATCTTTCTCAATCATGTTAATCTCTTCTAACATGCAAAAGATTCATCCATTTCTTTCCACTAAGGTCACACATAGTTTTTCAGTCCCTTTTCATCTCAAGATTAGATTACAGCAAATCACTTCTGGCAGATCTACCTCTGAGTGCCATTCGGCCCTCTCAACTGATCCAGAATGCAGCTGCATAGCTTGTTTTCAACCTTCCCAAAATTTCCCCACACCACACCACACCACTGCTACAATCTCTCCACTGGCTTCCTGTAGCTGCTCACATCAGATTTAAAACACTAACCCTTGCCTACTAAACCAAAAATGGACTTGCACTTTCCAACCTCAAAGCACTTATCACACCTCACACTGCACCATGTTCTCTCAGATCCTCTAGCACTGCAAGACTGCAAAGGGACAAGAAAAAAATGTATTTATACTTTTCTCTGTACTGGCTCCAAGATAGTGGAATGAACTTCCTCTGGATATCTGGACAGCTGAGTCAGAGAGTATCTTCAAATGACAGCTGAACACTTACCTTTCTCAGCCGAACTTAAATTAGCACGATGTTGTACACACACACACACACACACACACACACACACAAAACACATACCGACAGCGTTTGACTGGCAATATGCTTGGTCTGTGTTCTAACAAACCAGTATAATATATTCACTGATGGTGACTTTAAAGCACTTCTGTAAGTCTCTCTGGATAAGCACATATGCTAAATACTGTAAATGTAAATATAAATGTAATACAACCACACAGAAACAACCAAGCCACAAATACAGGACCTTTATGCGGAATCATTATTTATTTGTTTCATTTATCTACAAATTGTATAAGTATCCGGTAAACTGTTTGTGTATGCCTTTACCCAAGTGTATGTGTGTGAAAAGTAAAGTCCCCCTATTAACTTCTCTTTATTATCATGTTTCCTCCCTGCAGGTGCGTACTGTGATTAAGGAGCTACTGCTGTTCCTGCTTGTGTTACTAACGAGCTCATTACAAGCTTTGTGTTTAGGGTCACAGTTTTAATGTTTCTCTAGAGAGAGAAAAATAATCAAAGAACAGTTCTACAGCAACACACACACATATTATGGAGAGGAAGAATGAGACAGAATGAGACAGAGAGTAAGAATGAGAGACATGTAAAACTGAAGAACATTTTTATTGCAAACTTTCAATTGCACCTTATTGCACATTCACTTTGCCCATTATAAGAGATAGCAATTATTAATTGACTGACTTGACTGATGGCCTTCACTCAGTTTCATCTGATCAGTTCGTAGCATATTTTAGGGGTATAAAGAGTGAAAGGGGCTGAATAGAAATCAGATAAAAACCCGAAACATGTGGCTTGTATTTGTAATAAAAATAAAATATCACATGTATCATAATTCCACCTTACTTTGTGTTGAATCCTTTTGCTATATCTAACATTTTGCATGCTTTATTTTATAAAACTCACTTGATTAAAACTTGATTTCTCTTTCTTTCACAGCAAGAAGTCCTGGGTCTGAACCTCGAGCTTTGGCATTTCTTGTCTGGAATTTGCAGGTCCTCCTCACTTTCGTAGGTTTTCTACTCTTACTCCGCTTTCCTCTCACAGTCAGTTTCCTCCCATATTTCAAAAACATGCCAATTAGGCTAACTGTTTGTTCCAAATTGTCTCTAGTTGTGAGTATTTGAAAAAGTTGAAATTTTATCCTACGTTACAAAAATCAAAGACACCCCTTTTCAGCCTGTGTGAGTGAGCTGGTGTTTTCTGAGATCTCTGTTGTGAAATACTGTTCTCGCAGCATGAGCATCAATATGGTTTCTTTCCTGTGTGATTGTATTCATGTAGCTTGAGATATGTACTCCTAATAAACTCTTCTCATAGTGTAAGCATCGATATGGTTTCTCTCGTGTGAGTGCGTTCATGTTGTTGAAGGCTGCCATTCGTTGTAAAACTCTTCACAGTGTGAGCACCAATACGGTTTCTCTCCTGGGTGATTGTGTTCATGTAGCCTGAGATATGTACTCCTAGTAAAACTCTTCTCACAGTGTGAGCATTGATACGGTTTCTCTCATGTGCCTGCGCTTATGTCGTTTAAGATTGCCACTCGTAGTAAAACTCTTCTCACAGTGCGAGCACCAATACGGTTTCTCTCCTGTGTGAGTGCGCTTATGTTGTTGAAGGCTGCCACTTGTAGTAAAACTCTTCTCACAGTGCGAGCACCAATACGGTTTCTCTCCTGTGTGAATGCGCTTATGTTGTTGAAGGCTGCCACTCATAGTAAAACTCTTCTCACAATATGAGCATCGATATGGTTTCTCTCCTGTGTGACTGCGTTCATGTACCCGGAGATATGTACTCCTAGTAAAACTCTTTCCACAGTGTGAGCACCAATATGGTTTCTCTCCTGTGTGAGTGTGCTTATGTTGGTTAAGATTGCTACTTGTAGCAAAACTCTTCTCACAGTGTGAGCACCAATACGGTTTCTCTCCTGTGTGAGTGCGCTCATGTTGTTTAAGGCTGCTACTCGTAGTAAAACTCATCTCACAGTATGAGCATCGATACAGTTTCTCTCCTGTGTGACTGCGTTCATGTAGCCCAAGATATTTACTCGTAGTAAAACTCTTCTCACAGTGTGAGCATTGATGTGGTTTCTCTCTTGTGTGAGTGTACTTGTGTCGTTTAAGATTGCCACTCGTGGTAAAACTCTTCTCACAGCGTGAGCACCAATACGGTTTCTCTCCTGTGTGATTGCGTTCATGTATCCTGAAATGTGTACTCCTAGTAAAACCCTTCTCACAGTGTGAGCACCAATATGGTTTCTTTCCGGTGTGAGTGTGCTTATGTTGTTGAAGGCTGCCACTCGTAGTGAAACTTTTCTCACAGTGTGAGCAATGATACGGTTTCTCTCCAGTGTGAATCCGCAGATGCACTTTTAAAGAGCTCTGGTAAACAAATCTCTTACCACATTGTGTACAGTAATATTCTTTTGTATGAAACTTCTGGTGCACCTCTTCTGTATGAATGCGCTGGTGCACTTTAAAAGAGTTCAAGGAAGTAAAACTCTTTCCACACTGGGCACAGCAATATGGTTTTTCTCCTGTGTGAATTCGCTGGTGCAGTTTTAAATTGTGTGACCTCGTAAAACTCTTCCCACATTGTGTACAGGAATATGGTTTTTCTCCGGTGTGAATTCGCTGGTACTGTTTTAAATTATGTGGACTCCTAAAACTCTTCCCATGCTGTGTACAGGAATATGGTTTTTCTCCATTGTGAATCCACTGGTGCAGTTTTAAACTACGTGGACCAGTAAAACTCTTCCCACACTGTGAGCAGTGATATGGTTTCTCTCCAGGAGGAGCGAGTTTCTGTTCTGTGCGAGGTTGCTGGTGATCCATACACCGTCAGTGAAATTTATTCCTCTGCAATGTTTTGTTAGGTTGAATATGAGACTTTAACCTGTATAAATAGGGAAGAGTAACAGTTTTTAATTATTTTGCTCACAATAATTCATTCTACATATCTGGAAACTAAACATCTTTATTGTTCATTTAAAAAAAAAAAAAATTCTAAAACTCCATCTTCACTGACCTCAGATTTTCAGTGTAACGGTGATAGAACTCAGAATCTCTCTGTTCTCTAGGATGGGAAGATGCCCTTCGTCTCGTAGTTAGAACCCTCCGTGTCACCCAGAGCTACTCTGGAGCGAGTGTGAACAAAGGGCAGGAACCTGTGTGGTTTCTTATTCTTTATTCACAGATCATTGCAGCCATCTAAATACAGATAAGGATTGGTTTCTCAGCCTTAGTTGCTTAGCACATGATAACATTCATTCAGCTCACACAGTGGATACAGTATGTGGTTTCTGATTAAAAAAAAAGTTCAGCAAATTTTATACAGAAAGAAAACCATGTTCCTTCCACAGGTGAGAAGCCTTAGAGAAAAGAAACTTTGCACAGAATGGAATTTTACAGAGGACTAATGCATTAACAAGAACATACTTATACACTTCATGGCACAAAATAATACAAATATTCTCGCAATCCCCTCTTTTTATTCTTGATCTTGTATAAACTCATGTGCGGACATTTTGTGTCATAGGAAAGTGACAGAAGAGATCATATCTGAGAGGCGATCCATTAAACTGCGTAGAACGCATGGTCCAAGTAAAAGGACAACAATTATAACAGGGACTGCCGTAGATAAAGCTGCGGTCCATTTACCAAAAATAGTAGAAAACCATCCCAGTAGCATCTCCTTCTTCATCTTGTTTCAATGCTTCAGCTTTTTCACGCATATGCTCTACTTCCTCCCTACTTCCCCGTGGTCCTTATCACTGGCAAGAATAAAAGTGAAGCAGCGGTCAGCTACTATGGCACAAACATCCCATTCTGCTACAAGAAGGATGTCCAGGGTCATTCTATTCTGGATTTAGTAGTTAATCATAATGCAGTTAATTCTTTACGTAGCCCTTCAACGACCAAGAGAGTTTTGTTGGCGAAGGTGGTGGGGCGATAATGAGTGACTTCAACCTGAGTCCAAAGTTGAGTGACACCATGTGATGAAAACAGAACGTCCCAGAATTTAGAGTATTTAGATTTCAATTGGTGCTCAGACGGAGGGAAAGAGGGATGTACAGAGATTGCTCTTCTATGTCTAACATGTATGATGAAATTAGAGGATATCACAATGATCAGAGTGGAGTTAAACTGTCAGCGCACAGGTCCCTTCCCAAGAACAGGGAAGATGCCTGTACACCTTTATACCACAAACCCAGTACCAATCATCTCAAGCCCTCCAACGTGGTTTAGAGCCAGGGTGTGTCAGGGAGCAATTAGTACTATTACAAGAGCCGTCATGGTATATGACATCACAGTTCGAGTTAGAGATGTTCCCTACAAATGACATAGAAGCATACCGGGAATTTAAAATTGGGGAAAAGGATAGACTTAAAAGGGAGTACGGAGCGTGAGATATTATTGGTGACTAAACCCTTATTACTATCGATCATGCATGCTTCCAGCCACAGTCTGGTTCATACAATGTTCACTAGTACACATTTTAGAGGCCATGTCCAAAAAAAACCAGGTAAACTGTGGATGCTGGGTACTAACGACTGAGTATCAGAGGCCAAGAGAAAAAGCTGACAAACTTTTTTAGTCACTAATATGACACGTGGCAGTCCAATTGGCGAATTGTCCAAAAGAGTTGTCGTGTGGGTGTGCTTGTGCAGGTGATCCTACCTTGAATATGCGAAGGACGATGCAGAGGACAAGGAGTCCCATCATGAAACTTGAGTAAGATGCAGCAGAAGTTCGCGTTTGGTATTTCACATGAGAGACAAGCAGAGGTGGCAGTGCAGATGTTGTCCGCTGAACAGTTTACAGAGTCAGTGAACCTTGTGTGTAGGTCGGAGGCCTGAACTCCCTTGGCTGGAGGATCTAAACCCTATGAGAATATCTTTGACAGCCCGTGTGGAGCTCATGGACAGCTTAATCTAAAACACACACATCATTAGTAGACCGAGGCACAAGAACGTAGCAATAATAGCTTATTCAGGGATGTTGCTTCAATCTGGTAGAGTAAATCCACTGTGGAAAAAGATCAGTTAATGTTGGGATTTCTTTTAGATAAAAAAAATAAAAATTATTGCAACTCTGAAAACCCCTTACAATCCTCTCTTTGATACCAGATTAATATGGTATCACACTTCTTACTCAGTTCCCTTTTTAACACCATAATCAAGAGAACATCATTGCTGATGAGATCCAAGTCATACTGGATAATAATCGGTGGTATGATTTCTTCTTAGGGTGGCATAATGCATAGAGTTCTTTGCACCAAACATGCGATCTGTTATGCATCTAATAATGCATGGTCCAAATATACAGAGTAATAAAAGAATAATAATAATTGGAACAACCATGGAGAATAATGCGGTCCATTTACCAAGGATAGCAGATAACCATCCCCATCTTTGTCCTCCCTCTTCGTCCTGCCGTAAAGCTTTAGCAGTTTCTCGTATCTGTTGCACCACTCACCTGATTTCACCATGGTCCTTGTCATTCACGGGAATAAAAGTGCAACAGCTATCCCCCACTATAGCACAGACCCCTCCTTTCTCAGCTAGGAGTATATCTAGTGCCATGCGGTTCTGTATCGTAGTTCAATGCAACGCAGTTAATTCTTTTCGAATACTTTTAACAGCCAAGAGAGTTTCATTAACAAACGTGGCTAGGTGATAATGGATAACTTCTTGATTCCAAAGCTGTGTGATGCCATACTGAGGGGAAAAAAAGGCATCCCAAAACTTTCCCCATCGTGATTTCAACTGATGTTCAAGCGGTGGAAAGGATGGAAGGGTGGAGAGATCTCTTCGATGTCTACTCAGTGTGGTGTGATTCATGGTGGTGATAATAATAGTAGTGGATTTGAATTGTGTCAGTGCACAGACTCCCTTCCATGAATATGGAAGGTGCCTGTAGACCTTGATGCCACAAACCCAATACCAATCATCCCACGCTCTCCACTGTGGCTTAGAGCCAGGGTGAGTTAAAGAACAGTTAGTGCTATTGCAAGAACCATCAGGATTATATTCGGAGTATGTAATCTCACAATTCAATAAAGAGGTATAGCCTACATAAACGGGTGGAAAACCTAAAGTAGATGTACCATTGTCATAAAAGCATATAGAAATCTTAAATCCAGGCAGTAAAATAGGCTTAAATGGGAGGGCAGAATGTAGTTGGGAGAAGTGGGTGCTGGAAACACTGTCGTTCATATGCACCTTTAACCATGTTTTGTCATGCAATAGGTTTACAGTCTGTCTGCAATAATCTGAATGTAAGATACTCCTATTGAGCCAAGTAGTAGTCTTATTCATACAATGTTCACTAGTACACATCTTAAAACCCCTAAACCAACAAAAAACAACCCAAAATCTCCCATCAAAACTGGATACATTGTTGCATCGAGCCTAGTATTAAGTACCTCAGGATAGTGTTTAATTATATTCCATACTTATATTTATGATCTATCTTTCTGTAGATTTTATTCCATTTCTATTTCTACTTGTTCTTCAATTTCATTTGTTTCGACCTTGGACAGCTTTGTTGGTATCTCCGGATGTTTGCAAAACAAATGTTGGCAAGTTGGAGAGCGTCTGTATTTATATTTTATTTACATTTTATATTATTTTTTCAATGTTTAATTGTTATTATAAGCATTTATAGCATTGGATATGTATTTATTGATATTATATACACATATACATGTATGGGCAGTGGTGGTCTAGTGGATAGGGCGCAGGATTGCTGATCCTAAGGTTGGGGGTTCAAGTCCCCACAAGGTTGTCACTGTCCCCCCCCAGTGCAGCTAACTGGGTTATCAAAGGCGGGCCATGTTGCTCACTGTCTATGGTGTGAGGCATGTAAAAGAACCATTGCTGACTTTCGTAAAGAGTAGGCTGCAAAGCCGTCAGCGTGTTTCTGTCCCTTGTTAAAGGGTTGTGACAGGAAGAGCATCCGACGTAAAAACCGATGCCAAATCAAATGTGCGAATCAGATGATTCGCTGTGGCGACTCCAGAGAAATGGGAAAAAGCCGAAAGGAAGAAAGAAATATACACATATACATGTGTGTATACGTCATGTGGGGGGTGATCCTACTTTGCGGATTTCGATGGTCGCATGGGGATCTCGGTCCCAATTAACTGTGGAAAGTGAGGAATCCCTGTATACAAAGGAAAGGGAAAAGGAGATAGTGGAATCTGACAAACATCCCACCCGCAGCAGGGGTGTACATTGCTAATTAAAATGGACACCATCAATTCCTACAGAGCGTATAGATTGGTCATTCAGAGGACCTTCATAGCCCAGTGACATTGACAGATGCAGTCTCTCCAGTGGAGCCTCAGAATCCGAACGCTATAGAGACAAATGGAAATCCGAACAAAAAAGTCGTGAATTTTATTGTCCCGGAAACTGAATAAAAACCGGAAGTCGAACTCAAGAAATGCGTGAAAAAAAACAAGACCGAAAGGGAGCCGGAAGTCCGGAAGTTGTTGATACTATGTATGTTCTGGGGTAGTCTGGAAGTTGTTGATACAGTACTAAAGCTAAAGCACTAAAGATCTTATCACTAATGCCATTTCCCACCTCCAGCTACAAATACAATTTAGAGTACCAAACAGAAAACCCACAGAACAGCTTATAGGCATAACTGCCTAAACGAAGCTGAAGAGGATGTATGTATGTATGTATGGAAGCTAAACTAAGCTAAAGCGACACTAAAGTGCGAGCAGTGCTGTGAACACCTTTAACTATGCAGTCATGAGTCACTTCCTTAAGGTTTTGAAAAGAAGGCAGAAACAGAGGAGGTTGTTTTCATATCCCAGGGACGAAAACGTAGGAAAATGTTTTTAGTAACCTGGAATTTTCGTACCCAGGGAGTTTCGTAAGTAGGGGACCGACTGTATTTTACTTCTGGTTGATCATTCGCGCATGTAATATGATACATGGAGTTTTACTTCCGGGTACAGAACTCACGGATTATCTTCATTCGCGGGAGGGGGCGGAACCAAACCCCCGCGAATACCAAGGGCCAAACTGTACTTTCAATTATCAAGTGTTCTAATTCCAAAACCAACAAAGTAAAACAATCAAATAAAAAGCTAGGTGTACCATTTTATAACATTTATTTTGTAATACAAAAAACACAATTGCCCCACGAAAAGGTAATAATACAAAGCACACAAAACGGTCAACGGTGACTTTGTACCCAGTCTGGGAGTATAACTTGATTTAAAATAATTAATACATTGAAGCATTTATAATTTATTAGAATTAAAGTTAAAACTGTGCACCTATAAATGTTCTAATTGTTGTACATAATTAAAGTCATCCTTGACTGTTTTGTGTTTCACCCAGGAGGGACCCATATTTTAGCCCATCTGGGCAAGCCCATTTTTTACCCATATGGGGCCCACATAGAACCCATGGGGCCCAGATGGATAGCCCAACTGGGCCCCATATTTTGGCCCCCATGTCTCTGTGCTGATTGGGATCAACCATGAGAGGGCCTTCATCCGCTTCTAAACAATCCACACAATCATAATACTGTTCTGCAATATCTACAGACATCGTTCAAATTGGTGGAGTGTATTGGCATACTTCAGCTGGGATTCCTCTTCTATATTTTTTCATGCTCAATTACTCTTTGCTAGATTCGTCTACGCTTAGTTCTTTCACTACAGGCAGCAAAATCGCCCATGACTTCTAATGAAATAATGTGGCACACAGTATCCAAGTGCTATTATTTGATGCACGACAGCCCGACATGCTGTTTTGGCTTTAGCCAGCGACTTGAAGTTTATGACGGGGCTAGCTTTAAATAAATGCAGCAAAAAGTGTATTCCATTCAAACTTTTCTAAAAAAAAAATACATGTAGTATGATATAAAAAACTCACCGATTTCGTCACCAAATAACTTGAAATTAGAGTAATCCACAACTTTGTATTTATACGTGCTTCTTTCTTTCTCCAAATCACTTTGAAAATGGCTCCTTTAGGCTTTCGCGAAGTAACCCGGATGTAAATCAGCATGTCCGCCATTTTGTGGGTCAAGCAAATAAAAGCCACTGTGTCCGGCGATTGTCATTCGGTGATTTCGCAAGAGTGGACGAAAGACAGACAGACTTTGCCTGATGTTACCTACATCGACATAGTAAAGTAAACTATCTGGTGAACGGAAGAAGTGCCTACACACTCGAAGAATTAAAGGCCTACAAATCCCTAGAGGCATACAACCAGTTCGTCTGTGGTTGGGTGACAGACTTGTGCCATTACCTACCATTTTCATGACCTACCATTCTTAATTACACATCCTTTTCATGTTAGATGCTTTTGGCAGTGCAAAAATAATTCCCGCAAAGTGGATATAAAGTCTTGTCTTAGGTTTATCTTGATTCTAGTAGGGAAACACGACGCATGTAATGGCATCACCTGATCGTCCGAGTTGCTTTATCATATAAATGTGACTAATCACGTAAACGAAATGTTTTTACCTTTAATAAAATAATCGGAGCACACATTCGAATACTTCGACGGCTGAAAATTCTTTCGATTGATGCGGAAAATCCATAGCAAACGTCTTTGTCGACTCAGCTCTTCCGTTCTTTTGCCTTCAGTCAAACGCACAGGTGGTATAACGAAAAATTTTCTTTTGATTTCCTGATTGAACCGATCGCTACACCCGATTACAACACACGTGTGAACAATTGTCCGTTGATATTTACAACAAACGATCAAAAGGTTTTCCCCACGCTTTTTTCGCCGCGATGTAACGGACTATCCTTCACTTCAGCTTGACCCATAAAATGGCGGCTTTCCGGCGAAGCCCGGATGTGGGACTCCTCTTCTTCTTCTTTTCCTTTCGGCTTTTCCCTTCAGGGGTCGCCACAGCGAATCATCTGCCTCCATCTCACCCTATCCGTTGCATCTTCTTCTCTTACACCAACGACCTTCATGTCCTCCTTCACCACATCCATGAATCGTCTCTTTGGTCTTCCTCTAGGCCTTTTACCTGGTAGTTCCAGCCTCAGCATCCTATTACCAATATACTCACCATCCCGCCTCTGTACATGTCCAAACCATCTCAATCTAGCCTCTCTGACTTTGTCTCCAAAACGTCTTACATGTGCTGTCCCTCTGATGTGCTCATTCCTAATCCTATCCATCCTCGTTACTCCCAAAGAGAACCTCAACATTTTCATCTCTGCTACCAGCTCTGCCTCCTGTCTTTTCCCCAGGGCCACTGTTTCTAACCCATACAACATCGTTGGCCTCAACACCGTCTTGTACACTTTTCCTTTCATTCTTGCCGATACCCTCCTATCACACATCACACCGGACACTTTTCTCCAACCATTCCAACCTGCCTGCACACGCTTCTTCACCTCTTTTCCACACTCTCCATTGCTCTGGATTGTTGAGCCTAAGTACTTAAAATCCTCCACCTTTCTTATCTCTGCTCCCTGTAATCTCACCGTTCCTCTTGGGTCCTTGTCATTCATGCACATGTATTCTGTCTTACTGAGGCTAATCTTCATTCCCCTCCTTTCCAGGGCATACCTCCACCTCTCTAGATTTTCCTGCACTTGTTCTCTACTCTCGCTACAGATCACAAGGTCATCTGCAAACATTATAGTCCATGGGGAATCTTGTCTAACCTCGTCTGTCAGCCTGTCCATCACCATCGCAAACAAGAAGGGGCTGAGAGCTGACCCTTGATGCAGTCCCACCTCCACCTTGAACTCTTGTGTCACACCGACAGCACACCTCACCACTGTCTTACATCTCTCATACATGTCCTGCACCACTCTAACATACTTCTCTGCCACTCCAGACTTCCTCATGCAATACCACAGTTCTTCTCTCGGCACCCTGTCATATGCTTTCTCTAGATCCACAAAGGCACAATGCAGCTCCCTCTGACCTTCTCTGTACTTTTCCATTAACATCCTCAAGGAAAACACTGCATCTGTGGTGCTCTTTCTTGGCATGAAACCAAACTGTTGTTCACAAATGCTGACCTCTGCCCTTAGTCTAGCTTCCACTATTCTTTCCCATAACTTCATCGTATGGCTCGTCAACTTTATCCCTCTGTAGTTGCCACAACTCTGCACGTCTCCCTTGTTCTTAAAAATGGGCACCAGCACACTTCTCCTCCATTCTCCTTCTCCTCTGGCATCCTCTCACTCTCTAAGACCTTGTTAAATGTTCTTGTCAGAAAATCTACTGCAACCTCTCCTAGACACTTCCATACCTCCACCGGTATGTCATCAAGACCAACTGCCTTTCCAGTCTTCATCCTCTTCAATGCCCTCCTCACTTCTTCTTCTTCTTCTTCTTCTTTTACTTTTGGCTGCTCCCTTCAGGGGTCGCCACAGCAAATCATCCGCCTCCACCTCACCCTGTTCTCCGCATCTTCTTTTCTGACTCCAACAACCTTCATGTCTTCCTTCACCACATCCATAAATCTCTTCTTCGGTCTTCCTCTAGGCCTTCTGCCTGGTAGTTCCAACCTCAGCATCCTACTGCCAATATACTCATTATCCCTCCTCTGTACATGTCCAAACCATCTCAATCTAGCCTCTCTGACTTTGTCTCCAAAACATCTTACGTGGGCTGTCCCTCTGATATACTCATTTCTGATCCTATCCATCCTCGTTACTCCCAGGGAGAACCTCAACATTTTCATCTCCGCTACCTCCAGCTCTGCCTCCTGCCTTTTCCTCAGCGCCACTGTTTCTAAGCCATACAACATCGCTGGCCTCACCACCATCTTGTACACTTTTCCCTTCATTCTTGCTGACACTCTCCTATCGCACATCACACCGGATACTTTTCTCCAACCATTCCAGCCTGCCTGCACACGCTTCTTCACCTCTTTTCCACACTCTCCATTGCTCTGGATTGTTGAGCCCAAGTACTTAATCTTTGCTACTTCCTGGTCCTCAACAGTCACCTCTTCTACTCTTTTTTCTCTCTCATTTTCCTCATTCATCAGCTCTTCAAAGTACTTTTTCCATCTTCCCAGCACACTTCTGTCATCAGTCAATACATTTCCCTTTCTGTCCTTTATCACTCTAACTTTCTGCACGTTCTTCCCATCTCTATTTCTCTGCTGTGCCAACCTGTATAAATCATTTTCTCCCTCCTTACTTTCCAGCCGAGTATACAAGTCATCAAACGCGCTCTGTTTGGCCTTTGGCACTGCTACCTTTGCCTTCCGCTGTCTCCCTGTACTCCTGTTTACTCTCTTCGGTTTTCTCAATGTCCCACTTCTTCTTAGCTCACCTCTTCCTTTGTACACACTCCTGCACTTCCTCATTCCACCACCAAGTCTCCTTATCTACTTTCCTTTCAGATGACACACCAAGTATTCTCCTACCTGTCTCCCTGATCACATTAGCTGTAGTTGTCATCTGGAAGCACTTCCTGACCACCCAAAGCCTGTTTCAACTCCTCCTTGAAGACAATCCGACACTCTTCCTTTTTCAACTTCCACCACTTTGTCTTCTGCTCTGCCTTTGCCTTCTTCACCTTCCTCAGCATCATCCTGCACACCACCATCCTATGCTGTTTGGCAACACTCTCACCCGCTACTACTTTGCAGTCACTGACTTCCTTTAAATTACATTGCCTGCACAAGATGTAGTCTACCTGTGTGCTCCTACCTCCACTTTTATAAGTCACCCTATGCTCCTCTCTCTTCTGGAAGAAAGTATTCACCACAGCCATTTCCATCCTTTTTGCAAAATCTACCAACATCTGTCCTTCTGCGTTCCTGTCCTGGATACCAAACCTACCCATCACTTCCTCGTCCCCTCTGTTTCCTGCACCAACATGTCCATTGAAGTCTGCCCCAATGACCATTCTTTCACCTCTGGGGGTACTCTGCATCACTTCATCTAACTCCCTCCAGAATCTCTCCTTCTCTTCTCGCTCACATCCTGTCTGTGGGGCATAAGCACTAACAACATTGACCATCACACCTTCAATTTCTAACTTGAGACTCATCACTCAGTCTGACACTCTTTTCACTTCTAGAACATTCCTGACAAACTCCTCCTTCAAGATGACTCCGACTCCATTTCTCTTCCCATCCACACCATGATAAAACAGCTTAAACCCTGCTCCTATGCTTCTAGCCTTGTTACCTTTCCACCTGGTCTCCTGAACACACAGTATGTCCTCCTCTGCATCATGTCAGCCAGCTCTCTACCTTTTCCTGTCATAGTTCCAACATTCAAAGTCCCTACTTTCAGTCCTAGACTCATGCCTTTCCTCTTCTCTCTGAAGCCCGGATGTGGGACGTCATGTAAAAAGGGTCATAGGTCACGTGCTTTCGCGAGATTGACGGTAGCCCACAAGGGGCCCCAGCAGTACAGTAATCTGCTTTGAAACCCATGCTGAGCCCATGCCCAGATCCGCCCAGCTGGCCCGACTTTTACCCACGTAGACCCCACATGTGTGTGCTGGCTGGGTCTGTCTGGTCCTACATCATCAGAGCTATTATCGTCAAAATCATTATCCATATCATCATTACTAGTGTCGTCCTACTAGTCAACTAACATTGGCTGTTTTGAGGAGCATACTTTTTATCTCCCTTTTTAGGGAGAGACCCTTTCGGTTTGGGCTTGAGTCCAGCCGTAGCCTGTGCCCAGCTGGTTGATACAGCTGGACAGCACACCTAGGAGCTGTCTGTGGGGAGCATGAGAAACGTGGGTGGCGGGGCGCTGGTGACAGTGTTCATGGGATCAGCTTAAGGTCGGGGATCGAAGCTTATAGGTACTGTAATTTCAATTTAATTTCTGATGTTACTTTAGGAAGAGATTTCTTTTGCAGCTTAGGATCTTTAATACTGTTCTGTTTATCTCAAATTGGTATCATTTCACTCCATTTTAGATAACTTTGAGTCATGTAATCATAATTCCAATTTGGATCCCCCCTGGCCCTCGCAGATTTGATTATATGCAGGATGCCAAATATTCAGATTTAAATGTTCCTCCCCGATAAGCATAAGTCATAAGATGGGTTGGGATTCAGTCCAACCAGCCACATTATCTACCCATGGTGTTGTAAAATAATGCCAATCCACAACACTTCATCCAATCCCATGGAGCTTCTTTGGGATCCGACTTAGGTGGAACCTTAGAACTTGTATTAGCCCATTGTGGTGCCACGGAGTGTACTACTTCTTTGGTTGCGGAGCCAAAAGAATGATCTGTTTGCACAGAACGGGACATTACAAGGAAAATTGGCACTTATAAATGAAGTGCCAATTTTATTAAACCTCCCAAATTGGGTTTGAAAATAAAAGGAAAACAGTACAAAGTGAAATTATGTCAGCGGGGTGGGTGACATCAAATTAGAGGTGATACAAGCGGAAACCAAGAACATAGTAGGAAATTGGGAAAATATGCAAATTAAGGTAGGAGGGACCAAAATAGCAAAAGTGCAACCATAAGGTGAAATTGATTTGGAACAAGGAAGTTGACTCAGCACAATTAAAAGTTTAAGTACAGTGAGTTTTCTGAGGAGTTTTTCAGACTGTAGGCTGCTTCACTGACTGCTGTCAGCTGATCATATTCGAACAAACCTGATTAACGGTGTGAAAGAAATAAAAGGATATTTGCTTCTTCTTATCTGTTGGCCCTAGTTTCTTTATTTTGTACCAAGTTTGAAATATTATTTGAGCTAAAGGATTGAGCACTAAGAACATGAAGAAAAAGACATTGCAACCTTCCTTCCACCATTTTATGTCCAGCCTGAGCAAGAAGGCCTGAGTTTTTTTCCTGGACAGTTTTACCTACCTTATTTTTAAATTTACAATAACATATCATTCGATTTTTATTTTATGGTTTTATGCACATTTTGTTTTTATTTTACACTGAAATATCTTTATTTTATACATTTGAATACTATCATTTCATTTTAGTTAAATATTTTTGTTTTTTTACCATTAAATACCGGACGGGCAGTGGTGGTCTAGTGGTATAGGGTGCTGGATCGCCGATCCAAAGGTTGGGGGTTCGAGTTCCACTCTCCACAAGGTTGTCACTGTCCTCCCCAGTGCAGCTAACTGTGTTATCAAAGGCTGGCCATGTCTCTCACTGTCTATGGTGTGAGGCATGTAAAAGAACCATTGCTGACTTTTGACAAGAGTAGGCTGCAAAGCCGTTGGCGTGTTTCTGCCCTGCAATGGCTTGGCGAGCTGTCCAGGGTGTACTCTGCCCTCGCCTGAAGTCAGCTGGGATGGGCGCCAGCCTCCCCGCGACCCTAATTAGGATTAAGCGGTTACAGAAAATGAACCATTAAATACCAATTTCTCTATTTTCCAGTTAAACACCAACACACATCCCCCCCCCCCCCCCCCACGCGCACGCACACTCACACACACACACACTATTTTGTATATTTTTATGTAAACGTTCTTTGTGTCCACCTACCAACACCTCAGACTCAGAGAATGGGGTGAGAATAGCAGGCTAATGGTTTGTCGTTATACAATCCTCTGTGACTGCAGTAGACAGACTGGGATTTTAGAAACAACATCACATCAATTTGATATGCAGTATTTTTCTTTCATTTTTGATTTAATAAATGTGCATGGGAGGGCACTCTGGAGTACTGTTTATTAGCACATCTGTCTCGCAGTAGGTCTTGGGTTTGAGCCCCAGGCTCAGTAAGGGTGTTATTGTGTGGTCTTTGCACGTTCACCCCATGCTTGTTTGGGTTTGCCCCAGGGAAATCCAGAAACTTAATATTAGTCCAAGAAATTGCCCCGAGATATAATTGTGAATGGTTGTTGGTTGCTCTGCAATGGTCTGGCAAGCTTCTCAGGGTGTGCCTCTACTTCAGTCAGTGTCATCTGAGAATGGCTCCAGCCTTCCTACAACCCGGCTGGTAGCATATTTAGGGGACTAAAGAGTAAAAGGGGTTGAACACAAATTTAGATACAAGCCACACTTTTTATATTTTTATTTGTATGATAATTACACCACATTGTGTGTTGAATCCTTTGCTACATCACACATTTCACATGCTTATAGTTTATAAAACCCACACACAATAACATTTAACTTTCATACACAACAAATTATCTTTACATAAAACTTGATTTCTCTTTCTTTCACAGCAAGAAGGTTCTGGGTCTGAACCCCGGGCTTTGGCATTTCTGTCTGCAATTTGCAGGTCCTCCACACTTTTGCAGGTTCTTTCTGGTGCTCCGTTTTCCTCTCACAGTCAATTTTGTCCCCTATTTCAAAAACATGCGAATTAGGCTAATCGGCTGTTCCAAATTGTCTCTAGGTGTGAGTATTAGAAAAAGTAAAACATTTATCCAATGTTACAAAAATCAAAGATGCATCCTTTCAGCCTATGTGAGTCAGCTGGTGTTTTCTGAGAGAACTCTGTTGAGAAAAACTCTTCTCACAGTGTGAGCATCGATATGGTTTCTCTCCTGTGTGAGTGCGTTCATGTTGTTTAAGGGTGCCACTCGTAGTAAAACGTTTCTCACAGTGTGAGCACCGATACGGTTTCTCTCCTGTGTGAGTGCGTTCATGTTGTTTAAGATATTCAAACCTGGTAAAGCTCTTTTCACAGTGTGAGCACTGATATGGTTTCTCTCCTGTGTGAATGCGTTCATGTAGCCGGAGATATGCACTTGTAGTAAAACTCTTCTCACAGTGTGAGCACCGATATACCCTCTCTCCAGTGTGAATATGGTGATGTTTTTTAAGAAGACCATTCGTAGTAAAACTCTTCCTACACTGTAAGCAGTGAAATAACTTTCCTCCTATGTGATCCTGCGCAAGGTGATGTGTTCGGGAATTGGTCGGGTTTCTAAAACGCCTCCCGAACTGTGCGCAGTCGTATGATTTTACTCCAGTGTGACTCTGCTGGTGGACTTTTAAACTAATCAGTTGACCATAACTCTTCCCACACTGTGTGCAATGATATGGTTTCTCTCCAGTGTGAATACGCTGGTGCTGTTTTAAAATCCCTGGACGAGCAAAACTCCTCCCACACTGTGTACAACAATACGGTCTCTCTCCAGTGTGAATCCGCTGGTGCACTTTTAGAGAGCTCTGGTAAAGAAATCTCTTACCACACTGTGTACAGTGATATTCTTTTGTATGAATCTTTTGGTGCACCGAGAGATCACTGTGGCGAGCAAAACTCTTTCCACACTGGGTACAGGAATATGGTTTCTCTCCAGTATGAATGTTCTGGTGCTCCTTAAAAGAGTGCAAGTAAGCAAAACTCTTCCCACACTGTGAACAGGAATACGGTTTTTCTCCAGTGTGAATCCGCTGGTGCAGTTTTAAACCACGTGGATGAGTAAAACTTTTCACACATTGTGAACAGTAATATGGTTTCTCTCCAGGGGAAGCGAGTTTCTGTTCTGTGAGAGGTTCCTGGTGATCCATACTTCCACTCAGTGTGCAGTGATTTATTTCTCTACAATGTTTTGTTATCTTGAAGATGATACTTTAACCTGTAGTAATGGACAAAAAGCAACACTTTTTAAATACTTTATCTCACAATAATGTATTTTACATACCTGGAAACAAAACATCTTGACAGTTAATTTTTCAAAAATTATTCTAATGGTCATCTTCACTGACCTGAGATTTTCAGTGTAAATATGATTACAATTATAGTTCTTGACTACTAACCAGAACACGAGTTGAATAACATTAAATCCCAAATTGGTATATTGAGCCATCATGTAGTTTTCTCAATAAACCAATAGATGTTTTAATTATACACATACCTTGTGCTTTCTTCTTGGATGATAAAAATTAAAAGAAATCTAAAATTAAATTCATGGAAAATAAACAAAGTAATATTGATGATTAGTAATTGTTTATTGTTATAGTGATATCATCCTTTAGCAAATCTATCTGATGCACAATAACCACAACAAATTAACCATATTACGAATATTCAATACATTCATAACACATAACCAAGCACGATATAATTAGCATGCATGAAGGTACAGGTTATGTAAATTCATTATTTCTCTATTTATTTAATAAAAAAAGAAAGAAAACTTACCAAGATGATGTGCTGTGAGTTCTTTTATAAAATCCCAGTCTAGTCATTGCAGTCATGTCTCCATGTAACTCAACGCTAACTACAGAATGTCTTCTTTAAATGCACCTGAGGAGAATGACACAGGATAGTGCAACAACAGGCCATTAGCTAATACTTCACACTCCGCTATCTGAGGCTGGTCTTGGAAGGTTGACATCTGCAACCTTTGATACATTAACAGTATACAAATTAGCCTGTGACTGGATGGAGTTGCCACAATCAGGGTAATGTTGGCCAGAAAAATTAGACATTTAAAATGTAACTTTAAATGCTTAAGATTCACACAAAAAGCCTTATCTTAATGTTTGTTGCTATTAGAATATTAATTGTAGTTTACAAAATATTTGAATTAAAACAGGACTCGAGGAGGAAGACTATGCAGCTATTTGAATTTATCTAAAATTCTGTAATGTTTAATGAAGATGAAAAAAAACAAATGTTGAAAATAACTGCTGTACACATCGCCAACCAGACTCAGTCTTTTAATGGGAGTGTAATTACAACTACAACTTACAAGATATAACTTGTTTACTAAGTTCATCATCATGTAAATGCAGACTGTATTCTAAACTGCAAAAGAGCATATTGAAATGTTTCAGTGTGTATGGCACGGCTAACACCAAAATATTTGCAGAACACTGATGAATGTTTACTTTAGAATTAGAGAGCTAAGCCTAGTTTAGTTTTGGCCAAAGATGTTTCTACGTTTACTCTGGTGCATGGTAAGTTAAATAGTATTAACTATTTATCATATTATTATTAATAGTATGTTGGGTTAGGGTGAGGCTTAGGCTTAGGGTGGTACCCCATTGCTGAAGCATCCATGGTTCAACTTCTCCACTGCCCATCCCTATTATTTTTAATCCTGGGCAACAAGCCTATCTAAAAATAACTTATTATAGCAGAGGTACACACGGCTACGCTAATAGACATTTGATTCTTTAGTGATTTTATTTTTTAAAAATTTTAAATATTAATTGATAATGTTTTGTTAGCTTGAATAAATTTGGATGATACTTTAACCTGTATTACCAAACAAAAAGAAAGAGTTTGCAATATTTTGCCTTATAATAATGCATTAACATCTTAATTATTTGTTTTTGAAATTTCTAAAACTCACCTTCACTGACCTTAAATTTTCAGTATAAAACTCATTACAATTACCAAGATGGATAGTAAATAAGTAAATGGATTACACATGATGGTTAGTAATATCTTATTCAGCTTATTGTCATTATGGAATTCTTGATATTTACATTTACGGCACTTGGTTGACACGTTTTTCCAGAGCTACTTACATTTATAATGTTTTATTGAGCTGATTTGGGATGAAGTGAACAGATACAGGAATATCAATAGAGTTCCCTCATGGCCAAAAACATTTGCTGAATAGGAAAATAACTTTCTTATTCAAAGTTAGAATGTAGAAAAATATATAATGAACACTAACAGGCAAATCCTTTGGAACATCTTCATTTTTTATGGTTTTTAATAGAATGTATTTGTTTTATTGTCTCAGTGTCATCTACACTTAAAGCATAGAACTTGAAACATTCATAAGAAAATAAAAATTTTTTTTTTCTATTTAACAATTTAATGTCCAATTTTGACTCATAGCCGTCGCCTCCTTTTGCAAATATTCTAGATGATCAGACTCATGGGGTTCTTTACATGAAGGATTTTTTTTTGTGTGTGGAAGTTTCTTCCCAACACTGGTGCAGAAGTTCCTATATAAGTCTTGCACCTGGCTGCTTTTGTCCCTTCTGTGCACTTCATCTCAAATCAGCTCCATGGAGTTTAGGTCCAGAGACTGCTGAGGCCATTTCATGAATCAAATCCAAACTTCTTCTTCTTCTTTTCCTTTTGGCTTTTCCCTTCAGGGGTCACCACAGCAAACCATCCGCCTCCATCTCACCAGATCCTCTGTATCTTCGACTCTTACTCCAACTACCTTCATGTCCTCCTTCACCACATCCATAAATCTTCTCTTTGGTCTTCCTCTAGACCTTCTGCCTGGTAGTTCCAACCTCAGCATCCTACTACCACTATACTCACTATCCCCCCTCTGTACATGTCCAAACCATCTCTATCTAGCCTCTGTGACTTTGTCTCCAAAACCTCTGTCCCTCTGATGTACTCATTCCTGATCCTATCCATGAATCAAATCCGAACACCCTCTTCTTTTTTTTCTCAGGTAGTTCTGATATACCACTCACCTCTAATACTGCTCACTTTTATTCCTTTTCATGTCATTCACTGGACTTGATTATATTGCAATAAAATAAAAAAGGTATTGTTTATATGTGTGTATGTATCTAAAGTACTGTGTTATGACTGACTGCCTGAAGGGGGTCATGACTGGTTAGGCACTACTTTTGACTAAGCTGTGGACACCAGGTGTGTCTCATCAAGTGATTAGATTTAATTAGGTAGTTCCCATATAAGAAAGGCAGGCTCAGTGGCAAGAGACTCCAGTCATCAGCAGTCAGTGGAATGCTGGTTGTTTAAAACCCGTTTGTCCAGAGGTAGAAATTGATGAAGCTTTAGTAAAGAGATTGGTGAGCCTTGTTATGGTATAAAGTCTGCCTCTAGGGTTAATGAGAAGAAGCCTAGGAATTTGTGTATGGGTGCAGGACTGCTAAGATTTGGGTGAGTTGCCAGATTTGTTGCCTTATCCTTAAGTTGTGGAATAATTGTGGTCATAACGTATGAAGATCTGAAATAGTTTAAACATGAATTAGGACAAACACAGTATCCCGATGGGTATGTTGGAATTGTTTTTAGGTCTTAAGGGAGTGTCATACTGACTGAGTCAGCTGTGTGGGACAGAACCAGAAGTCCACCTAGGACCGAGAAAAGGCATCTACGCATCTGTTTTGGTTGACCAGGCGTCCGGTGGGTACGTAAGCCACGGACTCCTACTGAGGTGCCAGACGGAGAAAGTAGTTCATCGGCACCATGGGTACACCGACTTCAAGGGACCAAAAGGGTACCACGTGTGCATCATGTGCATGGACTCTGACTTTACTAATGAAAAATGGTGTTGAGAAATATTGTTGTGAGAAAATGTGTCTCCTATTTTTTGTTTGAATTGTAATCCCAGGAACTACATGTCTTAATTTGGGAAGACCGCGTCACAGAACGCTGAGATAAAGAGTCCTTAATTTTCTTTGTGCAAACCTTGTATTTTGTTTCTTTTATAGATTGATTAAAATTTCTAGTGTGTCGTTTTCCATAATTGGGACCTAAGCACATCTCTGTCTGATCCTACCATTGTGAGCATGACAACAGTAATTATTTATTGGGTTTTTTTTTCCATTCTGTTTGATTTTGCATTTTATAAAACCTGATAAGCATGATAATGTTATTTCATTTATTGGCTTAACTGATTTAACCCTACTAAGATCATGGAGAAGTAGATAACAGTTCAAACCAACTCTGGCTGAAAGTGGAGTGCACCCACAACATCTAGAGTCCATCACAGGGCCAATGTAACATAATCTGTAGGTCTAGGTAGCAGGTGGGAGTACAAGTCTACCACTTCAGGAACTGTTGATCCGACCTACGCAAGACTCAGGTCCAACTGGTGCCAGTTGGTAGCACTCGATAAGGGCCCCTGCTCAGAGATACGAACCCATTCCAGAGAGTTTAAACTCTGAGCTCCAAAAACATACAGCTGATATGACTACATGTGATTTCACTATTTGGCTTGTCACAGAATTCCAGTTATTGATGCTGAGAGAGTAATGTACATGTAGCACAAACTTGTGTTACTTCCATCCCTGTGTGCAGATATCTCTATTGCATTCTGTCATGCAACTCAACAAAAGTTAATGTGTAACATTCAAAAGCTGGGAATTACATTGGAAGCAATCACCACACAGCACTGTGCATAATTTTGAGGTGCCTTTTATATACATTTTGCAACAGATTTTATTTTTTCACAATTTGTTTTCAGTATTTGCAAGTTGGTAGCCTTCATAGTTGCAAAACTTAGTTTTCCAGCACAAAATGAAATGTGAGGAAAAATATTACAGAATATTGAAAAAGAATACAGCATTTAAACATTTAACCACATAAGCTTTATTGTAATTTAGAACATTTTAATATTTCATTTTTACAAAGTGTACCATGTGTACAGTATATTATGATGACATGGTTTTCGTCCTCGACTCCTTTCTTTTTGTATTCATAGTTGAAATAAATTGGCTAATAATTAAAAGGAGTAGTTTTACTGTGTGAATCTTCAACATTTAGAGTTTTACCTACATTTTGTTTTATTTTACAGTTTTATCAATTTATTCATATATATATACACACTCACTGTCCAAGTTACGATGTACTGTACACGAGCTACGACCACGTCTAGTAGAGAACGGGGTGAGAATACCAGGCTAATGGCCTGTTGTTGCATGATCCTGTTTGATTGCAGTGGACAGAATGGGATTTTAGAAACAACCTCATATCACATCAATTCAATGTATTTTTCTTTCTTTTGATTTCATAAATATACACTGAGGATGGGGGGTTTATTAGCATATTCACCGCACTGCCAGTAGGTCCTGGGTTCGAGCCCCAGGTTAAGGATGTTATTGTGTGGTCTTTGCATGCTCTCCCTGTTCTTGTTTGGGTTTACCTGGGGTACAAAAGTTTCCTGCCACATCCCAAAAACATTCACATTAGCTTAAAAAGCTGTTCTAAATTGTCCCTGAATATGATTGTGAATAGTTGAGTGTTGCTATGCAATTGTCTGGCAAGAGGCTCAGAGTGTGTCCCGCCTTTAACCAGTTTCATCTGATCAGTTTATAGCATATTTAGGGGTATTAAGAGTAAAAGGGGTTCGATACAAATTCAGATACAAGACATACTTTTCAGATTTTTATTTGTCATTAAAAATTAGCCCATGTGTCACAGTTACACCTCACTTTGTGTTGAATCTTTTGCTACATCTAACATTATGCATGCTTATAGTTTATAAAAACTCCCACACAATAGGATTTAACTTTCATACACACTAAATTATCTTTACATAAAACTCGATTTGTCTTTCTTCCACATCAAGAAGGTCATGGGTCCAAACCCCGGGCTTTGGTGTTTCTGTCTGGAATTTGCAGGTCCTCCACACTTTTGCATGTTTTCTTCTGTTACTCCGCTTTCCTCTCACAGTCAGTTTTTCCTCTCATATTTCAAACAGATGCAAATTAGGCTAAGTGTATGTTCCATATTGTCTCTAGGTGTGAGTATTAGAAAAAGTCAAAATTTTATTCAGTGTTACAAAAATCAAAGCTGCGTACTCTCAGTCTGTGTGAGTGAGCTGGTGTTTTCTGAGAGTACTCTGTTGTGAAAAACTCTTATCGCAGTGTGAGCACCGATACGGTTTCTCTCCTGTGTGTATGCGTTCATGTCGTTTGAGATTTGCATTTGTCAGAAAACTCTTCTCACAATGTGAGCACTGATACGGCTTCTCGCCTGTGTGAGTGCGTTCATGTTGTTTAAGAGTGCCACTTGTAGTAAAACTCTTCTCACAGTGTGAGCACCGATATGGCCTCTCTCCAGTGTGAATGCGTTGATGTTGTTTAAGATGACCACTCGTAGTAAAACTCTTCCTACACTGTAAGCAGTGAAATAGCTTTCCTCCTGTGTGATTCTGCGCAAGCTGATGTGTTCGGAGATTGGTCGAGTTTCTAAAACTCTTTCCACACTGTGCGCAGTCGTACGATTTTACTCCAGTGTGACTCTGCTGGTGGACTTTTAAACTAATCAGTTGACCATAACTCTTCCCACACTGTGTGCAGTGATATGGTTTCTCTCCAGTGTGAATGCGCTGATGCTCTTTTAAAATCCCTGGACGAGCAAAACTCCTCCCACACTGTGTACAACAATACGGTCTCTCTCCAGTGTGAATCCGCTGGTGCACTTTTAGAGAGCTCTGGTAAAGAAATCTCTTACCACACTGTGTACAGTGATATTCTTTTGTATGAATCTTTTGGTGCACCGAGAGATCACCATGGCGAACAAAACTCTTTCCACACTGGGTACAGGAATATGGTTTCTCTCCAGTATGAATGTGCTGGTGCTCCTTAAAGGAGTGCAAGTAAGCAAAACTCTTCCCACATTGTGAACAGGAATACGGTTTTTCTCCAGTGTGAATCCGTTGGTGCAGTTTTAAACCATGTGGACGAGTAAAACTCTTCCCACATTGTGAACAGTGATATGGTTTCTCTCCAGGGGAAGCGAGTTTCTGTTCTGTGAGAGGTTCCTGGTGATCCATACTTCCACTCAGTGTGCAGTGAAATTTATTCCTCTACGATGTTTTGTTAACTTGAAGATGATACTTTAACCTGTAGTAACGGACAAAAAAAGCAACAATTTTTAAATATTTTGCCTCACAATAATGTATTTTACATACCTGGAAACAAAACATCTTAACTGTTCATTTTTCAAAAATTATTCTAAAGGTCATCTTCACTGACCTGAGATTTTCAGTGTAAAGGTGATTACAATTATAGTTCTTGACTACTAACCAGAACACTCGTTGAATAACATTAAATCCCAAATTGGCATATTGAGCCATCATGTAATGCTTTCTCAATAAACTAATAGATGTTTTAATTACTGACGCTCCCCAACTTACGTTCGGCTGTCCGAAGGGAATTTTGAAGGGAAGGTTATTCTCCCTGCAATTAAAATTCACTTCTGGGATGAAATGATGATAAAACCAATCTTTGAAGATGGCCAACGTCACCCATGCCTTGCAATTCCACATCCAGATCGCTGGCAGAGAGCTCTTGTTAACGTTTTTGAGGGCTCGAGGATTAGCTGCCAGGTACACCAACTGAGGTTTTAACGTGTGGCTTCCATCCTCATTCCCCCCACAAGCATTAGCGTTAGCCTATCCTTAGCCGCTTTGAAGCCAGGAATCGTCTTCTCCTCAGGGCTGATGTACGGGTTTTTTTCTGGCATTTTTTCCCAGAAAAGGCCAGTCTCGTCAGCATTGAAGATTTGCTTCGGTGAATAACCCTCCTTCTCAATTATATCCCGTAACAATTTTGGGAAACTATCGGCGGCTTCCTTATCTGCAGATGCAGCTTCGCCACTTCCGACAACATGATGCAAATTTGCCCTCTTCTTGAATCGGGTAAACCAGCCGTGGCAGCATGTTCTCCTGTCTTGGCCTTCAGGTCTTCAAAAATAGATTGTGCCCTTTCTTGAATGAGCATAAGGCTCAAAGGCATACACCGCTGACACTTATTTTCTAGCCATATGGCATATAGGGCACGTTCAGTCTATCGTTTGTAAACAATGGATGCAGCGTCATGCGTAAGTAGCGTATTACATCAGCGTACTACGTAGGTACGTCTAGTACTATGTACAGAGAGCACGCTAAACTGAACTTATAATTTTATTTTTGGGGGGAAAATAAACCGTAAAATCAAAAAAAAAAAAGTAAAACGAATGAACGTAGGTCGAGGAGCGTCTGTATACACATACCATGTGCTTTCTTCTTGGAACACAAAAATTAAAAGAAATCTAAAATTAAATTTATAGGAAATAAACAAAGTAATGTTGTTGGTTAATAATATCTTATATTGCTTATTGTTATAGTGATATCTTCCTTTCGCAATTCTAGTTGATGCAAAATAACCACAACAAATTAACCATATTACGAATATTCAATACATTCATATAACACATAACCAGGTACAATATAATTAGCATGCATGAAGGTGCAGCTCATGGAAATTCATTATTTCTCTATTTATTTAATTAAAAATAAATAAATATTTTGCCTCACAATAAGGCATGTTACGTACCTGGAAAAAAAGGTCTTACCATCTAATTTTTTCTAAAATTGTCTGAAACGCATCTTCACTGACATCCGATTTTCAGTGTGAATGTGATTACAATTTGTTTATAGAGACATAGTGCACTATTTTCTAAATAAACCAATAGATGATTTTATTAAAAAATACCATGTACTTTCTTCTTGGATCATAAAAACAGACCCCCCAAAAAAAAAAAAAAAAATCATAGCAAATAAACACAAGGTAATAACGGTTGTCTTTTTAAAATGATACGAGGGATGTCTTTTAGTACTACCAGTGCAGCTAACTGGGTTGTCAAAGGCCGGCCATGTCTCTCACTGTCTGTGGCAAGAGGCATATATTAGTCAGGAAAAGGCTGTATAACAATCAGCATGTTTCTGCCCTGCAATGGGATGACTCTGTCCTCACCGAGAGTTGGCTGAAATGGGTTCCGGCAACCCTAATTAGGATTAAGCAGTTCAGAAAATAAATGAATGAATGACCCCTTTACATTGGCACTTACATATTTTATGAGTATGTTTAATTTATTGTTGTACAGAAGGAGTCCATGCTCCACTAGTGAAATATTTTCTCAATTCTGATAAATAGTGCTCAGAGGAAAATATTGCTCACATGTTGACCAAGTACAGAATTCATTTCTGTTACTGTAATAAAAATAGTTTTTACATAATGAAAAACTGAACTGTACTCATAATTATTAACTTTTACTTTTGGATTTGTCCTTTCATATAAGCTAGAAAGATGTTTTGCTTCTTGTAAGCTCTATTTATAATTTAAGTGGCTTTGTTGGGATTTTGTCAGTCAAAAATGTATTTTCCGGAAAGTAGACTGCCATAGTGGAGGACAGAAGTGCTTTCTTCATATATTAACTTCTTTTTCTAAAGAAGCATATTACTATATAGCTTGTTGAAAAATAACAAAATGAAAATGAAACTGGGATTGGATATGAAATACTTTCTGTTGAGTTCCACATTAGTTGATGAGCATGTCTGTCAAAAAGTGTCTTCTCCGGAAAACCACAATGATTTTCACTGATTTTGTTGTTACTGCAGTTAATAATACATACAACTAATGCTGCATGAAACCTGCTCAGATAATGTATTTAGTGAGCTTTTTTTATTCAACGCCCTGAATTCTTTACAAGTGATGCTAGCCTCTAGATCAGGGGTCACCAACCTTTTTGAAACTGAGAGCTACTTCTTGTGTAGCAATTAATGCGAAGAGATACCAGGTCGATGCACACCTCTGAAATTACAAATTTGCTCAATTTACCTTTAATTATATGTTATTATTAATAATTAATGATATTCATCTATGTGAAGATCTTGATTTGATTTAATAATATATTTTTAAAAATTAGATGCACCTCAATGGAGAGTGGCGCTATGGAGCCGTGGGTCTGTCCTAAATATAGCAGTGAAGAGGTCCGCGGGTAACTTATATTGTCCTTTCGGGCTACCTGGTGCCCACGGGCACCACGTTGGTGATCCCTGTTCTAGATTCTAAATTCCAGTTATTCAAGCAACCCTGTACCTGTTCCATTTTAACCTCGTGTAATCTAGTCGCCTGAGATCTGCAGCTCTGATACTTCACAATAAATATTGTAGTTTCATAAGGTGTTGACTGGTAACAAGAAACCACAAAAACTACGACTTTTATTTTTTGAACCATCGTGAACCCAAAAGATTCAATTTAAGATTTAATTGTCAAGAAGCCTATAACAAGGTTGATGGCTAGTAATATTTTATATTGTTTATTGCTATTGTGATTTTTCTTTGAGTAATTCTCTGATGCACAATAACAATAAATTAACCATTCTTCTTCAAATAGTCAAAAACAGTGCTTCCGGAATTGAATACAAGTGCTCTGTCTTTTTTCTTTTTCTGAGTCAATACGAGTCAATTTTTGTCAACATTTTGCCGCATGGTTTGGCTCCTGAATCTTTGGCTGGTAGGGTTGGACATTTGCAGATCAGCCAACTGGGGACCAATTACCCTGTGAAATGGTCAGGTGTGGGATACCCAGGTATTTACCGTTATTCAATCTCAGTTTCCTATGAGTTCTTTTACTGACAACTAACATGCAACATTTTTTAATTGTCTTGTGAAATATGTAAAGACCAGTTAACTGATATGTTTATTTATGTTTATTTAAACCCTTGCATGATGGTGGGTGCCCCTTTCCCACTTAGTGAAAACAAAAACTTTAAATGACTCTCTTTAAGCCCGATACACGACAGCTCTTAGGCAGGAGGACGAGTATAACTGGACTGTATAAGCAAAGTGCAAAATATTGGTTTGCTGTCCGCCACTTTAATTGGGAGGGTATGTTCCGGCTGCCAGTCACGTAATTGTAACCCTATATTCTATACATTTTAACACAGAATTAGGTGCAATATAAGTAGCATGTATAGAGATACAGCTTATGTAAACATAGGGAATGTAAATTCATTATTTAATTAAAAGGGAATGAAAAACTTACCAAGTGGATGTGATGTGAGGTCTTGTAACTCAACTATAACTACAGAATATCTTCTTTAAATACACCTGAGGACAAAGACACAAGATAGTGCAACAACAGGCAATTAGCCAATACTTCACACCCCGTTATTTGAGTCGGGTGTTTGTAGGTGGACATCTGAAACCTTTGATACATAAACAATATGTAAATTTGTCTGTGACTGGACAGAATTCTACAATGATTGTAATGTTGGCCAGAAAAATCAGGCATTTAAAATGTAACTCTAAATGCATAAGATTCACACAAAAAACTGATGTACATTATGAATGCTATTAGAATATAGTTGTAGTTTATGACATATTTATAACAGAAACAAGACTCGAGGGAAAAGAACATGCAGCAATTTGAATAGATCTAAAATACTGTAATGTTTATTGACGGTGAAAGAAAGAAACGTTGAGAATAATTGCTGTACATTCCGCCAATCAGACCCTGTCTTTTAGCAAGAGTGTAATTACAGCTACAACTATAACAAGGGAAGGGAAAGAACGCGCCAAGACGTCTGAACATTTCCAAACTGAAGCGTCCGCATGTGAAACAGTCCATGGCAGAGGAAATAGACAGCTCACTGGAATCCCTTAATCTTGACTCTGATGATGTAGAGTGGAACTGGGCGAGCTTCTGAGACACTTGTTTACAATGCTGCTTCAGCAGTATTGGGCTCAACCACACGAAAACACCAGCACTGGTTCGATGAGAATGATGATTGCATCAGTGTGCTGCTCGAGGAGAAACACCGCCTCCACAAAGTGCTCCTCAGCGATCCCTCTTAATCCTCAAAGAAAGCTGCCTTCGCCAGCTTTAAAAGAACAGTTCAGCATGAGCTACGCCTTATGCAGGCCTCCTGGATGACCATGAAGGCCTATGAGATTAAGTCATTCGCCGACCGGAATGACTCCAAGAACTTTTACAGTGCCCTCAAGGCTGTTTACAGCCCCACAAAGTCAGGATCAACCTTGTTCCTTAGTGCTGATGGGAAAAGTGTGATCACTGACAAGGAAAAGATACTACAACACTGGGCCGAACACTTTGATGGTGTGCTAAATCATCCTTCATCAACGACGAAGAAATTGCGCGTTTACCGCAAGTCCCCATTGATCACTCCCTTGCCGATCTCCCAGCCGTAGTTGAAGTGGAAAAGGCTGTGAAGCTGCTCTCCAGTGGCAAGGCACCCGGTGCAGATGCAATTCCAGGGGAGATCTACACATCCGTCGGACCACAACTGCTTAGGAAGCTCACTGAGGTGTTCCAGTCCATGTGGCGCCAGGAGAAACGTCTGCAAGAGTTCAAATACACCTCCATCGTCCATCTGTACAAGTAGAAGGGGAACCAACAGGCCTGCAACAACCAAAGTGGCATCTCGTTACTCTCCATTGCTGGGAAGATCTTAACCAGAATTCTGCAAAACTGTCTGAATCAGCATCTTGAGGACTTGCTACCAGAGAGCCAGTGTGGCTTTAGGAAAGACCGCAGTACAGTGGACTTGATTTTTGCTACGCGCCAACTGCAGGAGAAGTGTCGTGAACAGAACACCGGCCTTTACACCACCTTCATGGATCTGACGAAAACATTCAACACGCTCTGCAGGGAGGGGCTCTGGAAGTAATGACCAAGTAAGGGTGCCCTGGCAAGTTCATATCGCTGTTTAGACAGTTCCACGACGGCATGCAGCTTAGCGTGCAGGACGATGTGGAATACTCTCAACTGTTCCCCGTAACAAACAGCGTCAAGTAGGACTTCGTGTTCGCCCCAACCCTCTTCAGCATGATATTCTCTGCCATCTTGACTGATGCCTTCCGAGACAGTGACATTGGCGTGTGCTTCAAATACCATACAGACAGTAAGCTTTTCAACCTACAAAGACTGCAGGCTAAAACCAAAGTCCAGGAACACACAGCCCGTGACTTTCTCTTTGCTGATGACTGTATTGAATGCTGGTACTCAGTCTGATATGCAGGAAAGCATGGATCTATTTCCCAAGGCCTGTGACGACTTCGGTCTTACAATAAGTATGAAAAAGACTGAGGTTATGCATTAGCAAGCCCCTGCAGAGCAGTACACAGAGCCCACCATAACAGTCAACAGCCAGAAGCTCTCTGCATTGGACAAGTTCGTCTACCGTGGTAGCACACTGTCGCGCTCCACCAAAATTGATGAGGAGGTCTCCTACAGGTTGGCTAGAGCCAGTGCTGCCTTTGGCAGGCTACAGCAGAACGTGTGGGACAGGGGAGGCATCAGTTTGTGAACAAAGCTGAAAGTGTATCGAGCAGTAATCTTGCCTTCCTTCCCTGCTATACGCCTGTGAGACCTGGACAGTATACAGTCGTCACGCCAAACTGCTGAACTTATAACACATGCAAAGCCTGAGGAAGCTGCGGCACACTGTGTGAGGGCAAACGTTCACAGGGCGCACCCAAGAGACGCTTCAAGGACACCCTGAAAGCCACCCTGAAGTCGTGCAGCATCAACCCCGACTCATGGGTGTCAGTTGCACTTGACCGTACTGCCTGGCGCACAGTGACCTCTCGTGGTGTGTCTGCGTTCGAGGAAAACCGCATCAAGCAGCAGCAGCAGAAACACCAGCAGTGACAGAGCAGAGCCAGTGTCAGCTCTCAGCCTGTCTCACAACAGACAGTTTCAAGCGAGGATTGGACTTTTTAGCCATCTTCGCACTCACAACCCCCAGTGATTTTGAAGTCTTGGTCATCTTCGCCATCGAAGGATGAACATCATCAATTACAACTTCAACTTACAAGACACAACTTGTTCACTAAGTTCATCATCATGTAAATGCAGACTGTATTTTAAACTGCAAAAGAGCATATTGATCTGAATCATATTGAAATGTTTCAGCATATACGACATGACTAACACCAAAATATCTGCAGAACACTGATGAATGTTTACTTTAGAATTCGAGAGCTAAGCCTAGTTTAGTTTTGGCCAAGGATGTTTCGAAGTTTATATATATTAAACTGATGTTGTGTACTGATGTAGTGCCTATATATACAGTCGGCCCTCTACTTACGAAAACCTCTGAATACGAAAAATCCAGGTTACGAAAAACATTTTCCTAAATTTTTGTCCTCTGCATACAAAACAACTTCTTACGAAAAGCGCCAAACGCGCCATTCAAAAATTCAACGCGCCATTCAAAAATTCAAACGCACCATTCAAACATTCAAACAATGCTCAAGTTGCTCTCTCATTGGCTGTCTCCCAACTTCCCGCCCCACTGGCCTCCCATTGTCCAGGAGGGAGCTGAATCATCATAGTACTGCACCCATAAAGCTTGTTTGTCACACACGTAAAGGAGAAATGTACTGTTGGTTCGTGAGTTTCGAAAGTGCTCATTGCAGCTTATTTTTCGGTTTTTAAGTTGTTTAATTCAGTAAATGTTTAATAAATGTGGTGTGTTCCACCGAATGTGGGCAAAACGCCAGACCTCCAATTCCTCAAACAGGTGAATGTTGAGTACTAAACAAGTGTTCAAAGCGCACTTGCCTGCTTGACATTTCGTAAGTCTGGACAAGCCGCGTTTCGCCCCAAAAGCTCTGGTGTCGGCTGCGACATCTCCCGCACTTGGCGGAGCATGTCACAAATGTTTAATAATGTTTCATATTGTTTGGTTTGGTAAATAAAAAGATGGGTTAATAAAAAATGTTTAATGTTTAATATTATCTGGTTTGGATAATAAAAAAATTGGTTCATAGAAAAAATGTTCTGAATCTCCATAGTAGCGTAGCCATGCCTGTTTGTCACACGCGTAAAGGAGAGTTGTACTGTTGGTTCGTGAGTTTATTTAAGAGTGCTCATCTTATAATCATAAACACGGCTCATTGGTAAGGATTATGGGTTTACATGACTGACAACCAAGTGAAACAATAAGGAATGAAGATAGTTTTTATGACCGATTTGAGCAGAGATATTGCGTACTTGCCCTGACAGACACAGGACTGCATACAGAGTCAGTCAGAGATGAACGGAGACAGATGTTCTTCAACTCTCTTTTTTTAATTCAGTAAATGTTTAATAAATGTGAGCAAAACGCAGCTCATCCGAACCTCAAGGAAAGAAGTTAATGTTGAGTCCGGACCTCCGATCTGTCAAGCATGCTTTGAATACCCTGTCTCAAAAGCTCTGGCGTCGACTGTGCGCTGCGTGTGGGCAGAGCCCTCATTTGGCGGTTCGTGCCACAGATGTGTGTGTGTGTGTGTGTGTGTGTGTGTGTGTGTGTGTGTGTGTGTGTGTGTGTATGTGTGTGTGTGTGTGTGTGTGTGTGTGTGTGTGTGTGTGTGCGCGCGCATATATCACATACAGTATGGGTTCATTTAATCATGCACATGTACAAAGGTTAAGAGATTTCATTTTGTGTAAACGCAAATGTTAAGAGTTTAATGTCGCTTATGTCCATGTTTTATGTGTGTAACTGGCATATTTAATCAATTATCACCAATTATACACCGGCTGTACCTTCTTTCTTACAAAACGTCAGCCCAACTGCTGAATGAAGACTAGATAGGCATGATGGATTCTGAGGACTTGCACAATTTCTTATTAATTGGAATCACTCTGAAACACTGAAAGATCACCGGATCGTTTCTTCTGCTGAATTTTCATATAAAAATTATGCCCATCACTCCACCTGAAGTGGTTAAAAGACAGCTTTAAAGTTTTCATTCGAGTTATATAAAGGTTACATAAATGCGAAATGATATCATTTTCATAAATGAAAGCTTATGTTGTCTTTTTTTAAAAACTAATCCTAAAATAACCTAATAAAATTATATATATATATATATATATATATATATATATATATATATATATATATATATATATATATATAAGGAAATAATGTAATTGTTTCCCCTTTCATGAATCTTATAGCTGAGGGTTATATTAATATGAATATTATTATGGTATCGTTAACTGAGACTTTTTAATTTTGATGTTGATTTTACAGGCTAGGAGCAGTAGTGGCCTAGTGATATAGGACACTGGTTCGCTAATCCTAGGGTTGGGGGTTCGAGTCCCACTCTCCACAAGGTTGTCACTGTCCCCCCCAGTGCAGCAAACTGAGTAATCAAAGGCCGGCTATGTCTCGCACTGTCTATGGTGAGAGGCTGTAAAAGAACCAATGCTGTCAGCGTGTTTCTGTCCCTTGCTAAAAGGGTTGTCAGGAAGGGCATCCGACGTAAAAACCTACGCCAAATCAAATGTGCGAATCAGGAGATTCGCTGTGGCGACCCCTAAAAAAGCCGAAAGGAAACACTTTTTATTGATAAAAACTGTCTGGATCCCCATTTGATCATATTGGACGAAGTTTTGCCCCCAAATGGTCATTTCATATTTTAAAATGCTGATAAAATGCAGTTAAATTTAAACCTTAAATATTTCATACAAATAGAGTTAAAAGCTGTGACAAGCTTTATTTATCCATTTGGTCATCAAAACTTTGCTTTTTGATGAGTACAAGTTATAAAATAAATTTACTGTTAATTGATTGAAATTAATTGATAAAACATAAATGTTTCAAATTCTATAACAGTTCAGACCTGATGTTAATGTCATCAATATTCAGGAAATTGGAGAGATAGTTTCAAAAGTCAATGGATTTGCCAATTCGGCCATTTTGAGAAGTGTTTTTTAGGAGAAAACTTTTATAATTTAACATGCAGATAATACAGTAACTTCAAAAAATTAGAGACAAACTGTATACACAACTGCATAAGAAAATGTAGACTATTAAACTTTTTAACATTTTAACTGATGCATATTGGCCATACTAATGTAAAATGGACAATAAAATGGTTTTATAATGAAGATTTTTAAAATACTGTAGGCAATAATGCTGTCTTAATAAATGAGGATCATTTTCTTTGTTCTTTCTGATTAACTGTTCTCTGCCACTCCAGACTTCCTCATGCAATACCACAGTTCCTCTCTCGGCACTCTGTCATATGCTTTCTCCAGATCCACAAAGGCACAATGCAGCTCCGTCTGACCTTCTCTGTACTTCTCCATTAACATCCTCAAGGCAAACACTGCATCTGTGGTGCTCTTTCTTGGCATGAAAACAAACTGTTGTTCACAAATGCTGACCTCTGCACCTTAGTCTAGCTTCCACTATTCTTTCCCATAACTTCATCGTATGGCTCATCAACTTTATCCCGCTGTAGTTGCCACAACTCTGCACGTCTCCCCTGTTCTTAAAAATGGGCACCATCACACTTCTCCTCCATTCCTCTGGCATCCTCTCACTCTCAAAGACCTTGTTGAATGTTCTTGTCAGAAAATCTACTGCTACCTCTCCTAGACACTTCCATACCTCCACCGGTATGTCATCAGGACCAACTGCCTTTCCATTCTTCATCCTCTTCAATGCCCTCCTCACTTCACCCTTACTAATCTTTGCTACTTCCTGGTCCTCAACAGTCACCTCTTCTACTCTTTTTTCTCTCTCATTGTCCTCATTCATCAGCTCTTCAAAGTACTCTTTCCATCTTCCCAGCACACTTCTGTCATTAGTCAATACATTTCCCTCCCTGTCCTTAATCACTCTAACTTGCTGCACGTCCTTCCCATCTCTATTTCTCTGCTGTGCCAACCTGTATAAATCATTTTCTCCCTCTTTACTTTCCAACTGAGCATACAAGTCATCATACGCCCTCTGTTTGGCCTTTGACAACTACCTCCGCCCTATGCTGTGTCACCCTGTACTCCTGTTTACTCTCTTCGGTTTTCTCAATGTCCCACTTCTTCTTAGCTCTTCCTTTGTACACACTCCTGCACTTCCTCATTCCACCGCCAAGTCTCCTTATCTACTTTCCTTCCAGATGACACACCAAGTATTCTCCTACCTGTCTCCCTGATCACATTAGCTGTAGTTGTCCAGTCATCCTGAAGCACTCCCTGACCACCCAAAGCCTGTTTCAATACCCCCTTGAAGACAACACGACACTCTTCCTTTTTCAGCTTCCACCACTTTGTCTTCTGCTCTGCCTTTGCCTTCTTCACCTTCCTCATTATCAGCATCATCCTGCACACCACCATCCTATGCTGTTTGGCAACACTCTCACCCGCTACTACTTTGCAGTCACTGACTTCCTTCAAATTACATCACCTACACAAGATGTAGTCTACCTGTCTGCTCCTGCCTCCACTTTTATAAGTCACCCTATGCTCCTGTCTCTTCTGGAAGAAAGTATTCACCACAGCCATTTCTATCCGTTTTGCAAAATCGACCAACATCTGTCCTTCTGCGTTCCTGTCCTGGATAACAAACCTACCCATCACTTCATCGTCCCCTCTGTTTCCTGCACCAACATGTCCATTGAAGTCTGCCCCAATGACCACTCTTTCACCTCTGGGGGTACTCTGCATCACTTCATCTAACTCACCCCAGAATCTCTCCTTCTCTTCTCGCTCACATCCTGCCTGTGGGGCAAAAGCACTAAGAACATTGAACATCACGCCTTCAATTTCTAACTTGAGATTCATCACTCTGTCTGACACTCTTTTCACTTCCAGAACATTCCTGACAAACTCTTCCTTCAAGATGACTCCGACTCCATTTCTCTTCCCATCCACACCATGAAAAAACAGCTTAAACCCTGCTCCTAAGCTTTTAGCTTCGCTACCTTTCCACCTGGTCTCCTGAACACACAGTATGTCCACCTTCTTCCTCTGCATCATGTCTGCCAGCTCTCTACCTTTTCCTGTCATAGTTCCAACATTCAAAGTCCCTACTTTCAGTCCAAGACTCATGCCTTTCCTCTTCTTTCTCTGCCTACGGACACGCCTCCTGCCTCTCCTTCTTCGACGTCTTCGACAAACAGTAGTCCAATTTCCACCAGCACCCTGTTGGTTAACAGCACTGATGGCGGTCGTTGTTAACCCGGGCCTCAACCGATCCGGCATGTCATTCTTTCTTGTGATTCACATATTTTATTTGCCATTTGTTTTATGCTGGATGCCTTTCCGGACGCAACCCTCTGCATTTATCCGGGCTTGGATCCGGCATGAGGGAGAGACACTAGTTTGTGCATAAACTCCAAAATAGTCCAAAACTAAAATTAATGACATGACATTATAAACATTTAAGCACAAAAGCCTTATCTGTTGCAGTGATTCAGTCATTTAAATCTTCACATAATTACAATGTTTCCTTATGTTATATTTACAAAGTGTATTATAAATATTGCTGTGGCGACCCCTGAAGGGAATAGCCGAAAGGAAAAGATTATAAATATGCCCTGTGTATTATAATTTCATAATTGTATTTGAACAACAACAACAACAACAACAATAATAATAATAAAATAAATCAATAATAACAATAATAATAAAACAGTCTTATTGTGCGAATTTTAAACATTTACAGTGTACGATTTACAGGGAGAGGGGTTTTTTTGCCTTTTTTTATTTAAATTTCAGGTATATACTGGTACCTTATTTTTTCGCCCATCATTACCCTGATTGGAATCCATTCAGTCACAGACTCTTTTGCATATTGTTTATATAACAATAGTCCTAGATATGGAACTACCAAATACCCAGTTTCAAAGAGTCTGGTAATGGCTTTGTCCTTCGAAGATAGTAGATAACTCTTCTATTAAATAACCTCACATCACATGATAAGTTTTTCTTTCTACATAATAAAGAACATAAAATACATTTCTTTCTATATAGAAACAAATGAATATACACATTGGGTCAGTGGGTAGCACTTGACTATATTTTAGGTATTTGGCATGAAGTGAACAGAATATAAATACAAAAAAACAAATACAAATACACACCACACTTTTTCAGATTTTTATTTGTAAAAGATTTGCTATCCATGTGTTATTTTCCTTCCACTTCACAATTACACATCACTCTGTGTTGGTGTAACACATAAAATCCCAATATTTTTTGAGTTTGACATGCTCACAGTTTAGAAAACCTACAATCAATAATAAATACAAAATAAATGTAACTTTCATACACACGAAATTATCTTTAAACTAAACTTGATTTCGCTTTTTCTTTTTGAGGAAGTGGGCAGCATGGTGGCGTAGTGGTTGGCATATCAGTCTCAGACAATTGAGTCCTGAAAAATCACAAATCAAAGATGTGGCCTTTCACCTGTGTGAGTGAGCTGGTGTTTTTTGAGAGAACTGTGTCGTGTAAAACTCTTTTCACAGTGTGAACACTGAAATGGCTTCTCTCCTGTGTGAGTACGTTCGTGTAGTTTAAGATATGCAATTCTGCTAAAACTCTTCTCACAGTGTGAGCACTGATACGGCTTCTCTCCTGTATGGGTGTTTTCATGGATTTTAAGATATGAACTCGTGGAAAAACTCTTCTCACAGTGTGTGCACTGATGCGGTTTCTCACCTGTGTGAGTGCGTTCATGTAGTTTAAGATATTCATATCTGGTAAAACTCTTCTCACAGTGTGAGCACCGATACGGTTTCTCGCCTGTATGAATGCGCTTATGTAGTCTGAGATATGCACTCGTTGTAAAACTTTTGTCACAGTGTGGGCACTGATACGGTTTCTCTCCTGTGTGACTCCGTTCATGTCTTTTGAGGTCTGCACTTATGGTAAAACACTTCTCACATTGTGAGCACTGATACGGCTTTTCTCCTGTGTGACTGCGTTCGTGAATTTTAAGATATGAACTTGTCGTGAAAACCTTCTGACAGTGCGAGCACCGATACGCCTCTTCTGTGTGAATGCGTTGATGTTGGTTAAGATAACCATTCGTAGAAAAACTCTTGTCACAGTGTAAGCAGTGAAATGGTTTTTCTCCTGTGTGAATCAGTTGATGTGTCCGAAGATTGGTTGGGTTTATAAAACTCTTCCCACACTGTTCACAGCAGTACGGTTTTAGTCCTGCGTGACTCCGCTGGTGTGCTTTTAAACTACCCAGCTGAGCAAAATTCTTCCCACACTGCGTGCAGTAATATGGTTTCTCTCCAGTGTGAATGCGCTGGTGCTCTTTTAAAAACACAGAGCGAGCAAAACTCTTCCCACACTGTGTACAACAATACGGTCTCTCCCCAGTGTGAATCCGCTGGTGCAATTTTAAAGAGCTCTGGTAAACAAATCTTTTCCCACACTGTGTACAGTAATATTCTTTTGTATGAATTTTTCGGTGTCCTGTAAGTTTACTTTGGCAAGCAAACCTCTTTCCACACTGAGAACAGGAATAGGGTTTCTCTCCTGTATGAACACGGTGGTGCTCTTTTAAATTCTTCTGATAAGTAAAACTCTTCCCACACTGGGCACAGCTATAAGGTTTTTCTCCGGTGTGAATCCGCTCGTGCTGTTTTAAAGCATGTTGACTAGGAAAACTGTTCTCACACTGTGCACAGTTGTACGGTTTTACACCTGTGTGAATCCGCTGATGCATATACAAAGAGCTCTGGTAAGCAAAACTCTTCCCGCACTGCATGCAGTGATATGGTTTCTCTCCTGTGTGGATTCGTTGGTGCTGTTTTAAAACCTCTGGACGAGCAAAACTCTTCCCACACTGTGCACAACAATATGGTTTCTCTCCAGTGTGAATTCGCTGGTGCTGTTTTAAAGTCTTCTGGTAAGCAAAACTCCTCCCACATTGTGGACAGCAATACGGTCGCTCTCCTGTATGAATGCGGTGGTGCATTTTTAAAGATCTCTGGGAAGCAAAACACTTCCCACACTGTGTACAGTAATATGGTTTCTCTCCCGTGTGCACACGCTGGTGATCTTTTAAAGAATACCAGTTAGCAAAACTCTTCCCACACTGCGTACAGGAATATGGTTTTTCTCCAGTGTGAATCCGCTGGTGCAGTTTTAAACCATGTGGACGAGTAAAACTCTTCCCACATTGTGAACAGTGATATTGTTTGTCTCCAGGAGGAGCAAGTTTCTCTTTTGTGAGAGGTTCCCGGTGATCCATACTTCCACTTGGTATGCAGTGAAATTTGTTCCTCGGCGACGTTCTATATGCCTGAAGATGATACTTTAACCTGCATTAACGGACAAAAAGCAATGGCTTTTAAATACTTTGCCTCACAATAATGCATTTTACATACCTGAAAATCATTTTTTCAAAATGATTCTAAAACTCATCTTCACTGACTTCAGATTTTCAGTGTAAAGGTGATTACAATCATATTTCCGACACTTTTCACACTAGTTGAACAACATTCAAACCCGAATTGGTATATTGAGCCATCATGTACTGTTTTCTCAATAAACCAATAGATGTTTTAATTATACTCATACCATGTGCTTTCTACTTGCATAACAAAAATGAAAAGAAATCCTAAATTAAATTAATAGAAAATAAACAAAGTAATGTTGTTGGTTCGTAGTACCTTATATTGTTTATTGTTATAGTGATATCTTCCTTTAGCAATTCTATCTGATGCACAATAACCACAACAAATTAATCATATTACGAATATTCAATACATTCATAACACAGAATCAAGTACAATATAATTAGCATGCATGAAGATCGCTTATGTAAATTCATTATTTCTTAATTTATTTAATTAAAAAAAGAAAAACTTACCAAGTTGACGTGCTGGAAGTTCTTTTATAAAATCCCAGTCTGCTCACTGCAGTTGTGTCTCCATGTAACTCAACTCTAACTACAGAATGCCTTCTTTATATACACCTGAGGACAAAGACACAGGATAGTGCAACAACAGGCCATTAGCCAAAACGTCACACCCCGTTATCTGAGTCAGGTGTTGGTAGGTTGACATCTGGAACCACTGGCACATAAAAATATGCAAATTAGTCTGACTGGATGGAATCTCTACAATTAGGGTAATGGTGGGCAGAAAAATTAGGTATTTTTAAATGTAACTGTAGATGCACAAGAACCAAAAAAATCTGCTCTTTATTATTGCTACTAGAATATAATTGTAGTTTATGAAATACAGCATTTTAATTGAAACAAGACTTGAGAAGGAAAACCATGCAGCAATTTGAATAGATATAAAATAGTGTAACGTTCAATGAAGGTGAAAGAAACAAACGTTGAGAATAATTGCTGTACACACCGCCAACCAGACCCTGTATTTTAATGGGAATGTAATTCAATTTACAACTTACAAGATACAACTTGTTTACTGAGCTCATCATCATGTAAATACAGACTGTATTCTAAATGGCAAAAGAGCATATTGATATGAATCATATTGAAATGTTTCAGTATGTAAGGCAAGGCTAACACAGTGATGGATGTTTACTTTAGAATTAGACATCTAAACCTAAACTAAAAAAGGTGATGTTCCAAAACTTTTGATCAGTAGGTCACAATACATGTTTATATATGTATCACACTGTAATGTATGTACAGCAAAAGCTTTAGGCACCCTATTTTTAAGTATAAACTGTGCTGTAAATTTTTATTTCATAAATTGTATATTAGTCAGAGAGCATAAACACACTTTAGGTTTCAAAACATTAGTTTTTAGGCGACCTGCGGCTGTTTCTGTAAGAGACCTGGGAGATCCTGTGCATGTAAAACTGCAAAAACTGGACCCGGTGATATCCTATCTTTTTTAAAAAGGCATCATTACACCTAATATTGAATTTGTTTAATTTGCTCCTGTTTACTGTGCTTTATATGATTATGTATCCTCTGTACATGTCCAAACCATCTCAATCTAGCCTCTCTGACATTGTCTCCAAAACCTCTTGCGCTGTCCCTCTGATGTACTCATTCCTGATCCTATCCATCCTCGTTCCTCCCAAAGAGAACCTCAACATTTTCATCTCTGCTACCTCCAGCTCTGCCTCCTGTCTTTTCCCCAGGACCACTGTTTCTAAACCATACAACATCGCTGGCCTCAACACTGTCTTGTACGCTTTTCCTTTCA
>CM045736.1:22796395-22903895 GCA_024760905.1 Plotosus lineatus | reverse complement strand
CACTGAAATTTATTCCTTTGCGACGTTTTGCTAGCTTGAAAAAATCTGGATGATACTTTTACCTGTAGTAGCCAACAAAAAGGAAACTGTTTATAAATATTTTGCCTCACAATAATGCATTTACATACCTGGAAACAAGGGGTCTATACATCTTAATTGTCAATTAAAAAATACACACACACACACACACACACACACACACACACACACACACGCACACACCTTAATTCTACCTGACACATAATAACCACAACAAATAAACCATATTTCAAACATTTATTACACAAAATCAGGTATAACATACTTATCACGCCTGGAAATAGAGCTCATCAATTTCAAATGGAAATTTTCTATTTCTTTATTTCATATAAAAAAAAGAAAAACTTACCAAGTTGACGTGTTCGTTCTCTGCAGTCGTCTCTCCATGTAACGCGACTCTAACTACAGAATGTCTTCTTTAAATACACCTGAGGACAAAGACATAGGGTACTGCAACAACAGACCATTAGCCAACGCTTCACATCCCGTCATCTGAGACTGGGGTGTTGGTAGTTCAATTCGTAGAACCATTGTTCCATAAACAATATGCAACATAGTCTGTGACTAGATAGATTCTCCACAATCAGGGTGATGTTGACCAAAAAAATGACACATTTCCAACGTGAATTCTGAAAAAAGTTGGGACATTCTTCAGATTTGTGTCGGGATCATCAGACCAACAGACACAAATATTATTAGCAAATAATTAGGTTAAAATCATCCATGATGTAAACAGCAGTTTCAGCAGGTTCTACCAATATATGTTTTAATTAAACACATGCCATGTGTGTTGTTTCTTGGATTAAAATAAATAAATAAATAAAAATAACAATAAAAAATCAGAAATCCAAATAAAAAAATAAATAAAATTATTGGAAAATAATATAAGTAATTCAAAATAAGTAATTCACAATAAGTTGTGAGCAATATATTGTTCACTTACCAAAATCTTACCAAGTTCTCGTGATGCTAATACCATATTAGATGTGATAAGCGCTCAGGGTGCTTAAAAATTGGAGTGGGTGGGTGCTTATTAAAACGTGACCAGCGGAGTGGAAGAGGAAGTACTTATTACCATCGAGATGGAAAACATGAATAATAACAGAACAATAAAAGAGTTTTACTGGTATTTGTGTTATACATTTTGTAGTATCAACGAAATTACTTACATGAAAGCTGAAAATAAACAGAAAACAGCATAATTAAAAAATAAAAAAAAACTTTAATTTTCCCTCCCAGTGCTGTTCCTTTAAATATTTTTCCTGGATGTAAAATCGAGCCAATCAACATGAATGTCAACTTTAGCACATGGCATGTTGAACCAATCAACAGGAACATAAAACAAAAGCACATGGCCATGACTGTGTTTAAATGTATGAAGTTAGTGAGCAGGGGTGAAAAATACTCCTCATCTCTTTCTGATAAGTTCATATCTGGCTCATCGCATCATTCATTCAAATCGTCCCATAGTTTTGTTGTATCAGTTTCTAATGGTTCATCTTGTTGGACATTTACCAAGAGAACACAGCAAAATATTTTCCTATTGGAGCAGGGTGATTATTACGTGGAATATGTGTGTGTGTGTGTGTGTGTGTGTGTGTGTATATATATATATATATATATATATATGTATGAAATCACTGAATAAATTGCCAGACAACTTAACTAACCTTTCTCCAAAATAATACAGCTTAATATGCAGGAGTTTATTTGTGATATAAAGGAAATAAGTTAAATCACTGTTCTAGTGTTTTGACATTTAGCATTGATTGCGTAGCCCAAATGAGAGGAATTGATTACACAGAGCTTCCTGGTTAAGAACCCCCCCCCATGTCTATCGTCACGGTGCTCTTAAGCTTTACAAAGAGTGATGACACTTTTCTGGGAAGACGAGTACTGCAATGGAATTTCGTTTTCATCCCTTCCTTAACATTGCTTCATGTCATTTCCCCATTTTCCATTCTGCGCATCTTTGGGAGTAACTGCCTTCTCATGCAGTCATTCATGGGTAATCCATTCTCTTGAAGTATGCTTGTGGAGGACCTTAACTCATTTTCATGGCGCACTGAAGCCACCTGAAGCTCCCAGTGTATATTGGAATGGTGAGCTTGACTAGAAACTTTATGCATATTAATAAGTTGGTACTTGGGTCTCGGGCCAATAGCCAGTAATTCAGTCTTGAGCAGAAATGTTATCTCCAGAGAACTGTGATTTTATGACCTCTTCGATTGTGTTGCATGTGTTGTTATAATTAAAGTAATAAGTTCTTCCAAGTCCATTAATATGAACGTTAACAAACATATCAATGTTCAGAAGAACATAAGCTTCATTTTAATATGAATACTGTTATGTTGCCTTGACAAATAACAGGCTCCTGGCTGGTTAAATGTTTGAGATGAGAAATTAATCACATGCATACATTCTTTTTCCACAAATCAATTATGTCTGGGAAAAGAAGAATTAACATATACCGTATTCAACGTAATAAGTGCCCTGCTCCAATAAGCCCCCCCGCCAGTGTTTTTTTTTTTTTTTTTTTATCATATGTCTAATAACGGCTCATGTCTACTGGGAGCAAAATCGTAAATCAAACTGACCAATTTTATTCGATCAGTCTCTGTAACGGTAAAATGAGGCATTCACTGCCTGTAAAAATGAGTTTGCACGGTATTTCAAGACCCCCTGCCACTGGGGAATGTCTATAATGTTCATCAGTAACAAGACATTTGATTGTTCTGCCGTGCTTTAAAAAACAGGAAAATATTTTGCTATATTCTCTTGGTAAATGTCCAACAACCGATGAACCATTAGAAACTGTTACAGGAAAACTATGGGATGATCTGGCGATGAGCCAGATATGGACCTATCAGAAAGTGATGACGAGTATTTTTCACCCGATTCTCCTGCTCACTAACTTCATAAATTGAAAGACATTCCTGGCGATTGGTTCAACTTGCCATGTGCTAAAGTTGATATTGGTGTTGATTGGCTTATTTTACTTGGGAAAATGTTTAAAGGAAATGTTTAAAGGAAAAGCACCGGTAGGGAAAAGTAAGAGAAGGAAAAGTCTTTTTTTAAATTTATGCTGTTTTCTGTTTATTTTCATCTTTCATGTAAGTAGTTTGGTTGATACCACAAAATGATTAACAAAAATACCAGTAAAACTCTTTTATTATTCTGTTATTATTCATGTTTTCCACCTTGATGGTAATAAGCACTTACAGTTCCACTCCACTGGTAATAAATTTAATAAGCGCCCACCCACTCCAATTTTTTTAAGCTCTCTGGGCGCCCAATCGAAGAAATAACACTTAGTTTTCCTGGTATGTGTGTGTGTGTGTGTGTGGGGGTGTGTGTGTGTGTGTGTGTGTGTGTGTGTGTGTGTGTGTATGTGTGTGTGTGTGTGTGTGTGTGTGTGTGTGTAGATCCACACCGCTCTGACACAAGAGTTATTCAAGTTTAACAGCACAGTTTGTTATGAAATTTGTCAGTTTTATAAAATTTATATTACATTCAGTTGTTGACATGCATTCATTTTGACATCTGGTGTTTGATCTTCTGATTCCAGTAAGAGGTTCTGCTTAAAAGCTGCGATTTATGACCATTTTCACTTAACAGTAGGTACCAAATTGAAGCTTTTGGTACCTTTTTGAGGGCTTTGTGTGAACACGGAGTCATGAAGTTGGAAAAAGGAAGCTTTCCAACTGCATTTTTCTAAAGTGAGATTTGAAATTAATGCTTGGTTTTTAAATTTGGTAATATTTGTGCATTCAGGATTGATCCTTCTTTAAAAAAAATGTGATGTCTTCTTTGATCTGTTACTGCCATAATTAAATTCCTGATATCTTCCTTTATCAATTCTCCCTGATGCATAATAACCACAACAAATTAACCATACTATGGTATATTCAGTACATTCACAACTAGGGATCCCAGGAAGGTTTAGAAAAAAATAGAGGAAACGAGTTTTGAAATAGAGGAAATGAAATATTTCTGCTGGGGGTGAAGGGGGCCGCAGGGCCCTTTGCAGGGTACAGGGGCAGAGCATGTCATGTAAAAAAAAATAATTCAAACAAGTTAATCATTGTTTTGTAACATGCATAAACACTAAACAAAACACCTTAAATAATGTAAAAAAAGACTAAAAGGTTATTTCAGTGTAGATAAACACACATAATTCAAATAGCATAGCCCTATGGCACGTCATTCATGTGTAACATAATTATGAAATAATTATGAACTAATTTGTAAAATGATCACATAATACATGACATATATTATCTCAACAAACATTTGTGTTCAACTAGTGAGCATACCTGCTACAAGTTAGTATGTTAATAGTATAACACTATAATTAAAAAAGTCACAGCATTTACTTCTTCTTTTTGTTCTTTTCCTTTCAGCTATTCCTTTCAGGGGTCGCCACAGCGAATCATCTACCTCCATCTCACCCTATCCTCTGCATGTTCTTCTCTTACACCAACTACCTTCATGTCTTCTGTCACCACGTCCATGAATCGTCTCTTTGGTCTTCCTCTAGGCCTTCTGCCTGGGAGTTCCAACCTCAGCATCCTACTACCAATATACTCACGATCCCTCCTCTGTACATGTCCAAACCATCTCAATCTAGCGTCTCTGACTTTGTCTCCAAAACATCTAACATGTGCTGTCCCTCTGATGTGCTCATTCCTGATCCTATCCAGCCTCGTTACTCCCAAAGAGAACGTCAACATTTTCATCTCTGCTACCTCCAGCTCTGCCTCCTGACTTTTTCCCAGGGCCACTGTTTCTAAACCATACAACATCGCTGGCCTCAACACCATCTTGTACACTTTTCCTTTCATTCTTGCCGATACCTTCCTATCACACATCACACCGGATACTTTTCTCCAACCATTCCAACCTGCCTGCACACGTTTCTTGACCTCTTTTCCACACTCTCCATTGCTCTGGATTGTTGAGTCGAAGAACTTAAAATCCTACAGCTTCCTTATCTCTGCTCCCTGTAACCTCACCGTTCCTCTTGCGTCCTTGTCATTTATACATATGTATTCTGTCTTACTGAAGTGAACCTTCAATCCCCTTCTTTCCAGGGCATACCTCCACCTCTCTAGATTTTCCTGCACTTGTTCTCTGTTCTCACTGCAGATCGCAATGTCATCTGCAAACATCATAGTCCATGGGGAATCTTGTCTAACCTTGTCTGTCAGCCAGTCCATCACCATAGCAAACAAGAAGGGAATCAGAGCTGACCCTTGATGCAGTCCTACCGCCACCTTGAACTCTTCTGTCACACCGACAGCACACCTCACCACTGTCTTACATCTCTCATACATGTCCTGCACCACTCTAACAAACTTCTCTGCCACTCTAGACTTCCTCATGCAATACCACAGTTCCTCTCTCGGCACCCTGTCATATGCTTTCTCCAGATCCACAAAGGCACAATGCAGCTCCTTCTGACCTTCTCTGGACCTCTCTATTAACATCCTCAAGGCAAACAATGCATCTGTGATGCTCTTTCTTGGCATGAAACCAAACTGTTGTTCACAAATGCCGACCTCTGCCCTTAGTCTAGCTTCCACTATTCTTTCCCATAACTTCATCGTATGGCTCATCAATTTTATCCCTCTGTAGTTGCCACAACTCTGCACGTCTCCCTTGTTCTTAAAAATGGGAACCAGCACACTTCTCCTCCATTCCTCTGGCATCCTCTCACTCTCTAAGACCTTGTTGAATGTTCTTGTCAGGAAATCTACTGCTACCTCTCCTCGACACTTCCATACTTCCACCAGTATGTCATAAGGACCAACTGCCTTTCCATTCTTCATCCTCTTCAATGCCCTCCTCACTTCACCCTTACTAATCTTTGCTACTTCCTGGTCCTCAACAGTCACCTCTTCTACTTTTTTCTCTCTCATTTTCCTCATTCATCAGCTTTTCAAAGTACTCTTTCCATCTCCCAGCACACTTCTGTCATCAGTCAATACATTTCCCTCTCTGTCCTTAATCGCTCTAACTTGCTGCACGTCCTTCCCATCTCTATTTCTCTGCTGTGCCAACATGTGTAAATCATTTTCTCCCTCTTTACTTTCCAACCGGGCATACAAGTCATCAGACACGCTCTGTTTAGCCTTTGACACCGCTACCTTCGCCTTACGTTGTGTCTCCCTGTACTCCTGTTTACTCTCGTCAGTCCTCTCTATGTCCCACTTCTTCTTAGCGTCTTCCTTTGTACACACTCCTGCACTTCCTCATTCCACCACCAAGTCTCCTTATCTACTTTCCTTCCAGATGACACACCAAGTATTCTCCTACCTGTCTCCCTGATCACATTCGCTGTAGTTGTCCAGTCATCTGGAAGCATTTCCTGACCACCCAAAGCCTGTTTCAATACCTCCTTGAAGACAACACGACACTCTTCCTTTTTCAACTTCCACCACTTTGTCTTCTGCTCTGCCTTTGCCTTCTTCACCTTCCTCACCATCAGCATCATCCTGCACACCACCATCCTATGCTGTTTGGCAACACTCTCACCCACTACTACTTTGCAGTCACTGACTTCCTTCAAACTACATCGCCTACACAAGATGTAGTCTACCTGTGTGATCCTACCTCCGCTTTTATAAGTCACCCTATGCTCCTGTCTCTTCTAGAAGAAAGTATTCACCACAGCCATTTCCATCCGTTTTGCAAAATCGACCAACATCTGTCCTTCTGCGTTCCTGTCCTGGATACCAAACCTGCCCATCACTTCCTCGTCCCTTCTGTTTCCTGCACCAACATGCCCATTGAAGTCTGCTACCTTTCCACCTGGTCTCCTGAACACACAATATGTCCACCTTCCTCCTCTGCATCATGTCAGCCAGCTCACTACCTTTTCCTGTTATAGTTCCAACATTCAAAGTCCCCACTTTCAGTCCAAGACTCATGCCTTTCCTCTTCTCTCTGCCTACGGACACACCTCCCGCCTCTCCTTCTTCGATGTCTTCGACCAACAGTAGTCCAATTTCCACCAGCACCCTGTTGTTTAACAGCACTGATGGCGGTCGTTGTTAACCCAGGCCTCGACCGATCTGGTATGAAATTTTTTGTTGTGACTCGCATATTTTATTTGGCATTTGTTTTACGCCGGATGCCCTTCCTGAAGCAACCGTCTGCATTTATCCAGGCTTGGGACCGGCGTGAGGGAGAGACACTGGCTTGTGCCCCTCCCTCATGGCTGCATTGTCCCAGCATTTACTCTGCACTAGTAAACAGTCTTACACTGTACTTATTATATACATTTATAAAAATGGCATAATTTCACTAAATGGTAAGGGCTTTTACACCCGAGACATAGTGGCTCATCAGGCTGGTGCTTATACCCGGTTTCTGTAGTGTGAAGCGACCAGGAGTTCAACTCCTCCTGGATGGGACGCTAGCCCATCGCAGGTTACCTGCCCAGTATATTTTTACTTGTACCCATTTATACTGCTGGACGAACAGAGGCACACTTGTGGTTGAGACCTTGCCCAGTGGTCTTAGCACAGTGAGGGTCTCAGTGGGATTCGAACTCACAACCACTCAATCAGGAGCGCAGAACCCTAACCACTACACCACCAGCCCCATAAATAATTTCGCTAAATAGTCGAGTAAAAATAGCGAAATTCCGTTAAATAGCGGCGATCTGGGATCCCTGCATAATATAGAATCAGGTACAACATAATTAGCATGCATCGAGATACAGCTTATTGCATCTGAATGTAAATTTATTACCGTACTCAACGAAATAAGTGCACTGCTCCAATCCCCCCCCCCCCCCCCCCCCATGTTTTTTATCGCATGTCTAATAACGGCCCATGTGTACTGGGAGCAAAATCATAGATCAAACTTACCAATTTTATTCGATCAGTTTCTGTAACGGTAAAATGAGGCTTTCAGTGCCCATAAAAGTGAGTTTACACCAGGGGTCACCAACATGGTGCCCGCGGGCACCAGGTCGCCCGCAAGGACAACATGAGTTGCCCGCGAGCCTGTTCAGGAGTCGGGAACCTATGGCTCGCGAGGCAGACGTGCCTCCTTTGATGACTGCATCTGGCTCTCAGATAAATCAGGTGGCCTTTCTTAACAGAATAACTAATACATAATTTCGCTGTCCTTTAAATAAAAATACAGAAAAAAAGCCATCAAATAAAACAAATACATAAATAAATCTCACGTATTTCAATCTATACATCTATTTTCAATTCCACTTGTCGCTGTGGCACGCAACGGAGAGACAATCCTTTCTGTACTCCAGTGTGGATGGTGCCAATACCTTGAAACTCTAATTTTATTGGATTATATGCAACAGCCTGCGTGAGTTGTTTATGGGTAAAGAGGTAAATTTTCCTCGTTTTGATCAGCTCATGTTTAAGAAGCCAAGCAGAGCTGGCAAGCAAAACACAAATGGACAGAATGAAAAAACTTCAACATACTTAACTCTCACGCATGAAGAGACTCATGCATTTCATTTCCTCCTCAATCTCTCACGCAAGGTGTCTAAAATCTCACACATTAATACAATTATTTCCAAATTTTATTGCATTTTTTGTTATTTTTTTTATTGATGTAATTTCCGCGAGCAAATGCCATTGGATGTCTTTTACGTAAACATACAGCTTCTCTTTCTACTTCTGGCTGCGGGATCCTTTGCCGTAAAATCAGATACATACACGCACTTAAAAACTAAAGTTTGTGAAACTTGCTCAGATTATGTTTTCATTTACTAATGTAGTTAAATGTATATTTAGTTCGACTTGTAAACATTGTTAATAAGTTTCAGTTTGTAATTCCATGTGTTGTTGCAGTGTTGCTGCACAGGATACTTGCCATCTATATTAGTAGATTTGTTCACATGGTTAATTAGTTTCAGTTTGTCAACTAATTGTGTAGTTGCAAAATTGCTGCATATGATACATGCCATCCATGAGCAAAGACAGCAAAAATTATTATGAATTATTTGTATAAAACTTCAAAGAAGAGAAATGGTACAATTAATACTTTACTTTAGCCAATCTTATTTTTGATATATGTTATTAGTTTACACTTCATATTTCATTAGTTCTTTCATTGAATATTTCATTTACATTGCATTATTAAATCTTAAAGACATGTGTGTAATTTTGTATTTTTTCCCTATGTCTGTGTTTAATCATTACATATAAAACTTGTATGAAATGGCTTAAAAATCACCCTTAAAAATCCTTAAAACCAAAAATTTCACCTTGGACCTGACCGAGGGCTGCGCTCCCTATACCCCTACTTCTCACTCTTTATTAATCTTAGGGGTTGAGAGCTATGCTTCAACCCGCATACCAGCTGATTGCCTTGTGACGCGCTTCCTGTCACATAAACACTGCAGTGTGAGTCCTGTCGTATTGACCATGTACGGCTCCACATACGCACACGAGCAGTCCTTCTCACACATGAAAAACATCAAAACCAACCTGCGGTCATGTAATAGATGGAAGCCTAAACGCCTGCATGAAGCTGAACTTCACTATGTATCAACCAGACTACAAAGCCATCAGCAAAACCATGCAGCACCAGAAGTCGCATTAATAGTAAGAAGTAATTTTCTTATTAATAAATAACTTCGTTATAACAATTTTGTTTAAAATAAATTCAGAGTCGTATTACTGTATACTCTAAAATTCTTGGTCTCAGTTTTAAAAAATATGTTTGGCTCTCAGAGGATTAGATTTAAAACAATGTTTGGTTTTTTTTGGCTCTCTTTAGTCAAAGAGTTTCCCAACCCCTGACATAGATGAATATCATTAATTATTAATAATAACATATAAATGTAAATTGAGCAAATTTGTTATGTCACAAGTATGTATCGACCTGGTAGCCCTTCGCATTAATTGGTACCCAAGAAGTAGCCCTCCGTTTCAAAAAGGTTGGTGACCCCTGGTTTACACGGTATTTCAAGACCCCTGCCACTGGGGAATGTCTATAATGTTCATCAGTAACAACGCATTTGATTGTTCCGCCGTGCTTTAAAAAACAAGAAAATATTTTGCTGTGCACTCTTGGTAAATGTCCAACAACCGATGAACCATTAGAAACTGCTACAGCAAAACTATGGGATGCTCTGAATGAATGGAGCGATGAGCCAGATAAGGACCTATCAGAAAGTGATGACGAGTATTTTTCACCCGCTTCTCCTGCTCACTAACTTCATAAATTTAAAGACATTTCTGCCCATGTGCTTTTGTTTATGTTCGTGTTGATTGGTTCAAGGTGCCATGTGCTAAAATTGACATTCCTCTTCATTGGCTCGATTTTACTTCCAGGAAAATGTTTAAAGGAGCAACACTGGGAGGGAAAAGTAAGGGGTCTTTTTTTAAATTCTGCTGTTTTCTGTTAATTTTCAGCTTTCATGTAAATAATTTGGTTGACACCACAAAATGAATGACAAATACCAGTAAAGCTCTTCTTCTTTTCCTTTCCGCTGTTCCCTTCCGGGGTTGCCAGAGCGAATCATCTGCCTCCATCTCACCCTATCTTCTGCATCATCCTCTCTTACACCAACTGCCTTCATGTCCTCCTTCACCACATCCATGAATCTTCTCTTTGGTCTTCCTCTATTCCTTCTGCCTGGTAGTTCCAACTTTAGCATCCTACTACCAATATACTCACTATCCCTCCTCTGTACATGTCTGTACATGTCCAAACCATCTCAATCTAGCCTCTCTGACTTTGTCTCCAAAGCATCTTATACGTGCTGTCCCTCTGATGTGCTCATTCCTGATCCTATCCATCCTCGTTACTCCCAAAGAGAACCTCAACATTTTCATCTCTGCTACATCCAGCTCTGCCTCCTGACTTTTCCCCAGGGCCAATGTTTCTAAACCATACAACATTGCTGGCCTCAACACCGTCTTGTACACTTTTCCTTTCATTCTTGCCGATACCCTCCTATCACACATCACACTTTTCTCCAACCATTCCAACCTGCCTGCACACGCTTCTTCACCTCATTTCCACACTCTCCATTGCTCTGGATTGTTGAGCCTAAATACTTGAAATCCTCCACCTTCCTTATCTCTGCTCCCTGTAACCTCACCGTCCCTCTTGGGTCCTTGTCGTTCATACACATGTATTCTGTCTTACTGAGGCTAACCTTCATTCCCCTCCTTTCCAGGGCATACTTCCACCTCTCTAGATTTTCCTGCACTTGCCTCTGCTCTCACTAAAGATCATCTGCAAACATCATAGTTCATGGGGAATCTTGTCTAACCGCGTCAGTACCAGTAAATACCAGTAAAACTCTTATTGTTCTGTTATTATTCATTTTTCCACCTCAATGATAATAAGCACTTACCGCTCCACTCCGCTAGTAACATTTTAATAAGCGCCACCCACTCCAATTTTTAAGCGCCCTGGGTGCTTATCACGTCAAATATGGTATTTATTTTGTTAATTAAAAAAAGAAAAACTTACCAAGTTGACGTACTATGAGGTCTTTTATAAAATCCCAGTCTGTTCACTGCAGTCCTGTCTCTATGTAACTCAACTCTAACGACAGTACGTCTTCTGTAAATATACCTGAGGACAGACACAGAGGATAGTGCAACAACAGGCCATTAACCAACACTTCACACCTCGTTATCTGAATCATTACCTTAGTTCTTAGGTGGACATCTAGAACCTTTGTTACATAAACAATATACAAAATAGTCTGTGAATGGATGGATTCTCCACAACCAGGGTAATATTGACTGAAAAAAAATAGGAATTTACAACCTGAATTCCAGAAAAGTCGGAATGTTCTTTAACCCCTGCAGGACCATATGATCCTCTTTCAAAAAATGCTAATAACTACTAGACGCATTGTACTCAGTGCTGCTCAAGTGTGCTATATTTGTTGTGGCGTCACCTGATGCAACACAGCTTGGTCCCACGTGCCTCAGTCAGTTGTGAGAGGACCTTGAGTGCACAGGATTGTGCTGTTCACAAATTTGAGAGTGTGTTATTTGTTATTCTTCTTTTCCTTTCGGCTTTTCCCTTCAGGGGTCGCCACAGCGAATCATCTGCCTCCATCTCACCCTATCCTTTGCATCTTCTTCTCTTACACCAACGACCTTCATGTCCTCCTTCACCACATCCATGAATCGTCTCTTTGGTCTTCCTCTAGGCCTTTTGCCTGGTAGTTCCAGCCTCAGCATCCTATTACCAATATACTCACTATCCCTCCTCTGTACAGGTCCAAACCATCTCAATCTAGCCTCTCTGACTTTGTCTCCAAAACGTCTTACATGTGCTTGCCCTCTGATGTGCTCATTCCTAATCCTATCCATCCTCGTTACTCCCAAAGAGAACCTCAACATTTTCATCTCTGAGTGTTATTTGTTATTATTATGTTGTTATTTATTATGTTATTATTGTTATTTGTGTTGTTATAATTTTGTTGAAAGAAATGTGTTCGGATTGTTTCCTTAGGCCTTTTTTATTAGGAAAAACTAGTGATTTTTTTTTTTTAATTGCAAAAAATAATTTGGCCATTAAAGGGGTAAATTTCAATAAAACGAAAACAAATACTTTTAACTCGCATAAGTCAACATTTTATTTATGACAGAACATACATTGTTCACACATTTTCATTTGGTGCATCATTTAAAAAAAAGTCAACAATGACCACAAATCTTCATTCGCTGGAAACCTTCTGATACACAATGGGACCAAATTCCACCTCCAGGACTCTAAAAACTATTTAAATTTCATCCTCACTACGTTATCTTTACACAAAACTCGATTTCTCTTTCTCGGGTTCAGGAAGAGGGTTGCATGGTGGGGTTATGGTTAACATTGTTAATTAATAATAATAAAATAATTAATATTGGCCGCAAAAATCAAGGTGGAAAACATGAATACAGACGCGCCCCGACTTATGTTAATTTGTTTTACGTATTTTTCAATTTTATGGGTTTTTTTTATTTGTGTCAAACTTTGAGTTTAGCGTGCTCTCTGTGGTATGAGACGTACCTACGTAGTACGCTGACGTAATACGCAACTTACGCATGACGCTGCGTCCATTGTTTACAAACGACAGACTGAACGTGCCCCTTCTTCTTCCCAGTTCACTGCGTGTTACCCTTGTGTTAAGGCGTCGTCTCTGTGATCTTTGTGTTTACACCGTTTTGCGGACTTTTGTAACCCTAAGCAAATATGGTTGATCAGAAGCATAAGCCTACTAGCATTAGTGATAGTGGTAATCATAAAAAGCGGCAAGCCATCTCATTAGAAACGAAGATGGCTATTACCAAGAAAATTGATGCTGGTGAAAACCATGTGAATGTTGCACGTTTCTTCCAAATGGCTCCGTTGACCATCGGAACCATTTACAAGCAGAAAGATCACATCAGAGAGCATGTTAAAGGATATACTTGATACTGCTTTTGATATTTGATGAGTGAATTTGAATAAAATTTATCTATTTGAAATTATTTTGCCTGAATTTAATGTATTTGAAATTAATGTTGATATTATTTGATATATTTGATATTATTTTACTGATTTAGGGATGTTTTATGAAATACGGTAATAGTATTTATGGCTGTACAGTACAGTATGAATGTCATACGTCTACGTTTTTTTTCACCTTACGTTCGGCCATCCGGAACCTAACTAAAACGTAAGTTGGGGCGCATCTGTAATAACAGAACAAGTTTTACTGGTATTTGAGTTATTCATTTTGTGATATCAACCAAACTACTTACATGAAAGCTGAAAATAAACAGAAAACAGCATTTTTTTTTTTTTTTAAAGGACCCCTTACTTTTCCCTCCCAGTCTTCTTTTCCTTTGGGCTGTTCCTTTAAACATTTTCCTGGAAGTAAAATTGAGCCAATCAATACAAAGGTCGTTGAAAAAATTAACAAGAACATAAACAAAAGCACATGTCCGTGCTTAAATTTATTAAGTTAGTGAGCAGGAGAATCGGGTGAAAAATACTCATCATCACTTTCTGATAGGTCCTTATCTGGCTCATCACTCCACTCATTCAGAGCATCCCATAGTTTTGCTGTAGCAGTTTCTAATGGTTCACCGGTTGTTGGACATTTATCAAGAGAATATAGCAAAATATTTTACTGTTTTTTAAAGCACGGCGGAACAATCAAATGTGTTGTTACAGATGAACATTAAAGACATTCCCCAGTGGTAGGGGGTCTTGAAATACCATGTAAACTCCTCTTTACAGACAGTGAATGCCTCATTTTACCGTTACAGAGACTCATCAAATGTCTGTCTTCCTTTCGACTTTTTCCCTTTTACTCGGGAGTCGCCACAGCAAATCATCTCATTCGCACGTTTGATTTGGCAGAGGTTTTAACATTGGATGCCCTTCCTGTCACAACCCTTTAGCAAGGGACAGAAACACGCCTATGACTTTGCAGCCTACTCTTTACAAAAGTCAGCGATGGTTGTTTTACATGCCTCTCCCCATAAACAGTGACAGACGTGGCCCGCCTTTGATAACCCAGTTAGCTGCACTGGGGGGGACAGTGACAACCTTGTGGAGAGTGGGACTTGAACCCCCAACCTTTGGATCAGCGATCCAGTGCCCTATACCACTAGACCACCGCTGCCCCAAGATAAGAAAAGATAAGATAATACTTTATTATCCCAGGGGAAATTTTGGTAACGTCGTATTATTACGACGCGCGTCGCCGACGAGCAGCGCCACCTCGGTTGTTCAAGGAGTCAAGTTACATACAGAAAAGAAGGCTCAAATCAACAACACACAAACTGCTATAAAATAAATACATAAAAATTCTATATTTAAAAGGACCTTACACAGACCCAGTGAGCAATATAATAATAATAATAATAATAATATTAATAATAAATAAAATAATAATAATAATAATAATAATAATGCAATAAGTAAATAAGCAATGGTTCTTTTACATGCCTCTCACCATAGACAGTGAGAGACATGGCCGGCCTTTGATAACCCAGTTAGCTGCACTGGGGGGGGGGACAGTGACAACCTTGTGGAGAGTGGGACTTGAACCCCCAACCTTTGGATCAGCGATCCAGCGTCCTATACCACTAAGCCACCACTGCCCCTCTCAGAGACTGATCAAATAAAATTGGTAAATTTAATCGACAATTTTGCTTCCAGTACATATGGGTATGTTATTAAACGTAAGATCAAAAACATTGGGGGGGGGGTGCTTATTGGAGCAGGCGCTTATTACGTCAAATATATATACTGTATGACACAGGTCTTTACCTGGGGAAAAAAAGCACTCCTCAACTCTCACAGTGGGTGCTTTTCTCACCCATCAATTTTTCTTTGCATAATGAAAGGAAATTCCAGAATTCTGAGTTATGTCACCATAGCCAACCAAATACATATCAATTTTTCTTTGCATAATGAAAGGAAATTCCAGAATTCTGAGTTATGTCACCATAGCCAACCAAATACAGTCGGCTCTCTACTTATGAAAACTCTCTGGGTATGAAAACTCCAGATTGCGAAAAACATTTGTCCTCTTTTTACGAAAACACCCTCTTTTTACAAAAAGTGCCAAACGCGCCATTCAAAAATTCAAATGCACCACTCAAAATTCAAACCATGCCACAAACCACAGTTACTCTCTCATTGGCTGTCTCCCAACATCCTGACCCGCTGGCCTCCCATTGGCCAAGAGGCAGCTGAACTGTACCCATACTTCCTGTTTGTCACACGTGTGAAGAAGAGTTGAACAGAACTGTTGGCTTGTTTTGAGATTATTGCAGTGTTGTATTTCGTTATCGCCGAAACCCCTCTACAATCGGGACGATATTGAAGCAGAAGGACACCTTACAGCAGAAATATAGTGACACAGGCGATTATTTCGGCACGATATTGAAGCAGAAGGAGGTGGGCAGTGATGGTCTAGTGGATAGGGCGCAGGATTGCTGATCCTAAGGTTGGGGGTTCAAGTCCCCACAAGGTTGTCACTGTCCCCCCAGTGCAGCTAACTGGGTTATCAAAGGCGGGCCATGTCTCTCACTGTTTATGGTGCGAGGCATGTAAAAGAGCCATTGCTGACTTTCGTAAAGAGTAGGCTGCAAAGCCGTCAGCGTGTTTCTGTCCCTTGCTAAAGGGTTGTGACAGGAAGGGCATCTGACGTAAAAACCCATGCCAAATCAATTGTGCGAATCAAATGATTTGCTGTGGCGACTCTCGAGAACAGGAAAAAGCCGAAAGGAAAAGAAGAAGATTGAAGCAGAAGGAGTATGAACAGAGTGCTCTGTGGGACAAGACCTCTGATCTCACAAGGAAGCAAGTTAATACTGAATAAGGACCTCTGATCTTTCAAACAGGTACTGTAAATCCGCTTTAAATACAACATCCCATCCATTTAAGCATTTAAATAGAATTGTTCCGTCAGCTGCGTGTTGCGTGTGGGCAGAGCCCACATTCGGCAAAACACACCAGAGAGACAGAGTTTTGTGAGTGTGTGTGTGTGTGTGTGTGTGTGAGAGAGAGAGAGAGAGAGAGAGAGTGTGTATGTGTGTGTGTGTGTGTGTGTGTGTGTGTGTGTGTGAGAGAGAGAGAGAGAGAGACTGCCTACAGAATCAGTCAGAGATGAAAGGAGGCTTAACTCTCTTTCCAGAGAGCACATTGCAGCTTATTTTCATTTTTTAAGTTGTTTAATTCAGTAAATGTTTAATAAATGTGGCGCACTCTGCCGAATGTGAGCAAAACACGGCTCATCTGGACCTCCGATCCCTCAAGGAATCAAGTTAAAGTTGAGTTTGGACCTCCGATCTGTCAAGCAGGGAATGCGCTTTGAATTCCCCGTCTTAAAATGCTCCGGCGTCCTGCATGTGGGCAGAGCCCACATTCAGCAGAGCACGCCGTGTGTATTGTGTGTGTGTGTGTGTGTGTGTGTGTGTGTGTGTGTGTGAGAGAAAGACAGAGAGAGAGAGAGAGCAAGATAGAGACACAGTGTGTGTGTGTGTGTGTGTGTGTGTGTGTGTGTGTGTGTGTGTGTGTGTGTGTGTGTGTGTGTGTGTGCGTTAATAAAAATGTTTAATAATGGTTTAATTAATAAATATGTTAATAAAATGGTTTAATTCCCCAGTGCAGCTAACTGGGTTATCAAAGGCCGGCCATGTATCTCACTGTCTATGGCGTGAGGCATGTAAAAGAACCATTGCTGACTTTCGACAAGAGTAGGCTGCAAAGCCGTCGGCGTGTTTCCGCTCTGAGATGGCCCGGCAAGCTGTCCAGGGTGTACTCTGCCCTCGCCCGAAGTTGGCTGGGATGGGCGCCAGCCTCTCCGCGACCCTAATTAGGATTAAGCGGTTACAGAAAATGAATTGAACTGAAAATGGTTTAATATGTTAATAAAATGTTTAAATGGTTTAATAAATAATTTTCTTTTACTTTTAACACATTTCATACAAAACTGGTGTATTTTTATCATTTTTAAAGGGTTTATGGGGTAGTCTTGGGAGCATTGGAACGAATTACGCGTTTTACGAAAACTCCAGGCTGCGAAAAAGGCTCTGGAACGGATTAATTTCGTAAGCAGAGGGCCGACTGTAGTGTGAATTATGCATGACATATGCTACTTGATAGACAGCAAGCAAAAATAATGAGCCCATCAATGAATGCCGAAGTTTCTCACCACAGCATGCAGTGAGTACGGCATGATATAGCTAGCATGTACTCTTCACTGCAAAGTTTTGACTACAAAACAGCCTGCAGCTGCCTGGCAGCCGAGCGTAAAGTGCACTGACGAAACAGCTTCATCAATCCAAGGCATGAGGACGCCGTCGTCATTGTGCTGAATTTCAGCAATTAAAAACGAACCTTGATATTCTTTTGACTTTGGGCTTAATGCCCAGTTCGTGGATTGGCATCCTGTAATCATGCAGCCACTATGAAAATATGAAATGCTTCTTTTATCTGCAATGTTCTGATCAATCGTCAGTGGTGTCCTAAGTTGATTTGCAAGGCGCACGATATTCAAATGGTTTTTGGTTGGGGGGAGATTTTTTTTTTTGGAACACCTTGGTCAGATTTTAGATGCACGCACCTTAGCACACTTCATGGAGTTTGATACGTTAGATTTGTTTGATCGTAACATTCAACGCAATTTTTATGCTACCATGAGTTCACATTAGCAATTGTAGTGTAAACTGGAACATTAAAACGGTTTCATCATGATGTTAAAATACTTTAATGTTTGATCAATAATGGTATCTTAATAAATGAGGATCACTTTCTTTGTTCTTTCTGATTAACTGTTCTATGTTATATGGAGTTTGCATGTTCTCCCCATGCTTGCATGGGTTTAGTCCGGGTACGCCAGTGTCTTCCCACACTCCAAAACCATGCACAGTAGGCTAAATGGATGTTCCAAATTAGGGCCACGGGGAGGTTGGCACCCATCTCAGCTGACTCGGGCGAGGGCAGGGTACACCCTAGACAGCTCATCAGGTCATTACAGGGCTAACACTCACACAACCATTCACACCTAGGAAAAAAGTTGGAACAGCCAATTAACCTATGGTGCATGTTTTTGGACTGTGGGAGGAAACCAGAGTTGCTGAAGGAAACTTATGAAAGTAAGGGGAGAAATGCAAACTCCACACAGAAATTCACAAGCTGGGAATCGAACCCAGGACCTTCTTGCTAACCACTAGACCACCGTGCATATTATTACTATTATTATTATTATTATTATTATTATTTTATGACAATTTCCTCTGGAATAAAATAAAGCAATCTGACTCGGATTTTCAATCTACAGTTTCAAAACCCCCAACTCGGTTATTACAACGGTCAAACATTTTATACATTTGATTTATTTTCTACAAATTAGTCTTTTTCCAAATCACAGACACGCCACATGTTTAACTTTATTACATAAACGAGTGATTCGTCAGATTTAGTCTTGACGAATCTACAAAAGTCAAACCGAAGTAGGAAAACGTCGTTAGAAAGAGCCTAAAGTAAACATCTGAATCCGATGTCGCCAGTTAACATTAAAACCAGTTAAGATGAACATACATGGTGTTTAACATTGAAAAAGCTGTTTATTTTTATATTAAAATGCACTTCATTATAATAATTATATGGCAGGCAAATCGTGTGCACCGTTAGCTTGTTTAGCGTCTGATGCTTAACTGCAAACAAAGAAGTCCACAATTCAGAGCTACTCATAAATAAATCACTGCACTGTTCTTACAAATCCCCCGAATGTAGTCACAGTTATATCTTTTTTTTTCTTTGTATATATTTAACCTTGTTCGATCACTGAATATTTATTTGTGGGTTTCACGCGAGCAACATAACAACATGATTATTACAGAGCAGTGTCACTATCTGAATGTTAAAGTTGCACAGAAAACTTACCGGATTCATTTAGAACACGTTCATTTCTCTAAGATTTCACGGTTATTCCTTACATCTATCAACTGGTACCACATTTATTGGACTCCAGAGACCGGTCGGCTTTATTCCGATCACAGTTGGTTCTGTACACTCAGCCAGTCTTTACCTCAAAATGTCAATTACGTATTCATCATTAAAAAACGATTTTTCCTCAGTAGGTATTACCACTATGTAATAGAGACGAATTGTACTACTACCTTCACTGGGGCCGGCCGACACGCGCGCATGCGCAGAAGCCTGTTCGTCAATCTGTTAGTTGGGTCGTGGGAAGGTTGGAACCCATCCCAGTTGTCTCCGGGTCACACCCTGAACACACATAAACACCATTCACACTCAGTTCCCACATCATGGGAGCGATAAATTCATTTATTTCCGTAAGATATACGTATAAAACCATTGCTGAAAAATATAGAACAATTACATATACAATCGGGGTAACAAAATTGTAGAACTTTTTCCCCCATTGTGGCCCTAAATCACAGATAAACATGAAGACAGTAGGGAAAGTAATAATCATAAAGTTACCCAGAGAACGGTTCATTTTTCCAGCAAAACAATGGGCATAGTGCAATATAAATATATTATATTATCTTCTTCTTCTTTTACTTTCGGCTGCTCCCTTCAGGGGTCGCCACAGCAAATCATCCGCCTCCACCTCACCCTGTCCTCCGCATCTTCTTTTCTGACTCCAACGACCTTCATGTCTTCCTTCACCACATCCATAAATCTCTTCTTCGGTCTTCCTCGAGGCCTTCTGCCTGGTAGTTCCAACCTCAGCATCCTACTGCCAATATACTCACTATCCCTCCTCTGTACATGTCCAAACCATCTCAATCTAGCCTCTCTGACTTTGTCTCCAAAACATCTTACGTGGGCTGTCCCTCTGATATACTCATTTCTGATCCTATCCATCCTCGTTACTCCCAGGGAGAACCTCAACATTTTCATCTCCGCTACCTCCAGCTCTGCCTCCTGCCTTTTCCTCAGCGCCACTGTTTCTAAGCCATACAACATCGCTGGCCTCACCACCGCCTGGTACACTTTTCCCTTCATTCTTGCTGACACTCTCCTATCGCACATCACACCGGATACTTTTCTCCAACCATTCCAGCCTGCCTGCACACGCTTCTTCACCTCTTTTCCACACTCTCCATTGCTCTGGATTGTTGAGCCTAAGTACTTAAAATCCTCCACCTTCGTTATCTCTGCTCCCTGTAACATCACCGTTCCTCCTGGGTCCTTCTCATTCACACACATGTATTCTGATTTTCTGAGGCTAACCTTCATTCCTCTCCTTTCCAGGGCATACCTCCACCTCTCTAGATTTTCCTGCACTTGTTCTCTGCTCTCACTACAGATCACGATGTCATCTGCAAACATCATAGTCCATGGAGATTCTTGTCTCACCTCGTCTGTCAGCCTGTCCATCACCATAGCAAACAAGAAGGGGCTCAGAGCTGACCCTTGATGCAGTCCCACCTCCACCTTGAATTCGCCGGTCACACCGACAGCACACCTCACCACTGTCTTACATCTCTCATACATGTCCTGCACCACTCTAACATACTTCTCTGCCACTCCAGACTTCCTCATGCAATACCACAGTTCCTCTCTTGGCACCCTGTCATATGCTTTTTCCAGATCCACAAAGGCACAATGTAGCTCCCTCTGACCTTCTCTGTACTTCTCTATTAACATCCTCAAGGCAAACATTGCATCTGTGGTGCTCTTTCTTGGCATGAAACCAAACTGTTGTTCACAAATGCTGACCTCTGCCCTTAGTCTAGCTTCCACTATTCTTTCCCATAACTTCATCGTATGGCTCATCAACTTTATCCCTCTGTAGTTGTTGCAACTCTGCACGTCTCCCTTGTTCTTAAAAATGGGCACCAGCACACTTCTCCTCCACTCCTCCGGCATCTGCTCACTCTCTAGTACCGTGTTGAATGTTCTTGTCAGAAAATCTACTGCTACCTCTCCTAGACACTTCCATACCTCCACAGGTATATCATCAGGACCAACTGCCTTTCCATTCTTCATCCTCTTCAATGCCCTTCTCACTTCACCCTTACTGATCTTTGCTACATCCTGCTCCTCAATGGTGACCTCTTCTACTCTTTTTCTCTCTCATTTTCCTCATTCATCAGCTCTTCAAAGTACTCTTTCCATCTTCCCAGCACACTTCTGTCATTAGTCAATAGAGTTCCCTCTCTGTCCTTTATCAATCTAACTTGCTGCACGTCCTTCCCATCTCTATTTCTCTGCTGTGCCAACCTGTATAGATCATTTTCTCCCTCTTTACTATCCAACCTATCATACAAGTCATCATATGCCCTCTGTTTGGCCTTAGCCACTGCTACTTTCGCCTTATGCTGTGTCTCCCTGTACTCCTGTTTACTCTCTTCGGTCCTCTCAATGTCCCACTTCTTCTTGGCTAACCTCTTCCTTTGTACACACTCCTGCACTTCCTCATTCCACCACCAAGTCTCCTTATCTACTTTCCTTCCAGAGGACACACCAAGTACTCTCCTACCTGTGTCCCTGATCACATTTGCTGTGGTTGTCCAGTCATTTGGAAGCCCTTCCTGGCCACCCAAAGTCTGTTTCAACTCCTCTTTGAAGACAACACGACACTCTTCCTTTTTCAGCTTCCACCACCTTGTCTTCTGCTCTGCCTTTGCCTTTTTCACCTTTCTCACCATCAGAGTCATCCTGCACACCACCATCCTATGCTGTTTGGCAACACTCTCACCCACGATGACTTTGCAGTCACTGACTTCCTTCAAATTACATCGCCTACACAAGATGTAGTCTACCTGTGTGCGCCTACCTCCGCTTTCATAAGTCACCCTATGCTCCTGTTTCTTCTCAAAGAAAGTATTCACCACAGCCATTTCCATCCTTTTTGCAAAATCTATCAACATCTGTCCTTCATGCGTTCCTGTCCTGGATACCAAACCTGCCCATCACTTCCTCGTCCCCTCTGTTGCCTGCCCCAACATGTCCATTGAAGTCTGCACCTATGACCACTCTTTCACCTCTGGGGGTACTCTGCATCACTTCATCTAAGTCACTCCAGAATCTCTCCTTCTCTTCTAGCTCACATCCTGCCTGTGGGGCATAAGCACTAACAACATTGAGCATTACACCTTCAATTTCTAACTTGAGATTCATCACTCTGTCTGACACTCTTTTCACTTTTAGAACATTCCTGACAAACTCCTCCTTCAAGATGACTCCGACTCCATTTCTCTTCCCATCCACACCGTGATAAAATAGCTTAAACCCTGCTCCTAAGCTTTTAGCTTTGCTACCTTTCCACCTGGTCTCCTGAACACACAGTATGTCCACCTTCCTCCTCTGCATCATGTCAACCAGCTCTCTACCTTTTCTGTGCATAGTTCCAACATTCAAAGTCCCCACTCTCAGTCCTAGACTCATGCCTTTCCTCTTCTCTCTCTGCCTACGGACACGCCTCCCACCTCTCCTTCTTCGACGTCTTCGACCAACAGTAGTCCAATTTCCATCAGCACCCTGTTGATTGACAGCACTGATGGCGGTCGTTGTTAACCCGGGCCTCGACCGATCCGGTATGGAGGTAATACTTTTGATTTGCATTTTAAGTAATTGGCATTGGTTTTACGTCGGATGCCCTTCCTGACACAACCCTCTGCATTTCTCCGGGCTTGGGACCGGCATGAGGGGGAGAGACACTGGTTAGTGCCCCCCCCACCTCATGGCTGCATTAAATATATTATATTATATATAATTATAATATAACATCATATAATATAATTTAGTGCAATTTCATTTATTGTGGTTATCTACTGATTTACTTATTGCATTATTATTATTATTATTATTATTATTATTATTGTTGTTGTTATTATTATTTTATTTTATTTTTTTTTTATTACTATTATTATTATTATTATTATTATTATTATTATTATATTGCTCACTGGGTCAGTGTAAGCTCCTTTTAAATACAGTATAGCATTTTTATGTATTTATTTTATAGCAGTTTCTTATCTTGGGGCAGTGGTGGTCTAGTGGTATAGGGTGCTGGATTGCTGATCCAAAGGTTGGGGGTTTGAGTCCCACTCTCCACAGGGTTGTCACTGTCCCCTCCAGTGCAGCTAACTGGGTTATCAAAGGCAGGCCATGTCTCTCACTGTCTTTGGTGAGAGGCATGTAAAAGAACCATTGCTGCTTTTTGTAAAGAGTAGGCTGCAAAGCCGTCAGTGTGTTTTTGTCCCTTGCTAAAAAAAAAAAAAAAAAAGGGTTGTAACAGGAAGGGCACCTGATGTAAAAACCTCTGCCAAATCAAATGTGTGAATCAGATGATTCGCTGTGGTGACTCCTGAGTAAAAGGGAAAAAGCCGAAAGGAAGACAGTCAGACTTATCTTTTCTTAAAGTAATAATCATAAAATTCATTCATTCATTTTCTGAACTGCTTAATCCTGCTTAATCCTACTTTGTGGTGCAGGGTGGTGTAGTGGTGCGGGTGTTCAAATCTCAGTTCGACCCCCACTGTTCTAAGACCACTGGGCAAGGTCCACAAGTGTGCCTCTGTTCACCCAGCAGTATAAATGGGTACCAGTAAAAAAAATACTGGGAATGTAACCTGTGATGGACTAGCGTCCTATCCAGGAGGAGTTGAACTCCTGGTTGCTTCGTGCTACAGAAACTTGGAATAAATTCCTGCCTGATGAGCCACTAGGCTCGGGTGGAAAGCCCAACAGATTTACCTTACCTTGATCCTACTCAGGGTAGTGAGGAGGCTGGTGTCCATCTCAGCTGACTCTGGGCAACTGCAGAGTATAGGCTGCCAGGTCATTGCATGGTAGAAACACACTGATGATGATGCAGCTCCTCTTTACAAAAGTCTACAATGGTTCTTTTACATGAACCACTCTCACCACAGACTGTGAGAGACATAGCCAGCCTTTTATAACCCAGTTAACTGCACTAGGGGATAGCTGTGACAACCTGGTGAGAGTGGGGCTTGAACCCCCAACCTTGGGATCACTAATCCAGTGCCTTACCACCAGCCCATTGGTGCCCCATGACATGTGAGATGAAACATGGTAGATGATGCCGGCTGAGCAGAAAAGTTTTCCACCAGGTCCTGTTCATTATATTTTTTACAGTGCTTGTCAAAACAAATACGTATTTAAATTATTTTTTTTATCTCTCTTTCAGAATAAATAGCTTCCTTGTACTAGGAATGGCAGGTGCAACCACATTATGCCAGTAAAGTGAGGATAACTTAGTTTTCTTTTGCTATTTAATTAAAAAGGAGAAAAGATAATTTTGGAGAAAACAATTGAACCGAGGAAACGTATTTTCATGATAATTGTGTGGCACTTATGTGAGTGCTGATTCTTTTCTTACTTTTTTTATATAACCCTCAGTGTAATGCATTTCTCATTATCTCAATGTGTTTTCAAGCCAGGATTATTGAGGACAACTATGTCCCTATGTCCAGCGTGGGGGGGCTATATACTAGTGTATATATCAGTGCAAAAGTTATAGGCACTTTTGTTTCTAGTTTTTTTAGAATAGACTTTTCAAGTTTTCACTTTTCACACTGGAGGGTGTATTCCAATTATCGGGGAATGACACTCCTCAGCTTACCCGGGAAAGTCTATGCAGGGGTACTGAAGAGGAGGATCCAACTAATAGTCAAACCTCGGAGGGACAATGTGGTTTTCGACCTGGTCATAGCACTCTTGACCAACTCTATACGCTCCACAGGATCTTGGAGGGGAGTTTGCTTAATCTATCCACATGTGTTTTGTGGATGTGGAGAAGGCTTTTGATCATGTCCCTCAGGCTTCTTGTGGGGCATGCTCTGGAAGTATGGTGTTCCACACCCGTTGCTACGGGCCATTTGATCGCCGATCTGTATTGGTAACAACGGGTCGAATTCATTTCCAGTGAGGGTTGGAGTCCGCCAAGGCTGTCCTTTGTCACTGATTCTGTTCATAATATTTATTTCTAGGCACAGCTGAGGTGTTGAGGGGTTCTAGTTTGGTGGCCATCGGATCTCGTCTCTGCCATTTTTCAGATGACATTGTCCTTTTGGCTTCATCAAGCCGGGACCTCCAGCTCTCACTGGAGCGATTCATAGTCGAGTGTGAAGCGGCCGAGATGAAAATCAGCACCTCCAAATCCGAGGTCTTGTTCACGAGTGAGGGAAGGATGGAGTGGGAGATCGACAGACGGATCACTGAAGCCTCTGTTGTAAAGCGGAGCCCGTACTGGTTCGTCATGGTGAAGAGGGAGCGCCGCAAGGCAACACTCTCAATTTACCAGTCAATCTATCAGTCGACGATCTAGTTACAACCCTCACCTATGGTCACAAGCTTTGGGTAGTGACCAAAAGAACAAGATCATGGATATAAGTGGCTGAAATGAGCTTCCTTCGCCAGGTGGCAGGACTTTCCCATAGAGATTAGATGAGAACCTCTACCATCTGGGGAAATCTCTATCATCTGCATTGAGAGGGACCACTTGAGGTGGCTCGGGAATGTAATCAGAATGCCTCCTGAACGCCTCTCTGGTGGGGTGTTTTTCTAACATGTCCAACTGGGAAGAGATCCTGGGGTTGACATAGAACATGCTGGAGGGACTGTCTCTCAGCTTGTCTGGGAACTCTTCAGTGTCCCCCTTGGAAAAGCTGGAGGAAGTGGCTGGGGAGACGGACGTCTGGACCTCATTGCTTTGATTGCTGCCCCCGTGACCTGACCCCGGAAAAAGCAGATGATGATGACTTTTCAAGTTTGAATTCGGGTTAATGCGACAGCCATCTCTAACCAGGAGTCCATGAGAGCTAATTGGACGAGCTCCCCTAGGAGAGAGTACAGGAAATGCTCACTTCCCTGTCACTCGTAGTGATCGCCGGCCAATCATGGGTGTCTTCTTCTTCTTTTCCTTTCGGCTGTTCCCTTCAGGGGTCGCCACAGCAAATAATCTGCCTCCATCTCTCCCTATGCTCTGCATCTTCTACTCTTACTCCAACGACCTTCATGTCCGCCTTCACCACATCCATAAATCTTCTCTTTGGTCTTCCTCTGGGCCTTCTGCCTAGTAGTTCCAACCTCAGCATCCTACTGCCAATATACTCACTCTGTACATGTCCCTCTGTACATGTCCAAACCATCTCAATCTAGCCTCTCTGACTTTGTCTCCAAAACATCTAACATGTGCTGTCCCTCTGACATACTCATTTCTGATCCTATCCATCCTCGTTACTCCCAAAGAGAACCTCAACATTTTCATCTCTGCTACCTCCAACTCTGACTCCTGTCTTTTCCTCAGGGCCACTGTCTGAAAACCATACAACATCGCTGGCCTCAACACCGTCTTGTACACTTTTCCTTTCATTCTTGCCGATACCCTCCTATCACACATCACACCGGACACTTTTCTCCAACCATTCCAACCTGCCTGCACACGTTTCTTGACCTCTTTTCCACACTCTCCATTGCTCTGGATTGTTGAGACTAAGTACTTAAAATCCTCCACCTTTCTTATCTCTGCTCCCTGTAATCTCACCGTTCCTCTTGGGTCCTTGTCATTCATGCACATGTATTCTGTCTTACTGAGGCTAATCTTCATTCCCCTCCTTTCCAGGGCATACCTCCACCTCTCTAGATTTTTCCTGCACTTGTTCTCTGCTCTCACTACAGATCACAATGTCACCTGCAAACATCATAGTCCATGGGGAATCTTGTCTAACCTCGTCTGTCAGCCTGTCCATCACCATAGCAAACAAGAAGGGGCTGAGAGCTGACCCTTGATGCAGTCCCACCTCCACCTTGAACTCTTCTGTCACACCGACAGCACACCTCACCACTGTCTTACATCTCTCATACATGTCCTGCACCACTCTAACATACTTCTCTGCCACTCCAGACTTCCTCATGCAATACCACAGTTCTTCTCTCGGCACCCTGTCATATGCTTTCTCCAGATCCACAAAGGCACAATGCAGCTCCCTCTGACCTTCTCTGTACTTCTCCATTAACATCCTCAAACACTGCATCTGTGGTGCTCTTTCTTGGCATGAAACCAAACTGTTGTTCACAAATGCTGACCTCTGCCCTTAGTCTAGCTTCCACTATTCTTTCCCATAACTTCATCGTATGGCTCATCAACTTTATCCCTCTGTAGTTGCCACAACTCTGCACGTCTCCCTTGTTCTTAAAAATGGGCACCAGCACACTTCTCTTCCATTCCTCTGGCATCCTCTCACTCTCAAAGACCTTGTTAAATGTTCTCGTCATAAAATCTACTGCTACCTCTCCTAGACACTTCCATACCTCCACCGGTATGTCATCAGGACCAACTGCCTTTCCATTCTTCATCCACTTCAATGCCCTCCTCACTTCACCCTTACTAATCTTTGCTACTTCCTGGTCCTCAACAGTCACCTCTTCTACTCTTTTTTCTCTCTCATTTTCCTCATTCATCAGCTATATAAACTATGTGAATCACAAGAAAGAATTGTTGAGCCTCAGTACTTAAAATCCTCCACCTTCTTTATCTCTGCCCCCTGTAACCTCACGGTTCCTCTTGGGTCCTTGTCATTCACACATTTGTATTCTGTCTTACTGAGACTAATCTTCATTCCCCTCCTTTCCAGGGCATACCTCCACCTCTCTTGATTGTCCTCCACTTGTTCTCTGCTCTCACTACAGATCACGATGTCATCTGCAAACATCATAGTCCACGGCCAATCATGGGTGTCTGTGAGCTAATTTGTATGAAGAGGCGGATCGCGCTTTTTTCTGAGTGTATTAGACTGTCCCCCAAACAACAGATGCACTGCAGTTCAAAAAGATGTGGGTGTCACGGAAGGGGTGCACTTGCATGCCTTTGTCCCTCCCTGTTTGGTGGTGGTCATGTGACACTTCACTTCTCCCTTAACATCCAAGGATGTCGTTGGGGCACCTTCATGGCAAGACTTGGCCTGGCGGAGCCCATCCCTCTCCAGGTCGTAGAAACATGCTGATGGCTTTGCAGCCTACTCTTTACAAAAGTCAGCAATGATTCTTTTACATGCCTCTCACCATAGACAGTGAGAGAGATGGCATGCCTTTGATAAGCCAGTTAGCTGCACTGGGAGGAACAGTGACACCCTTGTGGGGACTCGAACCCCCAACCTTAGGATCAGCAATCCTACACCCTAACCACTAGACCACCACTGCCCAGTTGTGTGACAGTTAAGGAAAAATGACTAAATTAGGGGGGAAATAGAGAAAACTAAAAAAAAAAAGAAGAAGAATACACTATAGATTTTTATTTTAGAATTTGTATATTAGTTAGTAAGTACAAAAACACTTAAGAATTCCAAACATGAGTTTTCCAGAACAAAATAAAATGTTACATTTAAAAAAGTTTGTGCAGTATGTCAATAAAGAAATCAGCAAATGACATAAGAGACAACTTTCATTCATTTTATGAACCACTTAATCCTAATCAGGGTCATGGGGAGATCATAGGACAGCTGACAAGGGTCAGCAATGGTTCCTTGACATGAATCTCTCACAACAGACAGTGACGGACATGGTCAGCCTTTGATAACCCAGTTCGTGACCACCCAGTAATAGTGAGGCTTAAACCCCCTAACCTGGGGATCAGTACAAAAAGTACTTGACCACCAGGCCACCTTTTTTGTCATTAAAACTTTAATTATCACGAGTGAAATTGTCGCTCCTTTTCAGGTTACTTATACCCTGGCTTCTAGATGACGCCATCCCAGAATCCCTGAAATCCAATTCCCACTTGTCAACTCGGGTTTACCAAAGATAACAAATACAGCATGAGTACTGGTGAGTTTAATGACGTGAAATGAGACTCCTCCCCCTTTTAGGAAGTACAGTACACTATACTCCTTTTCCGCTAGGAAACACTCCCAGCACTGATGAAGTTTGTATGGGTTGCGTTGTATTGCATTTCAGAATTTAGTTATTTCAGTAAAAGTTAACATGTTTGCTCGGCCGTAATTCGAGGTAAGAGCGAACTTCATTTGTAACATTTACTGTTTTTAGTCTAATTATATTTTGGGGCCGTGTGTGTGTGTGTGTGTGTGTGTGAGAGAGAGAGAGAGAGAATGTTAATTATTACAGTAATGTAGGTTCCAAAATCAAAATTTAAATATTTTATTTCAGGATATTACCATAGTCATTGTTTTGTCTAATTAGTCTACATTGTTGTTGTGTGTGTGTTTTATTTTATAAAGTCTGTGCAGTGTTGTCGGGAAAGTTGACACTACCTTTATTTTTCTTTTCTATCCTCCACATTTGACAACTGCTCACATGTCGTATTAAGACCGTGCGCATGCGCAGATAAACGTGTCCTAACTATTCGCGCATGCGCAGATAGCCACTCTCTGACCAGCAAGTCCGTGGATTTCTCAGGAATGTCCAGTCCCGTGAAGTGTCCCCAGTGCTTCCTTCTAACGGATCGATACTGTACTTCCTTACCACACAATAATTATCTGTGTATAAATCTCTGAAGACTGTAAATAAACCAGAGAACGCTTGTGATAAGACAAGCTGTGTTCTGCCTACTGCGCATGCTCATCTTTTACCAGACAAATTAGTAAACAAGCGCACATGAAGCTTCCCGGTATCCGAGTGCAAGGTTACTTGACTTAAAGAAATGTAAAGTAAATATTACTGAAAAAGACTGAAGAAATGACTGTTTTTACAAAACAGAATTGCACCAAAGTGGTAAGTACTCGATTGTTTCCCCCCCCATTTTTATGTTCAAAATAAATAACACAGAAAAAGATAACCCCCAAAAACTTAATAAAAAAAAAAACTTGCACACATCGTACATGTCTTTCCACATTAAGAAGAATGGTATTGCTGTTGCAAGCTTCTTTGTGAAGGAAAAACACAAGTAATACATGTGCACACAGTTCATTCATTTTCTGAACAGCTTAATTCTAATTGGGGTTGCAGGGAGGCTGGTGCCCATCTCAGCTTACTCTGGTTGAGGGCAGAGTGCACCCTGGACAGCTTGCTAAGCCATCAAAGGGTAGAAACACAAGTCAGCAATGGTTCTTTTACATGAAACTCTCACCATAGACAGTGAGAGATATGGCTGGCCTTTGATATGTTAGTGCACTGGGAGGACAGCAGCGACAACCTGGTGATAGTGGGGCTTGAACCAATAACCTTGGGATCAGTGATCCAGCATCTTACCACCAGGCCACCATTGCTGGGGGTAACATTGTACTGTGAAAAAGTCACACTTGATTCTTCTGTATCCAACAGCAAATTTTGAAGTGTTGTGATTTGTATATGAATAAATGACAGACTGAAAAAGACATTGGATAAATGTGTGTGGGGGGTGCTGCACATGGTCGTAGTATTGCTGTATAAACAACACAGGTATTTGCCAGCAAACAATTAATTTAGTATATTGTACTTAAGTTGTGGGTTCTATTTTACTGGAAATAGTATGTTTGAAAATTGAAAATCCTACTACAACACAATTTTTGTAAAATATTGTGAGAAAGCTCATCATTTCAGTTCATGTTATGTAACCACTTAATCCTAATTAGGGTTGCAGGGAGACTGGCGCCCATCATAGTCGACACCGGGCGAGGGCAGAGTACACTCAGAACAGCTCGCCAGGTCATCGCAGGGCAGAAAAACGCTGACGGCTATGCAGCCTACTCTTCTCGAAATTCAGCAATGGTTCTTTTACATGCCTCACATCATAGACAGTGAGAGACATAGCCGGCCTTTGATAACCCAGTTAGCTCCACTGGGAGGACAATGACATTGTGACTTGTGGAGAGTGGGACTCGAACCCCCAAACTTAGGATCAGCATTCCAGCACTAGGCCACCACTGCCCTTGTGAGAAAGTGACCTGTGGAATTTCTAGCAGAGGAAAAATACAACAGTACTTTAAAGAGTACTGTTTGTATATGAAAGTAAATTTAAGACAACAGGTCTTAAATGCAGTGTCTTGAATGATAAGATAAGATAAGATACAGCTTTATTAATCTCACAATGGAGAAATTCACTGTTACAGGCTCTTGAGGTACTATCAGTAGGGGGTGCAAAAATAGATACAAGTATTTAACATACACACATACATATATATTATATAAGTAAATAAATAAATAGATACATAAATAGTATAAATTACTAAACAATAAAAGAAAAGAAAAGAATGGAGCAACTTTTATAGACTGGCCTATATTAAAGTGTAATGTATCTGGAGGGCAGAGTAGATGGGTTGATATGGTTCACAGTGGGGTAGATGTGGTTGATTAAAGTGCACGGGGTTTTTATTGCACATAACCGGTATTTTCGCCAGACAGTTACAAAGTGGCGTGTACAGTCTGATAGCGGTGGGAATGAACGACCTCTGGTAGCGCCTCCTTCCTGCACTGAGGATGCCTCAGTCGCACACTGAAGGAGCTGCTTAGCTCCTTGACAGTCTGGTGCAGTGGGTGAGAGGTGTTGGACAGGATGGATGTGAGCTTTGCTACCATCCTCCTCTCACTCACCTCCTCCACAGAGTCCAGTGGGCAGCCGAGGACAGAGCTGGCCCTCCTGACCAGCTTGTTCAGTCTCCTTCTGTCCCGCTTCTGTGCTGCCCGGGCCCAGCAGATGGCAGCGAGAGGATTGCAGAGGCTACCACAGAGTCATAAAATGTCCTGAGCAGAGGTCTGCATATGCCGGGAGGACCTGAGTCTCCTCAGAAGGTGGAGGCTACTCTGGCCCTTCTTGTACAGGGGCGTTGGTGTTGTGGGACCAGTCCAGTTTATTGTTACAAGGTGAACACTCCAGGTACTTGAAACTGTCCACTGTCTCAATGTCCTGTCCCTGGATGTTCACTAGTAAATATGTGTGTGTGTGTGTTTGAGTGCTTCTCCTGAAGTCGACCACCATCTCCTTCGCCTTCCTAGTGTTCAAGCACAGGTGGTTGCGCCACACCAGTCCAACTAAGCTCCACTTATGACCGATCGGGTACTCCAGCCTGCTCCTCTGACACACGGCCCACGATGGCGGAGTCAGCCCGAGAACTTCTGGAGGTGGCAGCTGTTTGTGTTATATATGAAGTCCGAGGTATAGATGTTAAAAGGAAGGGTGAGAGGACGTGCCCTGCGGTGCCCCTCTGTGCTACAGACTACCACCTTTGACTTACAGCCAAGCAAGCCGCACGTGCATTCGTGGACGGCGTTAGTAAGGTAGTCAATAATCCAGGCAGCAAGATGCCCGGCCCACTCCCACGCCCCCTCCAGCTTCTTCGCAGGCGCCACTGGCCTGATGGTGTTGAAGGCGCTGGAGAAGTCAAAGAACATGACCTCACAGCGCTGCCGGGCGATCTCCAGGTGGGTGAGTGCCCGCTGCAGAAGGTAGATGACGCGCTTCTACTCCGGATGTTGGGCCTGTAGGCAAACTGCAGCGGTCTAGGTGTGGCTCACCATAGAGCGGAGGTGTTCAAGGAGGAGCCTTTCCATGATCTTAATGAGGTGGGAGGTCAGGCGACAGGTCTGTAGTGGGCTGGTTCTTCGCTTGTGTTGTTTTGGGAACCGAACCACACAGGAGGTCTTCCAGAGGACTGGAACCTTCTCCAGGCTGAGGCTCAGGTTGTACAGGTAGCATAGTACCACACAGAGCTGGTCTGGCGCAGGTCCTCAGCAGCCTGGGACTGATGCCATCAGGTCCTTCAGATTTCCCTCTGATTTAGTCGCTTCAGCTGTCTCCTCACCTGGTCTGATGTGAGGGAGAAGGGGGCTGGGTGGGCTGCAGAGGGAGGGGATGTCTGTCGGGCTGTAGCAGTCAAGTGAAGCTGGCCTGGGGAGGGGGAGGAGTCAGCTGGTCTGGAGACGTGTGAAGAGGGAGGGGAACGGGAGGGGTGCAGAGGGGGAGGGGGAGAATCAAACCTGTTGAAGTAGCAGTTTAGTTCATCCGCCCAGCGCTGGTCACCATCAGCTGTCCTCTGACACTCTGCCCAAATCCAGACATGGTCTTTAGTCCTCTCCAGACGTCCCGGCACGCTGTTCTGAGCCAGCTTCTCCTCCATCTTCTTCCCATAGTCCTTCTTTGCCCTCCTGATCCTCCACTGGAGCTCACGCTGGACCTTCTTCTGCTCTCTCTGTCCTCTCGAGATGAAAGCCCTCTTTTCTGGTTCAGGAGGACTTTGAGCTCAGGGGTGACCCATGGGTGGTTGTTGAAAGCACCGCACTTCTCCGTGGTTGGCACAGTGCTGTCCACGCAGAAGTTCATGTAGTCGGTGATGCAGTGTGTGAGGCCGCCGATGTCATCACCAAAGGAGTTACAGAGCATGTTTCCAGTCTGTGGTCTGGAAACAGTCCCTAAGCCTCGTTGGTCTCCTCGGTCCACACTTTCACAGACCTCTTCTGTGCAGGTTCCTTTCGCACTCCTGGGTGTGTATTGGGGGAGCAGGTAGACCAGGTTGTGGTCTGAGCGCCCCAGTGGGGAGGGGGAGGAGCTGTAAGCGCCCTTCACATTTGCATACAGTAAGTCCAGTGTTTTATTGTCTCTCAGGCGCACTTCACGACAGTGAACGCCTGGAAGAGAGGCGGAGAGGGGCGTGAGTTAAAGTCCCGCTGATCAGAATCATGGCGCCGGGGTGATTTAGCCTGTGTCTGATTAACGGGCGCTGTGTAGACGCCACACGCCGTCGCTGCATCAGCCGAGGGCGGAATGTACACGCAAAACACAATCACGTGTGAAAACTCCCTCGGTAGATAATATGGCCGCTACGCTTAACGCGAGCAGCTCTAGGTCCCGCTACGCACAGCTGCTCCTTCACGCACGCTTGCCGGGTGGCACCATCGCTCATTCACATAGACCGCCACGCCCCTCCTTTCTTCTTACCGCTCTCCGTTACACTCCGATCTGCACGCCGCGAGTGTAAACCGTTAAGAGAAACCACAGAGTCCGTGTGAGTTCATTCAGCCACGACTCTGAGAAACACATGAGGCTGCAGTCCCGGTACTGCCTCTGCTGCCGGGTCAGCGCCGCCAGCTCCTCCGCCTTGTTGGCGATCGCGCTGGACATTTCCCATGATGACAGAGGGAACACATGTCCTTCCGCGCCTTCGTCCCCCTCTGCAGCCTCTCCTTTCCTCCTCCGATTTCAAAGGAACAACGGGCTTTTTCCAAGCGTGAAGGAGGGCGGGGCGCAGAGCCGAGGAGGGTCTCACGTGGTGTAAGACCTGCGGGCGCTCAGAGCCGCCGGTGAATGAGTTTCCTGACGCCGATCCAAAAAGTGAAAATAAAAGTGCACAGAAGAACAAAAGCATCATGAAAGTATGTTTTCCAGATGCAGGATTGAAGAAAGAAAAAGAAAATTTGAAAAAAGATAAAGAAACACGCCTATATACAATAGAAAAGAGAAAAAAAAGAAAAATAAACTGAAGAGCTCCTGTAACTGGCTGCAGGTCACCCAGCGCCATCTTTGAAGTTTAGGCTAATGGGGGACGGAGTCCCACTGATCCTCTCTGCTGTCCTCATCATTCTCCTCACAGTCTTCCAGTCAAGAAGCACTACAGCCTCCACACCACAGAGAGATATAGCTGGTCAACATTGTGCTACAGTGGGTTGCCAATCTCTATCTTACTTTTCCCTTTGCAACCGTCTCCTTCAAATTAATCACCTGCATATCCTCCCATACCACATCCATAAATGTTCTGTAAGTCAGTTTCACTTCTGTAAGTCGCTCTGGATAAGAGCGTCTGCCAAATGCTGCAAATGTAAATGAAAATCTTCCATTTGTCTTTCCACATGCCCAAACCATTTCAGTCTGGCCTTTTTCTCTTTATCACCAGACACTCCTACCTGTGCTGTCAACCACCTTCGTATCTAATTCTGACCATTCTTGTCACTCCTCGAGAAAGTCACAATGTCTTGGTTTTGGTCATTTTCAGCTCCACCTCTAAACTGTACCACATAGCCAGCCTCACTACTGTCTTACATAGCTTTGTCTTCTCTCACAAATCACTCCAGTCACACTCTCTGCCTTGGATAGTTAACCCCAAGCACTAAAATTCATCTTCCCTTGTCACCTCTACTCCTTGCAGCTGCATTCTTCTGTCACCTAACCTCTCATTCCTGCTCTTGTACCCCGTCTTACTCCTACTGACTTACATTCCTCTTCTCTCCAGTGCAAACCTCATGCTTTTCAGATTCGTCTACACCTGTTGTTTGCTCTCACTACAGATCACAATGTCATCCACAAACATTGTAGTCCACGGGGAGTTTTGTCTGGCCTCGTTTGTGAATCTATCGATAAGCCCTTTCTTGTTTGCAATGGTTAGAGCCAAACCTTGATGTAATCTCACCTCCACCTTGAACCAGTCTATCGTTCCTATTGCAAATTTCACCGCTGTCACACTGTCCTCATTCATGTCCTGTATCACCCTCGCATACTTCTCTGGCACTGCTGATTGTCACACAGTACAACTGTTCTCTTGGGACACAGCTGTACATCTTTTTCCAACGCCATAAACACACAGTGCAACGTCTGCTCTCTTGTCTAAACATCTTAATACTTCTAATGGTATGGCATCTAGGCCAACTGCCTTTCCACCCTTTAGTCTCTTCGTAGGTCCTTTCACTTTATTCTTATGCATCCCTCGCACTTCATGGTTTACTCTGCCCATGCTCTCCAACCATCACATTCTCGTTACTCATCAGCATATTACTATGTATGTCCTTTGTCACTCTAAATTCCATCATGCCCATTCCCTGCTCTGTCCTTTTTCCTGACAATATCATGTTCAGCGTTTTGCACAGACTTGTGCTTTCTCTTGCATTACATCTCCTTGTACTCATGTCTACTTTCTTCTATTCTCGGAGTGTCCCACTTCTTGTTTGCTAACCTCTTTCCCTCCTTTCTTTGTCAATATAAAGTACCTTCTTAGCTTTCTTCCCCACTATAGTATCGTTGCTATCTAGTCATCCAGCATTGCCTAGCTGCTACACAATGCCTGATTTAACCCCTCTCTGAATTTCACACAGCTGTCTTCCTCCTTTAGCTTGTACCATCTGATATTTGGTTCACTTGTCACTCTTCTCTTCATCATCAACTCGAATGTAATCTTACAAACTACCATCTGATGCGGTCTAGTCAGAATATCCAATGCCACCTCCTTAGTCACTAATCTGAGTGTGCTTTAAGTACTATCCTGGACTTCTTTCTTTTGGTAAGGTATGATTTTGACTTTTATATAACTGTCTAGTTGCTTCAGTTGGACTTGGTTGTTGTCACTAATATTTTCAAGTATACGATTCTTAGCGGGCTCTGTAGTACTTAATCAGCCGTAGTTTCGGGTTTCCTTAAGGTGTAAATTGGGGCGGGACCGAGAAAATATGTAGTGAAGGTATTCCCTGCTACAAACGCTACAAACGTGATGTTTGTGGTGGATTGGCACACAGAATATTTATTTTAAAAAATCCGTGAATAGTGGTAATTTAATAATCTTCTTGGCTTTGTTGAAGTATCATGCCTAAGGGCAGTGGGCAGGTGTTTTGGACCTGTGATGGAGTTTGGTGTCCCAGCTACCACGAATCTCCATTGTCATGCATGCATGTCACAAGACACTTGGCAAGAGTAAGACCTGTTTACCTATGCCTGCGAAGACAGGATCCAGCTGATTGTGCAGAAGAAACCACCAAATTAGTTCAGCGGACAAGAAGGCAGACTCAGCAAAGCGTCTTGGAGGGCAACCAGGGCACAGTAAAAACACACAGGACACTGCTGGCCATCCACTGCATCCTGACCTATGTCCAGCCGTCTCGACTATGTCCAGCCACTGGACTCAGATAGACTGGGATAAGAGAATGAGGTTGACGATCTGCGAAACTCTCCCTCACTTAAACCCAAGTCAAGCACAAGTCATGACTTCACCCATACCGCAATTCATCGATCTGATATGACATCATGGTCATCTTTGACCTTGAAGGACGAACAACAACAATAGTCACTAATCTCCCATGAGGTTGTGTCTCCTGTATAGGAAAAAGTCTGCCTGTGAGCACTTTCCTCTACTTCTGTGTATACCACTCTATTGAGAAGGAGCTCCCTTAGAGTATGTATTCATGATTGTTATTTCTGTTTTTTTCATAAAATCAACCACCAACTGCACTTTTGCATTCTTCTTCTTAACATTGTACCTGCCAATCACTTCCTCGTCATCTCTGTTTCCCTCGTCAACATGGTCATTGAGATCCTCACCAATCACCGCTGTTTCATCCTTGGGAAAACTTCTTCTTTTCCTTTCGGCTTTTCCCTTCAGGGGTCGCCACAGCGACTCATCTGCCTCCATCTCACCCTATCCTTTGCATCTTCTTCTCTTACACCAACAACCTTCATGTCCTCCTTCACCACATCCATGAATCGTCTCTTTGGTCTTCCTCTTGGCCTTTTGCCTGGTAGTTCCAGCCTCAGCATCCTATTACCAATATACTCACTATCCCTCCTCTGTACATGTCCAAACCATCTCAATCTAGCCTCTCTGACTTTGTCTCCAAAACGTCTTACATGTGCTGTCCCTCTGATGTGCTCATTCCTAATCCTATCCATCCTCGCTACTCTCAAAGAGAACCTCAACATTTTCATCTCTGCTACCTCCAGCTCTACCTCCTGTCTTTTCCCCAGGGCCACTGTTTCTAACCCATACAACATCGTTGGCCTCAACACCGTCTTGTACACTTTTCCTTTCATTCTTGCCGATACCCTCCTATCACACATCACACCGGACACTTTTCTCCAACCATTCCAACCTGCCTGCACACGCTTCTTGACCTCTTTTCCACACTCTCCATTGCTCTGGATTGTTGAGCCTAAGTACTTACAATCCTCCACCTTTCTTATCTCTGCTCCCTGTAATCTCACCGTTCCTCTTGGGTCCTTGTCATTCATGCACATGTATTCTGTCTTACTGAGACTAATCTTCATTCCCCTCCTTTCCAGGGCATACCTCCACCTCTCTAGATTTTCCTACACTTGTTCTCTGCTCTCACTACAGATCACAATGTCATCTGCAAACATCATAGTCCATGGGGAATCTTGTCTATCCTCGTCTGTCAGCCTGTCCATCACCATAGCAAACAAGAAGGGGCTGAGAGCTGACCCTTTATGCAGTCCCACCTCCACCTTGAACTCTTGTGTCACACCGACAGCACACCTCACCACTGTCTTACATCTCTCATACATGTCCTGCACCACTCTAACATACTTCTCTGCCACTCCAGACTTCCTCATGCAACACCACAGTTCTTCTCTCGGCACCCTGTCATATGCTTTCTCCAGATCCACAAAGGCACAATGCAGCTCCCTCTGACCTTCTCTGTACTTCTCCATTAACATCCTCCATTCTTCATCCTCTCCAATGCCCTCCTCACTTCACCCTTACTAATATTTGCTACTTCCCTCAACAGTCACCTCTTCTACTCTTTTTTCTCTCTCATTTTCCTTATTCATCAGCTCTTCAAAGTACTCTTTCCATCTTCCCAGCACACTTCTGTCATCAGTCAATACATTTCCCTCTCTGTCCTTTATCAATTTAACTTGCTGCACGTCCTTCCCATCTCTATTTCTCTGCTGTGCCAACCTGTCTAAATCATTTTCTCCCTCCTTACTTTCCAACCGAGCATACAAGTCATCAAACGTGCTCTGTTTGGCCTTTGACACTGCTACCTTTGCCTTATGCTGTGTCTCCCTGTACTCCTGTTTACTCTCTTCGGTTTTCTCAATGTCCCACTTCTTCTTAGCTAACCTCTTCCTTTGTACACACTCCTGCACTTCCTCATTCCACCACCAAGTCTCCTTATCTACTTTCCTTCCAGATGACACATCAAGTATTCTCCTACTTGTCTCCCTGATCACATTAGCTGTAGTTGTCCAGTCATCTGGAAGCACTTCCTGACCACCCAAAGCCTGTTTCAACTCCTCCTTGAAGACAACCCGCCACTCTTCCTTTTTCAACTTCCACCACTTTGTCTTCTGCGCTGCCTTTGCCTTCTTCACCTTCCTCACCATCAGCATCTTCCTGCACACCACCATCCTATGCTGTTTGGCAACACTCTCACCCGCTACTACTTTGCAGTCACTGACTTCCTTTAAATTACATCGCCTGCACAAGATGTAGTCTACCTGTGTGCTCCTACCTCCACTTTTATAAGTTACCCTATGCTCCTCTCTCTTCTGGAAGAAAGTATTCACCACAGCCATTTCCATCCTTTTTGCAAAATCTACCAACATCTGTCCTTCTGCGTTCCTGTCCTGGATACCAAACCTACCCATCACTTCCTCGTCCCCTCTGTTTCCTGCACCAACATGTCCATTGAAGTCTGCCCCAATGACCACTCTTTCACGTCTAGGGGTACGCTGCATCACTTCATCTAACTCCCTCCAGAATCTCTCCTTCTCTTCTCGCTCACATCCTGTCTGTGGGGCATAAGCACTAACAACATTGACCATCACACCTTCAATTTCTAACTTGAGACTCATCACTCTGTCTGACACTCTTTTCACTTCTAGAACATTCCTGACAAACTCCTCCTTCAAGATGACTCCGACTCCATTTCTCTTCCCATCCACACCATGATAAAACAGCTTAAACCCTTCTCCTATGCTTCTAGCCTTGTTACCTTTCCACCTGGTCTCCTGAACACAGTATGTCCACCTTCCTCCTCTGCATCATGTCAGCCAGCTCTCTACCTTTTCCTGCCATAGTTCCAACGTTCAAAGTCCCTACTTTCAGTCCTAGACTCATGCCTTTCCTCTTCTCTCTCTGGCAACGGACACGCCTCCCGCCTCTCCTTCTTCGACGTCTTCGACCAACAGTAGTCCAATTTCCATCAGCACCCTGTTGGTTGACGGCACTGATGGCGGTCGTTGTTAACCCGGGCCTCGACCGATCCGGTATGTCATTCTTTCTTGTGATCCGCATAGTTTATTTGGCATTTGTTTTACGCCGGATGCCCTTCCTGACGCAACCCTCTGCATTTATCCGGGCTTGGGACCGGCGTGAGGGAGAGACACTGGTTTGTGCCCCCCCCTCACGGCTGCATTAGCACATATTCTTAGAACAGTTCCATTAAAACTGGAATACAGAAAACCACTGTCGTGAAAATAATGTGAAAATAATGTCGTCTTTGATTTTAAATTAACAATTAATTACTCTATAATAAATATCTGTAATATATATTAAGATACAGTATGTGTTATTACACATCAGTAGGAATAAACCCCGTGCATAATCTACATGTCATATTTACCTTTATTTTTTGTATTTTTAGCTAAAGAATATTTTATATATATCAATCATTTCAAATATTGGCATATCATAATATTGTAATTTCAATCACAAAACATAAACATTGATATTAAATAATGATCTTAATATTGTTGATAGTGTGTTATTTCCTGGTGGTGTTACTTTGCACAGTCTCCACTTGTACGAGTATTAATTGGTAACTGCACTGAAAGTACTCCAGTGTTCATTAAGCCTAATTAACCTAGTCTCATGAACTTTATCATTTGGGATATTTCTTTAATAATAGAACTCAGTATAAGGAAGAAATAGAGCTGAAATACACAAAATCTTGCCCCCTGAACCCCCACCGTGGCTTTGCCCCTGGACCCCATTGGGGGCCTGGGCGGTCCACAAACCCCCTGCCTTTTTCTGATTTTTTTTTTTTTTCTATTCCACAATCTCATGTATGTTCAGGGTTACCTTTACACCATTTGCCTTTCCATCCACACCATAGTAGAAAAGCTTGAAAACATTTCCAATGTTCTTAGCATTACTTTCCATCTGGTTTCTTGTACACCCAATATCTCATTGTTTTCCTGCTCTGTTATATCAGCCACCCCCCCCCTCCCTTCTCTCTTTCTCTCTTGCTTTGCCACCCTTCTCCTTAGCCCAGTTTCTACCAATGCCCTGCTGGTCAACAGTAGTTATTCTTAACCCAGCCTTGACTAATTCTGTATGAACACTTGGTTTTCAATCCAATTGGGTGATTTGGCAGAGCTCTCTCCTTGTTAAAATTAAACTAGAAAATATGAATACCATGAATATGAATGGTTGTCCCTTTGTCTTTAGGTGTATTCAGAAAAGACTTTCTGAAGTTCGAGTTGAATCCCCCATAGAAAAGACTGTATTGAACAGCCTGGGATTTTATACAAGTACCTCATTACTTCAAATTGGTAAGTTTCCTTTTATTTCTTTTTATTAAATAAATATACACATTTAAACATTATTAAAGAAAGAAAAAATGCATTTAGATCTGCAAATGAGAAGCTGTATATCTATGTATAATAATTTTATTGTGTCTGATTTCTTCTCATAAATGTGTTGAACTTAATGTGGTTAAATTATTGTTCATAATGAATCGGTTAGTTTTGCTGAACAATGATGGAGAACACCTGTCGGCCCCCTACTTACGAAACCCCATGGGTACGAAAATTCCGGGTTACAAAAAAATTTTCCTAAGTTTTCGTACCCGGGATACGAAAAAACCTCCTCTTACGAAATGCACTGTTCAAAATTCAAACGCGCCAATCAAAATTTCTCATGATGCGCGAGTTGCTCTCTCATTAGCTGTCTCCCAACTTCCTGCCCCGCTGGCCTCCCATTGGATAGGAGGGATGACGCAACTGAACTTCCAGTACCCATACTTCTTGTTTGTCACGCGCGTGAAGGAGAGTTGACTGTTGGCTTGTTTTGAGATTGATCATGCAGCGTTATATTTCGTCATATATCACCGAAACCCCTCTACAATCGAGACGATATTGAACCAGAAGGAGACCTTAAAGCAGTAATACAGTGACGGAGGCGATTATTTCGGCACGATATTAAAACAGAGTGCTCCGTGGGAGAAGACCTCCGATCTCGCAGGGAAGCAAGTTAATATTGAATGAGGACCTCTGATCTTTCAAACAGGTACTGTAATTCCGCTTCAAATACAACATCCCGTCCATTTAAACATTTAAATAGAATTGTTCCGTCAGCTTTTGCGCATGTGTGTGTGTGTGTGAGAGAGAGAGAGAGCGAGAGAGAGAGAGAGAGAGTGTATGCGCACGCGCATGCGTGTGTGTGTGTGTGTGTGTGTGTGTGTGAGAGAGAGAGAGAGAGAGAGAGAGAGAGAGAAGGAGGTTTAACTCTTGAGTTTTTAGTTTAGTTTTTTAAGTTGTTTAATTCAGTAAATGTTTCATAAATGTGGCGCATTCCTCAAGGAATCAAGTTAAAGTTGAGTTTGGACGTCCGATCTGTCAAGCAGGGAATGTGCTTTGAATTTCATGTCTTAAAATGCTCAGGTGTCCTGCTTGTGGGCGTGGCCCACAACGCCACAATAAACATTTAATGTGTATACAATACACATTTAATGCGTACTGTAGTATGTGTGTGTGTGTGTGTGTGTGTGTGTGTGTGTGTGTGTGTGTGTGAGTGAGAGAGAGAGAGAGAGACAGGCGTGTGTGTGTGTGTGTGTGTGTGTGTGTGTTAATAAAAATATTTAAAAATGATTTAATAAATATGTTAATAAAATGGTTTAATATGTTAATAAAATGTTTAAATGGTTTAATAAATAATTTTCTTTTACTTTTAACACATGTTTCATACAAAATTAGTGTACTTTTATCATTTATAAAGGGTTTATGGGGTAGTCTTGGGAGCCTTCGAACGAATCAGGCGTTTAACATGTAAAATGCGCCCACTACTTATGAAACTCCCGTGTTACGAAAAAGGCTCTGGAACAGATTAATTTCGTAAGTAGGGGGTCAGGGGGTCGACTGATATATATATATATATATATATATATATATATATATATATAAAAATACTTACTAACAGAGCAGGAGGGTCAGTCCAATGAAATTCCAGACTAAGACTTTGATGTATTGACAAAGCAATAGCAAGGCAAAGATTAAGTAATTTCTTGTAGTGACCTGACTTAACAAAGGTAATTTTTTTTTCATTTTTCTCAACCCCTGACTCCCCCATTTTTGGGGGGAAAAAAGGAAAAATTGGAGGCAAAAAAAAAAAAGAATCATATATTCGATGGCCTGCCAAGATGTCGGAAATGGCCACTAGAGTCCTTTCTCAATAGATGTATAGTCTGCAATACAGGAATTTAGGCTTTAAGTCATGCACTGGCAGGCCGTGGAAAATAAGTTATTCACTGGTTCATGCAGGGAAATTTTGGACTGCTCAGCAGCCAATCGGGTTACTCCTACTATCATTGCCATATATTAAAACATGAATAACCAGCCCTGAGATTTACAGTTGTGCTTTGCTTTGATACAGAAATGGACAAGGAAAAATTGACCTGTTCACAGTGTCAGAAGAGTTTTGCTTGCCAGGATGAGTTCATAGAACACCAGCGGATTCATACAGGAGCTAAACCATATTATTGTACACAATGCGGGAAGAGTTTTACTCGCCAGCAGAACCTGAAAGAGCACCAGCGGATTCATACCGGAGAGAAACCTTTTAGCTGTCCAGAGTGTGGGAAGAGTTTTACCCGCCACAGTGATCTGACACATCACAGACGGATTCACTCTGGACAGAAACCGTACTACTGCTCACAGTGTGGGAAGAGCTTTACTCGCCAGGATAAGTTCGCAGAGCACCAGTGGATTCACACAGGAGAGAAACCGTATGACTGTAGACGATGTGGGAAGAGTTTTGCTCGCCACAGTGATCTCACAATACACAAACGGATTCACTCTGGAGAGAAACCGTATTACTGCTCACAATGTGGAAAGAGTTTTGTCTACAAGAATACATTCAAAGAGCACCAGCGGATTCACACCGGGGAGAAACCATATTACTGCACGCAATGTGGGAAGAGTTTTGCTCGCCAACCTGCTTTCAAAAAGCACCAACGGATTCACACTGGAGAGAAACCATATAACTGCTCACAATGTGGAAAGAGTTTTGCTTACCAGGAAAACTTCAAAGAGCACATGCGGATTCACACTGGAGAGAAACCATATACTTGCTCACAGTGTGGGAAGAGTTTTGCTCGCCAAGGTGCTTTTAAAGGCCACCAGCGGATTCACACTGGAGAGAAACCATATTACTGTACACAGTGTGGGAAGAGTTTTACTACACGTAGTAATTTCAGCCAACACGAACGCACTCACACAGGAGAGAAGCCATATCGGTGTTCATGCTGTGACAAGTGTTTTACTAGCAGTAGTCATCTCAAACGACATAATCTCACTCACACAGGAGAGAAGCCATAACTTTGCTCATGATCCAGGAAGAGTTTTACATGGCAGGGTACTATAAAAACACACCAGCTCATTTACACAAGGGAAAAATGTATGATATCGGGTCAAATTTGAACCCGTCAAAGGTATAGGTTGTACATTTTGGACAGTGCTCATTTTAATTAGCAGGGCATTTTTTTATGAGAAAACATAACAAGAAACAAAAAAAGAACATATGATCCATAATAAAGAAGTTGACAATCAAGATATATCTATGTACTTTGGGTACCTTCAACATGTCCAAGTTCAAATATCCATAAAGACAATCTCTCCATGTTAAAATACTTGTGTAAGAAAGGGTTCCATGTCCAAGTTGTTCTAAAACAATGGAAAATTCACTTATTTTACTGATTTTCATCTACTTCATCTACTGTGGTCATCAGGGTATTTCCTTCTTCATACCTGCCAACTAGTCCGGTTTTGCCGTAATGATTACAGTTTTCATTATCCCACTCCGGGTTACGGTTGTATTAATAAAAATTAAGTCTTTTAACATAAAAGAGAGATTTCCTTTTGGCTTTTTCCCTTTCTCAGTGGTCGCTACAGCGAATGATTCGCATGCTTGATTTGGCATAGGTTTTTTACGTCAGATGCCCTTCCTGACACACCCTTTAGCAAGGAACAGAAACACGCTGATGGCTTTGCAGCCTACTTATCAATCTAAAATTCAAAATAGTAACAAAAAAACCCCAAAACAGATTAATGAGATTGTTGAGAACTGTATCTAAATTTAGAAGAAAAGCGGCAGTGCATGCTGCTAATGTAACTTCCTGTAGGTGTATTGTGCATGTGTGAGAGGTCATCCTTTGTTTTACATTGGAATTGCGAAGGAATTACATGGGTCAGCTTTGTGTTTTCATAATGGAATTTGCCAGAGAAAATTTCAAAAATCTCAGTATGAAACCTAAACAAAAGTTATTCTTTTCGTGAAGAATACTCTAGAGCATTTCCAGGAATTATTGTTATAATGTTCAAGAAAGGATGAAAATTATGCTAACTGCACTCTATGCCGACAAAATTGCATGATTATGCCCCCCAAAATTCTGAAAGGACCAGAAAGTTTGTCCTTGATCTTTTTCATCAGCATTTCTGCTTTGACAGTTTGAGGAAAATGGAAACATGATTGTTGAAGAAATATGAGGTTCTTCTCCACATTCTAACTTGATTTAATGCAAATAATCATTTAGCGTCGGGGGACTTTGCTCCCCTGAACCCCCCAGCAGGACTTTGTCCTGGACCTACTGGGGCCTGCGGCCCCTGAACCCCAGCTAGCTACTAGGCTTTTCAGGTTTCAAAAATTGACAGGTGTGTTTATTCAGTACCAGAAAACTCCCTACTTAAAGAATCCCTGAAGGATTCCCACAATCATATAATACTAAACCAGAGAGAAGCCTCAAAAGCAACATGACTCAATTTAAATGGAACTTTTATGTTCCCAGAGCGATCGTGAGCCTAGTTAGTTCAGTTCATTTTCTGTAACTGCTAAATCGTAATTAGTGGCGCTGAGAGGCTGGCGCCCATCCCAGCCGACTCCGGGCGAGGGCAGAGTATACCCTGGACAGCTCACCAGGCCATCGCAGGGCAGAAACACGCCAACGGCTTTGCAGCCTACTCTTGTCGAAAGTCAGCAATGGTTCTTTTACATGCCTCTCACCATAAACAGTAAGAGACATGAACAGCCTTTGATAACCTAGTTAGCTGCACTGGGGAGTGGGGGTGGAGGGGTGGGGGCAGTGACAACCTTATGGAGAGTGGGACTCGAACCCCCAACCTTTTGGATCAGTGATCCAGCGCCCTATACCACTAGACCATCACTGCCGCACAGCCTAATTAGTCAAGAGCCAAATTCATTTAGTTCATGGTTGTCAGCCAGTTTAAACGGTGAAAAGAAACTGGTTCTGTTACAGTTATTACTATTTTCTAAAGTTGTTTTTTGCAACAAGAAATTTTCCAGTGTTACTAACAATTCTTGTGAAAATCATCAGTATTAGTAGTCCTGCTAGTCAGGCTGGTTAGAACAGGGGAGGGGAGGGGAGGGGGGGAGGGGAGGGGGAGGGGAGGGGAGGGGCGGGAGAGTGTTACTCGGACAATATACCCCCCAAGTGGAAAAAGGCAATTTTTTATGATTGCTTTTATATATTCAAAAGAAGGCTGGTGGACTTCTCACCGATAAGTTTGCATTTTGTTTAAATAATTTTTTTGATGTTTTGTCCTCTTTCTTCAGTAATTAAGGAGCTGTGGCTCCATCATGCTCCTTGTATACTTCTGTTGGATCTGTGAAGTAGTGTGTGCGCCCTCATGAGTGCACTTATCAGGTTATGTACTGATCGGGACACAGCCTAAATTTGCATAACTGTAGTCTACTCGGTAGTCTAAAGCAGCCATTGCTATTGTCACTTATTACTATCATTACATATCATACTTTATGTTGTGCACTTTTATAGGACTAAGAGGTCATTAGTGATTTGACAGTCAAAATGTAAATATTTCATTCACTAAGTCAAGTTGTGTGTTCTCATGTGCTGGAACGGGAGAACCAGTGAATGCGAGCCATCACATTTAATTCTTAATGTGTTATTTTTCGGTGAATAATTTGATAAATTACACATTATTTTGACTGCTATTATTATAAGTAGTACAGGCATTATGCCTCTATTTATGTAAATGCAAAAATAAACCAATTTTTAAAACAATAATTTTACATTTATTTTGATTGTGTGGTTCATCATCAAATCACCTATAACTATTTTAATGATAAAAGATGGGTACTGTAAAATATGTGCAAATATATAAAGTATATAAAATGACACAAATAAACATTATGCTTGAAATACCATATTTTTCGGACCATAAGGCACACTTAAAAGCCTTTAATCCTCAAAATAATTTTGATGTTGCGCCTTATAATCTGGTGCACCTTGTGTGTGAATGAAGCAGCCTGATTCCATCTCACTAACACTGTCTAAACCCATGTGAAGCAAAGTAAGTCAAAGCTTACCATCATTCCGGTGGATTAACCAAAGAGCTCCAACTGCTATATATATTGGTGTCAACAAGTCATAAGTTAGAGGGATCTGGGCTTTATGTCCAAATCCTGGTATTATTGCTATTATAGTCAGGTAACTTGCTGAGTAATACGTGAATGTTTTTTCCACTTAGTCTCAGTCTCTACCCTCAGGATGGTCAGCTGGCTTAATCTCACGTTCATCCCGGGGATAAAGTACTGCTACAGGTGTCCTCCTGAGACCTCTGATTAACCTTCTTGAATTTATAGTTATACTGATACAGCTGCTTAAGAGTAATGACCTCCATTCTGTAATGAACACAATACTCAATATGCGAATGGACGCTGCCATGTTTGTTACTGTGTATGCGCTGTCTCTTTAAGGGGGTGTGGCTGACAGAAGTTTAGGTCACCTGAAGACTTCTAATCTCAGTTTCTATTGATCTGACTCCATGAGCAAGGGAATAAAAGATGATAAAGTATTATAATATAGTAATAATAATAAAAATACTAGAGGGATCTGGGCTTCATGTCCAACTCATGCAACTTTTAAACTCAGACACTGAAAATGAAGAATTTGATGGATTTGTGGAAGAATGAACTGAAAAGTGAGTTTGTTTTATATTGTTACAACTGAACAATGATGAGTGTTATTGCGAGAGTTAAATCAAGTTTGACTTATCTGACTTTTGTTAAGCTTGGTGCGCCTTGTAATCTGGTGCGCCTTATGGCCTGGATAATGTGGTACATCTGAAACAAATTCTAAAGTCTTGTGTGTGCGAAAATGTAGCATTTTAATGATAAAATTATAAATAAATGATTATAAAAAGTTAGGTGATAAATGAAAAAGCATTAATCTGATATGCAGGTAAACAGTGGTAGAGGATTAGAAATTTGGAATTAATAATGGAAAGCTATCAAAATGTGCTTTGATGAAAAATAATAATAATAAGATGCTGTTTGTATTACCACCACCCCACAAAACCACACCCTTCCATTTCTCTTTGAGTTCCTTCACATTGGCACTCTAGCTGCCTCAGATCCTCCTCCTCCATCCACTTCACTGTGCCCTGTACCTGCCTCAGCACCATAAGGGATCATAGCTTTCAGCTGTTCTGGAACTCTCTGCTGTCAGACATCCAGAATACTGACTTTCTTTGTACCTTGAACTCCAGACTTAAAACCCACCTGATTAGTCCTTTACTCTCTCATTTCGCCCAGTGCAGCTAACTGGGTTATCAAAGGCGGGCCATGCTTCTCACTGTCTATGGTGAGAGGCATGTAAAAGAACCATTGCTGACTTTCGTAAAGAGTAGGCTGCAAAGTCGTCAGCGTGTTTCTGTCCCTTGCTGAAAACGGTTGTGTCAGGAAGGTCATCCGCCGTAAAAACCTCTGCCAAATCAAACGAGCGAATCAGATGATTTGCTGTGGCGACTCCCGAATAAAAGGGAAAAAGCCGAAAGGAAGACAGACGGACTCTCTCATTTTCATGCAGATTTTATTTTATCCAGTGTTTTATTTATTGTTTATAATTTTCAGTGTTCATAAAGACAGTAATAAATAAAACATTATTATTATTATTATTATTATTATTATTATTATTATTGTTGTTGTTGTTGTTGTTGTTGTTGTCGTTATTGTTGTTGTTGTTATACTTTGTGCTTGAAAAGTATTGAGGACCTCACAGGAAGTTTAGTCCAAGCTTAAATGATACTTCAGCATTTTAGGATGATGAGTCAGTTTGTCCTGGTGCTGCAAGGGTGTGCTGTTTTAAAACTTTTAATAATCAACTTTTTTTTTAACTTACCGTATTCGATGTAATAAGCACCACCCCACCTCCAATGTTTTTGATCTTACATCTAATTACCGCCCATATGTCCTGGGAGCAAAATTGTAGATCAAACTTACCAATTTTATTCGATCAGTGTCTGTAACAGTAAAATGAGGCATTCACTGCCTGTAAAAGTGAGTTTACACGGTATTTCAAGACCCCCTGCCACTGAGGAATGTCTATAATGTTCATCAGTAACAAACCTTTGATTGTTCCGCTGTGCTTTAAAAAAATAGGAAAATATTTTGTGCTTTCTCTTAGTAAATGTCCAACAGCTGATGAACCATTAGAAACTGCTACAGCAAATCTATCGCATGCTCTGAATGAATGGAGCGATGAGCCAGATATGGACCAATCAGAAAGTGATGACGAGTACTTTTCACCCGATTCTCCTGCTCATTAACTTCATACATTTAAAGACGTTCCTGGACATGTGCTTTTGTTTATGTTTGTGTTGACTGGTTCAACGTGGCATGTGCTAAAGTTGACATTCGTGTTGATTGGCTCGATTTTACTTCCTGGAATATGTTTCAGGGAACAGCCGAAAGGAAAATAAGAAGACCGGGCGGGAACAGTAAGGGGTCTTTAAAAAAAAAATTACTGTATGCTGTTTTCTGTTTATTTTCAGCTTTCATGTAAGTGGTTTGGTTGATATCACAAAATGAATAACACAAATACCCGCAAAACTCTTTTATTGTTCTGTTATTATGTTTTTATTATGTTTTCCACCTCGATGGTAATAAACACTTGCCGTTCCAGTCCGCTGGTAACATTTTACTAAGCGCCCACCAACTCCAATTTTTAAAGCGCCCTGGGCACTTATCACGTCGAATATGGTATTTGGATTTAAGACTTCATTAGTTCAAGCTGATTTTTCCCTTTGGTACAATGCACCATTTCCAGCACCGAGACATTGATGCTACCACCATGTTTCATAAGACTCCAGAGTGTCACAGCAGAAAGGTGGCCCATCAAGAGTTTCAAATTCGTACCTCAGTTGAAGCACAAAGCCACCCATGGTTGTTAATTGGATGAGCTTTCAGGGAGATCTGGCAGACAATCTTCTCCCTGTTACTCACATATCATGCACGCAAACAAAATGGGGCAGAGATCAAAATCCATTGAGAGTGTTACACAACTCCTGATGATGCAAGTGCAGCAGCTGGCATCATGTACCTAGCAGGAAACCTGGTTGTCCTTGCCCTCTGTGGTTGCTAGGTGATTTATAATAGAGGGAGGAATTGGTTGAAGCTAAATAGGGCATTAAATGATTAATGACTTAATAATGAAGTGTTCTTAGTTCTCCAAACGGGCAGTGGTGTCGTGGTGGTATAGGGTGATCCAAAGGTTGGGGGTTCGAGTCCCACTCTCCACAAGGTTGTCACTGCCCCGCCCAGTGCAGCTAACTGGGTTATCAAAGGTCGGCCATGTTGCTCACTGTCTATGGTGAGAGGCATGTAAAAGAACCATTGCTGACTTTCGTAAAAAGAGTGGCTGCAAGACTGTCAGCATGTTTCTGTCAGGAAGGGCATCTGACGTAAAAACCTATGCCAAATCAAACGTGCGAATCATTTGCTGTGGCGATCCCTGATAAACTGAAAAAGCCGAAAAGAAATCTCATCTCTCTTAGTTCTCCAATAATTCTGGACACACCCCCCCCCCCAGTACCACAGTGAGATGCTGTTTAAAATACAAAAGAAGATGATCAAATAATTACAGCAATCGTGGGTATACTCTGTGTGTATGTATATATGTATGTGTGCGTATGTATATATGTCCTTCTCAAAAAATTAGCATATTGTGATAAAGTTCATTATTTTCTGTAATGTACTGATAAAACTTAAACTTTCATATATTTTAGATTCTTTATACACAACTGAAGTAGTTCAAGCCTTTTATTGTTTTAATATTGATAATTTTGGCAAAAAAAATAAAGAAAAACCAAAAATCCCTATCTCAAAAAATTAGCATATTTCATCCGACCAATAAAAAAAAGTGTTTTTAATACAAAAAAAGTCAACCTTCAAATAATTATGTTCAGTTCTGCACTCAATACTTGGTCGGGATTCCTTTTGCAGAAATGACTGCTTCAATGCGGCGTGGCATGGAGGCAATCAGCCTGTGGCACTGCTGAGGTGTTATGGAGGCCCAGGATGCTTCAATAGCAGCCTTAAGCTCATCCACAGTGTTGGGTCTGGTGTCTCTCAACCTTCTCTTCACAATATCCCACAGGTTCTCTATGGGGTTCAGGTCAGGAGAGTTGGCAGGCCAATTGAGCACAGTAATAGCATGGTCAGTAAACCATTTAGCAGTGGTTTTGGCACAGTGAGCAGGTGCCAGGTCGTGCTGAAAAATGAAATCTTCATCTCCATAAAGCTTTTCAGCAGATGGAAGCATGAAGTGCTCCAAAATCTCCTGATAGCTAGCTGCATTGACCCTGCCCTTGATAAAACACAGTGGACCGACACCAGCAGCTGACATGGCACCCCAGACCATCACTGACTGTGGGTACTTGACACTGGACTTCAGGCATTTTGGCATTTCCTTCTCCCCAGTCTTCCTCCAGACTCTGGCACCTTGATTTCCGAATGACATGCAAAATTTGCTTTCATCCGAAAAAAGTACTTTGGACCACTGAGCAACAGTCCAGTGCTGGTTCTCTGTAGCCCAGGTCAGGCGCTTCTGCCGCTGTTTCTGGTTCAAAAGCGGCTTGACCTGGGGAATGCGGCACCTGTAGCCCAGTCCACTGTTTCCACAGGTCCCCCAAGGTCTGGAATCGGCCCTTCTCCACAATCTTCCGAAAGGTCTGGCCGCCTCTTCTGGTTGTGCAGCGTTTTCTGCCACACTTTTTCCTTCCCACAGACGTCCCACTGAGGTGGCTTGATCCAGCACTCTGGGAACAGCCTATTCGCTCAGAGATTTCTTTCTGTGTCTTACCCTCTTGCTTGAGGGTGTCAATGATGGCCTTCTGGACAGCAGTCAGGTCAGCAGTCTTACCCATGATTGCGGTTTTGAGTAATGAACCAGGCTGGGAGTTTTTAAAAGCCTCAGGAATCTTTTGCAGGTGTTTAGAGTTAATTGGTTGATTCAGATGATTAGGTTAATAGCTCGTTTAGACTACCTGAACATGATATGCTAATTTTTTGAGATAAGAATTTTGGGTTTTCATGAGTTGTATGCCAAAATCATCAGTATTAAAACAATAAAAGACCTGAAATATTTCAGTTGGTGTGCAATGAATCTAAAATATATGAAAGTTTAATTTTTATCAGTACATGACAGAAAATAATGAACTTTATCACAATATGCTAATTTTTTGAGAAGGACTAGTATATATATATATATATATATATATGCACATGTATGTATATATATATATATATATACATACACACACGTGTGTGTGCGAGTGTGTATTACACCTTATATTTGAGTAAAATATAATATTTGTGAAAACTGAAGTCCTTTCCTCCCTCCTACTCATTTGCCGAGCTACATGATCAAATGAGCAAATTTGAACAGCCAGTTAGCCTATGTGTGTGGACTGTAGGAGGAAACCGGAGTCCCCTGAGTCTACACAGAGGGAGAATTCACACATGATTGCCTGAACCCAATGTGTTCTTGTTGTGAGATGGACGAGCTAACATCTATGCTATCGTGCTGCTCCCTGTTCTTTTCCGAGCTTAACAACAACAGTAATGATTAAAATAATAATAATGATAATAATAATAATAATAATTATTATTATTATTATTATTATTATTATTATTATTATTATGTGATAGTATGGTGGGGCAGTTGTTCGCACAGTAAGAAGGTCTTGATTCGATTCCAGGTCTCGGGGCGTTTCTATGTGGAGTTGACATGTTCTACCCATGGGTTTCTTCTGTGTACTCCAGTTTCCTCCTACTGTCTAAAATTTGCACTGTCGGCTAATTGGCTGTTCCAAAAAGTTCCGAAGTGTGACTGGGAATGGTTTTGTGTGTGCGGCTCAGCGATGGCCTGACGAACTTTCCAGGCTGTACTCTACTATTGTCCAGAATCAGCTGAGTTGGGCTCCAGCCTCCCTGCGCACATAATTAGGATTAAGTTTCTTAATCAATGAATGAACGATAATACATAAATTATGTATGTTTTCAGTCCTAGATGGCTAAATTGTCAACCAAACTAATTCCTATTAGCACTCCATCAGCAGAACCTGCTGAAAGCTTAAAAGCCTTATTGTACAGAAGTGTGTACTTGGTGTGGTAAAAAATGTTTCGTAAAATAATTGAAAGTCGAGAAGGTGTTGGATCAGCCCCCTGTCACGGGATCAGCGATCCATCCTGAAATCTCGCGAGAGAAGATGAGATTTAACATGGCGGCGCCCTGCAACTAGAACTGTGTGCCTGCTCATGAAAGCTTTGCTGATTAAAACAAACAAAAAATCAGAGCATTTTACAAGAAAAGGAATCTGAAAACATTTGTGGACAGTTCGTTTGTGAAATTTATAATGGAGGACACATGGAAATCGGTATATCCGGATCAATCCGAGAAACGAGATGAAGAGACGGGAAGTTGTTCAGCCAGTAAGAATGTAAACATAAACAAGGTAGGTGATTACAACTCAAATAAAATCCAAACTAAACTGTAGCTTTGTGTAATCTTGAAGAATGACACGTAAATAAGACTCAATGCCTCTGTGTACGTAACAAACGCCTATAAATATTGAAAAAACAAACCAGTTTTAAGTTACAACGCCATTTTCAAAGCTTTCCAGTTTCCTTCTGATTGCAGCCATTGTAACTTTAGGTGTTTTATTCACTGAGGTGCACCTGCTTGTACAGAAAGTTTGATATCAAACTACTGAAAGCTCGCTGAATTATTAACATCCTATTTAAAAATGGAAGTCACCCTCAATCAAATTGCTGATTATTATTATTATCATTATAATAACAATAATAATAAATTAGTATGTAGTGCGTACACTTTAGAACAATTGGCAGAAAAAATAAACAAATCATTACGGGGTAATTTTTGTACATAATAAAAGTAATGGCCTCCGCTGCAATTTTTACATTTTTTTTTACTGTATTCTGCAAAGGAAACTTTTAACTTTGACCGAGCAGTCGGGGGAAGGGGTTAGGTGTCTTGCTCAAGGGCACTTCAGCCAGAAATTTGAAGGAAGGGAATGTGTAGTACACACACACACACACACACACACACACACTCGTCGACACACATTTTTCCTGCTGGTTTGGGAATCGAACCAGCACCCTTTCTATCCCAAAGCTGTTCTCTATTCGTTAGGTTTTGGTTTCAGTGATACAGAAATAAATTTTGACAGCTCTAATCTTTGCCATGGTTGCGTTTGTGAGACAGAGGTCATCAAAACAATACGATTTGATGGGAAAACCCATGAGGTGAACTATAAGACACTGGATGAATTGGCATGGAATGACCCAAACAAGAACTTGGAGGAAATTGTTTACAGAAATTGCTGTACACACCGTCCACTTTAATGACAAGGAGTGAACACTTGCTCAGTTGTGCAGCAGCTGACCAACACATAAGAAAGGTTTATATACAATGAACCTTTTTAGGTACATAATGTTCATGTGAAACATTAGTTGTTGATAGTGGTTTTGATAGATGGACTGGTTAAACAGTTTAATCCTGCGTGTAATTCTGAAGATTTAACACTGAAGTGGTCATAGTGTTAAACACTGACAAGATAAGACACTTCAGAAGTGCACTTGGTTCAATGTTAGTCATAAGTTTTCCTCCCCCCATTTCCCGCCTGTACAGGAAAACAGCCTGCTAAAGCCAATCATGATGCATGTACTGTTATTGATGTATAATAATTATCCTTCAATATGTACAGGCGAGCTGTACTGCTCACAGGAAGTACGTGAAGATGTAGTCGGAATGTATGAAAAGCTCGGGTGTACATTTTCTTTTCACCATAAGGTATACTAATCATCTAATTGGGCAGCTGTAGCCTAAAGGCTATAGCGACTCTGGTGGGACCAAAAGGTCGCTGGTTCAATTCCCGAGTATGGCAGTGGCGTATTGAGCATCACCTTACCTTCCTCCACATACATGGATAAAATGCCCTTGAGTAATTCACCTAGCTCCCACTCTCACCTCTCTCTTTCCTAACCCCCAACTCTGGGTGCACCCAACGTGTGTGGCAGCCCACTGCTCTGATGGTGTGTGTGTGTGTGCTCACTTTGGATGCGTATTTAACCGCAGAGGAAACAGTTTCCCTTAAAGAATTAATAGAGTATATCAAAGAAAAATAAACATTCTCTGTTTCTGTGTTCTTGTGCAGATTGAAACGCCGTCATTTGTATTGCATCAGGATGTGATTCATGTTGAAATGAGCAAAGAGAGAATTCACATCTGCTTGCTGTGCGGAAAGAGCTTTCTTCGAAAGGGTCATCTTAAACAACACCACCTGATCCACACGGGAGAAAAGCCACACGAGTGCTTACAGTGCGGCAAGACGTTTTCCCAGCTGAGCAACCTTAAAACCCATCAGCGCGTTCACACCAGAGAGAAGCCGTATGAATGCTTGCAGTGCGGCAATCGTTTCACGAAGCAGACAACTTTTAAGAACCACCAACGCATCCACACGGGAGAGAAGCCTTATCAGTGCTCGCAGTGCGGAAGGAGTTTTACGCTTCTGAATACTCTTAAAAACCACTGGCGTATTCATTCCGGAGAGAAACCGTTCTTCTGCTCCTTGTGCGGGAAGAGTTTTGCACAACACAGCTCTTTTAAAAGCCACCAGCGCATCCACACCGGAGAGAAACCGTACCCGTGCTCGGAGTGCGGGAAGAGTTTTACACTACAGAGCAGTTTAAAAAACCACCAGGACATTCACAAAGGGAAGTTACATCAGTGTTCACAATGTGGAAAGCGTTTCTCACAATACAGCACTTTAAAAAACCACCAGCGTATCCATACTAGAAAGAAGCCTTAATACTGCATGGAATGCGGGACGAGTTTTAAAGAATTGGATCGGTTAAGGACTCACAAGTGCACAGAGGAGAAGCTTCACAACTGCCCGGAGTGTGGGAAGAGTTTTAGGAAATTGAGCAACTTAGAAACACACCAGCGCATTCACACAGGAGAGAAGCCCTATCATTGCTTACACTGTGGACAGAGTTTTACGGAATATAGAGCCTTCAGATGCCACCAGCGTATTCACACAGAGCAAAAGCTGTACCACTGCTCACTGTGCGGAACGAGCTTCACGTAGCTTGCCGCACTACTGCTCAGAATGTGTGAAACGCTTCTGTGTTGGCGTATTTAAAAGTAACCATGTTGCAAAAATGCATTTGCTAATATGTGCACTAATTACTTATTTTTAGCTCCGAAGTGCTCTCAAGATGGGAGCCGTCCATCTGTCCATCCATCACACTTTAGTTTCCGAACATGTACTTGTTGTGCCCTGAATGTGGGGATTTCAGACTTGGTCTGCTGAATCGTGTGTGTGTGTGTGTGTGTGTGTGTGTGTGTGTGTGTGTGTGTGTGTGTGTGTGTGTGATCGATCGATCGATCTTGACCTACTTTTCAATATCACAGAAGCAACCGGATATTAGATTCCTGGACGTTTACTTGCGGTGCACTGAAACTGGGGCTTTCACACTTCCTGTTGTTGTTTTATATTGGAGTATTGTGAAACAGCCCTTTCAGTGGGGATCATCTATATACATGTTTTTTCAGCTGTTCTTGCCTGCTTATTGAAAAAAAGAAAAAAGGCTTGTGTGTACAAGCAATGGAATTGGAAAATTGCACAAATTAACATATTACAACCAGCCACGCCTTAACCGATGACAACAGTCTACCTAATTTCTGTTGTGATTTCTTTGATCTAACTGATCCTGTATTGCCTTACTCCAGTGACTGTCTCTGCATATGAACCCTGAACATTATTAAATAAATTCGAGAGATATAGTCGAAAACACTTGTGTGTCATGTTGGTGTGTCTGATGATGTGTGAGACCTGATGAGGTGACGTAACTTCTGAGTGAGGAAGACGTATTTCACTTTCATAGACAAGATACAGACTCACTTTTTTTGACCCCCATTATTATTATTTATGTTGAATATGCAATTTTCCCTAAACTTACAGATCCGTTCAGGAGACATTGAAAAAAAATAAAATGAGAAAGTAGACATGACTTAATTGAGCTGTATTCGACAATTGGACTCGGCTATAACCATACTCCAGCTTTGCTTGTCCAGAGTGACTGTTATGTTATCAGGTGACTGATCATGACGGGTAGATCTCTGCGATAAAACAAACCACAAAACTCCAAATTTCACTGTATGTTTTGTTTGGAGATAAAGGGAAGGGTGACGCTAAACCAGCAAAGCTGCAATGTATTTTTAGGCAAGTCCAAGGTTAAAATATCGTTCAATTCGGTCACATATTTCCATTTATATACTTAAGGGCTCTGAATTATAATCTTCTGCTTTTCCTTTTGGATGTTACCTTTTTCAGGGGTCGTCACAGCAAATCATCGCATGTTTGATTTGGCATAGGTTTTTACATCAGATGCCCTTCCTGTCGCAACCCTTTAGCAAGGGACAGAAACATGCTGACGGCTATGCAGCTACCCTTTACGAAAGTCAGCAATGGTTCTTTTACATGCTGCACACTGTAGACAGTGAGAGACATGGCTGGCCTTTGATAACCAAGTTCGTGTGGGGGGGGACAGTGCCAACCTTGTGGAGAGTGGGACTCGAACCCCCAACCTTTGGATCAGCGATCCAGCACCTTTTACCACCAGGCCACCACTGCCCATAAATGAGAAAAGTAAATGAATCAGATAAATTAGGACTCGGGGTTTGATTGGAAAATGAATCTTAACTCATCCCTGTAGGGCAGGGGTCGGCAACCTTAGCCATTCAAAGAGCCATTTGGACCTGTTTTCCACAGTAAAGAAAACACTGGTAGCTGCAAATCATTTTTTGACATTTAAAATCAAATAACACTGCATATAATGTTTTTCCACTTTTACCTTCATGTTAATATAAATGCAGCCGTGAGGGGGGCACAAACCAGTGTCTCTCCAATACGCCGATCCCAAGCCCGGATAAATGCAGAGAGTTGCGTCAGGAAGGGCATCCGGCGTAAAACAAATGCCAAATAAAATATGCGAATCACAAGAAAGAATGGCATATCGGCTCGGTCGAGGCCCGGGTTGACAACGGATGCCATCAGTGCTGTTAACCAACAGGGTGCTGGTGGAAATTGGACTGCTGTTGGTCGAAGACGTTGAAGAAGGAGAGGTGGGAGGTGTGTCCGTAGGCAGAGAGAGAAGAGGAAAGGCATGAGTCTAGGACTGAAAGTAGGGACTTTGAATGTTAGGAATGAAAGGTCGAGAGCTGGCTGACATGATGCAGAGGAGGAAGGTGGACATACTGTGTGTTCAGGAGACCAGGTGGAAAGGCAGCAAGGCTAGAAGCTTAGGAGCAGGGTTAAAGCTGTTTTTTTCATGGTGTGGATGGGAAGAGAAATGGAGTCGGAGTCATCTTGAAGGAGGAGTTCGTCAGGAATGTTCTGGAAGTGAAAAGAGTGTCAGACAGAGTGATGAGTCTCAAGTTAGAAATTGAAAGCGTGACGTTCAACGTTGTTAGTGCTTATGCCCCACAGGCAGGATGTGAGCTAGAAGAGAAGCAGAGATTCTGGAGTTAGTTAAATGAAGTGATGCAGAGTACCCCCAGAGGTGAAAGAGTGGTCATTGGGGCAGACTTCAATGGACATGTTGGTGCAGGAAACAGAGCGGATGAGGAAGTGATGGGTAGGTTTGGTATCCAGGACAGTAATGAAGAAGGACAGATGTTGGTAGATTTTGCAAAAAGGATGGAAATGGCTGTGGTGAATACTTTCTTCAAGAAGAGAGAGGAGCATAGGGTGACTTATGAAAGCGCAGACAGGAGCACACAGGTAGACGACATCTTGTGCAGGCGATGTAATTTGAAGGAAGTCAGTGACTGCAAAGTAGTAGCGGGTGAAAGTGTTGCCAAACAGCATAGGATGGTGGTGTGCAGGATGATGCTGATGGTGAGGAAGGTGAAGAAGGCAAAGGTAGAGCAGAAGACAAAGTGGTGGAAGCTGAAAAAGGAAGAGTGTCGGGTTGTCTTCAAGGAGGAGTTGAAACAGGCTTAGGGTGGTCAGGAAGTGCTTCCAGATGACTGGACAACTACAGCTAATGTGATCAGGGAGACAGGTAGGAGAATATTTGGTGTGTCATCTGGAAGGAAAGTAGATAAGGAGACTTGGTGGTGGAATGAGGAAGTGCAGGGGTGTGTACAAAGGAAGAGGTGAGCTAAGAAGAAGTGGGACATTGAGAGAACCGAAGAGAGTAAACACGAGTACAGGGAAAAAACAGAGATTGATAAAGGACAGAAAGGGAAATGTATTGACTGATGACAGAAGTGTGCTGGGAAGATGGATAGGCTCAACAATTCTTTCTTGTGATTCACATAGTTTATATAGCTGATGAATAAGGAAAATGAGAGAGAAAAAAAGAGTAGACGAGGTGACTGTTGAGGACCAGGAAGTAGCAAAGATTAGTAAGGGTGAAGTGAGGAGGGCATTGAAGAGGATGAAGAATGGAAAGGCAGTTGGTCCTGATGACATACCGGTGGAGGTATGGAAGTGTCGAGGAGAGGTAGCAGTAGATTTTCTGACAAGAACATTCAACAAGGTCTTAGAGAGTGAGAGGATGCCAGTGGAATGGAGGAGAAATGTGCTGGAGCCCATTTTTAAGAACAAAGGAGACGTGCAGAGTTGTGGCAACTACAGAGGGATAAAGTTGATGAGCTATACGATGAAGTTATGGGAAAGAATAGTGGAAGCTCGACTAAGGGCAGAGGTCAGCATTTGTGAACAACAGTTTGGTTTCATGCCTAGAGAAAGAGCACCACAGATGCAGTGTTTGCCTTGAGGATGTTAATGGAGAAGTACAGAGAAGGTCAGACGGAGCTGCATTGTGCCTTTGTGGATCTGGAGAAAGCATATGACAGGGTGCCGAGAGAAGAACTGTGGTATTGCATGAGGAAGTCTGGAGTGGCAGAGAAGTATGTTAGAGTGGTGCAGGTACATGTATGAGAGATGTAAGACAGTGGTGAGGTGTGCTGTTGGTGTGACAGAAGAGTTCAAGGTGGAGCTGGGACTACACCAAGGGTCAGCTCTGAGCCCCTTCTTGTTTGCTATGGTGATGGACAGGCTGGCAGACGAGGTTAGACAAGATTCCCCATGGACTATGATGTTTGCAGATGACATTGTGATCTGTTGTGAGAACAGAGAACAAGTGCAGGAAAATCTAGAGAGGTGGAGGTATGCCCTGGAAAGGAGGGGAATGAAGGTTAGCTTCAGTAAGACTGAATACATGTGCATGACTGACAAGGACCCAAGAGGAACGGTGAGGTTACAGGGAGCAGAGATAAGGAAGGTGGAGGATTTTAAGTACTTTGGCTCAACAATTCAGAGAAATTGAGAGTGTGGAAAAGAGGTGAAAAAGCGTGTGCAGGCAGGTTGGGATGGTTGGAGAAAAGTGTCCGGTGTGCTGTGTGATAGGAGGGTATTGGCAAGAATGAAAGGAAAAGTGTACAAGACGGTGTTGAGGCCAGCGATGTTGTATGGTTTAGAAACAGTGGCCCTGGGGAAAAGACAGGAGGCAGAGCTGGAGGTAGCAGAGATGAAAATGTTGAGGTTCTCTTTGGGAGTAATGAGGATGAATAGGATCAGGAATGAGCACATCAGAAGGACAGCACATGCAAGACGTTTTGGAGACAAAGTCAGAGAGGCACGATTGAGATGCAAAGGATAGGGTGAGATGGAGCCAGATGATTCGCTGTGGCGACACCTGAAGGGAAAAGCCAAAAGGAAAAAAAAACCTTCATGTTAATATAAAATAATAGCTATGTGTGTGTGTGTGTGTGTGTGTGTGTGTGTGTGTGTGTGTGTGTGTTACACCTTATATTTGAGTAAAATATAATATTTGTGAAAACATTGTGTAGTCCTTTCCTCCCTCCTACTCATTTGCCGAGCTGCGTGATCAAATGGGCAAATTTGAACAGCCAGTTCGCCTATGTGTGTGGACTGTCGGAGGAAACCGGAGTCCCCTGAGTCAACACAGGTAGAATTCACATATGATTGCCTGAACCCAATGTGTTCTTGTTGTGAGATGGACGAGCTAACAACTATGCTATCGTGCTGCTCCCTGTTCTTTTCCGAGCTTAACAACAACAACAGTAATGATTAAAATAATAATAATAATAATAATAATAATGTGATAGTATGGTGCGGCAGTTGTTCGCACAGTAAGAAGGTCTTGATTCGTTTCCAGGTCTCGGGGCGTTTCTATGTGGAGTTGACATGTTCTACCCATGGGTTTCTTCTGTGTACTCCAGTTTCCTCCTACTGTCTAAAATTTGCACTGTCGGCTAATTGGCTGTTCCAAAAAGTTCCGAAGTGTGACTGGGAATGGTTTTGTGTGTGCGGCTCAGCGATGGCCTGACAAACTTTCCAGGCTGTACTCTACTATTGTCCAGAATCATCTGAGTTGGGCTCCAGCCTCCCTGCGCCCATAATTAGGATTAAGTTTCTTAATCAATGAATGAACGATAATACATAAATTATGTATGTTTTCAGTCCTAGATGGCTAAATTGTCAACCAAACTAATTCCTATTAGCACTCCATAAGCAGAACCTGCTGAAAGCTTAAAAGCCTTATTGTACAGGGGTGTGTACTTGGTGTGGTAAAAAATGTTTCGTAAAATAATTGAAAGTCGAGAAGGTGTTGGATCAGCCCCCTGTCACGGGATCAGTGATCCATCCTGAAATCTCGCGAGAGAAGATGAGATTTAACATGGCGGCGCCCTGCAACTAGAACTGTGTGCCTGCTCATGAAAGCTTTGCTGATTAAAACAAACAAAAAAATCAGAGCATTTTACAAGAAAAGGAATCTGAAAACATTTGTGGACAGTTAGTTTGTGAAATTTATAATGGAGGACACATGGAAATCGGTATATCCGGATCAATCCGAGAAACGAGATGAAGAGACGGGAAGTTGTTCAGCCAGGAAGAGTGTAAACATAAACAAGGTGAGGTGATTACAACTCAAATAAAATGAAAACTAAACTGACTTAAAGTGATTATAAGGGCTGTAGCTTTGTGTAATGTTGAATAATAACACGTAAGTAAGACTGAATGCTTCTGTGTCCGTGACAAACGCCTATAAATGTTGAAAAAACAAATCAGTTTTAAGTTCCAACGCCATTTTCAATTCTTTCCAGTTTCCTTCTGATTGCAGCCATTGTAACTTTAGGTGTTTTATTCACTGAGGTGCACCTGCTTGTACAGAAAGTTTGATATCAAACTACTGAAAGCTCGCTGAATTATTACCATACTATTTAAAAATGGAAGTCACCCTCAATCAAATTTCTTCTTCTCTTCTTCTTATTATAATAATAACAATATAAATAAAAATGGAGGTCACCCTCAATTAAATTGCTTTTTTATTATGATTATTATTATTATAATTATTATTATTATTATTATTATTATTATTATTGGCGGCACGGTGGCGTAGTGGTTAGCATGTCTGCCTCACAGCAAGAAGGCCTGGGTTCAATTCCCGGCCTGGGTGTTTCTGTGTGCAGTTTGCATGTTCTCCCTGTGCTTGTGTGGGTTTCCTCCGGGTGCTCCGGTTTCCTCCCGCAATCCAAAGACAGGCACAGTAGATTTATTGGCCGTTCTAAATTGCCTGTCGGTTCGCATCGTGCAGAAGGAAATAGAAAACCGCTGCATTAATCCTGCCAAGAACACCTCCATGAAGATGATAAATAGGGCGTTATCCTTCACGGCAGATCGTAATGGTTGTCCTCCGACTCAGGCGATAGATAGATTGATTATTGTAATTGTTCTGTTAATAATAATGTTAATAATAATAATACTGTAATCGTAATAAATTAGTATGTAGTGCATACACTTCAGTTTCCAACAATTGGCAGATAAAACAAAAATAATTTCGTGGTAATTTTTGTACATAATAATGTGTGATAGGAGGGTATCAGCAAGATTGAAAGGAAAAGTGTACAAGACAGTGATGAGGCCAGCAATGTTGTATGGTTTAGAAACAGTGGCCCTGGCGAAAAGACAGGAGGCAGAGCTGGAGGGAGCAGAGATGAAAATGTTGAGGTTCTCTTTGGGAGTAACAAGGATGGATAGGATCAGGAATGATTACATCTGAAGGCCAGCACGAGGTTTTGGAGACAAAGTCAGAGAGGCTAGATTGAGATGGTTGGACATGTACAGAGGAGAGAGAGTGAGTATATTGGTAGTAGGATGCTGAGGTTGGAACTACCAGGCAGAAGGCCTAGAGGAAGACCAAAGAGACGAATCATGGATGTGGTGAAGGAGGACATGAAGGTAGTTGGTGTAAGAGAAGAAGATGCAAGGGATAGGGTGAGATGGAGGCAGATGATTCGCTGTGGCGACCCCTGAAGGGAAAAGCCGAAAGGAAAAGAAGAAGAAGAATAAAAGTCATGGCTTCCAAAGGAAACTTGAACTTTGACTGAGCAGTTGGGGGAGGGGGTTAGGTGTCTTGCTCAAGGGCACTTCATTGTATTGTAGTCATAGTAGTAGTAGATTTATATAGCACTTTATTTATACTGAATATTCTGCTCAAAGTGGTCTTTGTGCTCCGGGCACCTGTCGCCACTGTGCAGCACCAGTTATTGTGTTGTTCTATCCTTTGATGTTGAGCACCAAACAGGAAGCAACAACTACCAAATTTTAATGTCTTATGGTATGACGTGGCCGGATTCGAACTCCGACCTTCCGGAGGATAAAGCGGACGCTCTACCAACTGAGCTAAATCCCCAGTCAGAAATCTTCAACCAGAAATTTGAAGGAAGGGAATGTGCAGTACATATACCCGTCGCCACACATTTATTTTGGAACTCGAACCAGAACCTTTCTATCCCAAAGCTGTTCTCTATTCATTAGGTTTTGGTTTTAGTGATACAGAAATAAATTTTGACAGCTCTAAGCTTTGCCATGGTTGCGTTTGTGAGACAAGGGTCATCAAAACAATATGATTTGATGGGGAAAACCCATGAGGTGAACTACGAGACACTGGATGAATTGTCATGGAATGACCCAAATAAGAACTTGGAGGAAATTGTTTACAGAAATTGCTATACACACCATCGTGTTATGGTCTGTGCTGGCTGCGGAATTAACTCTTCTTTAATCATTGCAGGCACTGGCGAGGGGCGTGGCGGTTGCCAGTAGGCGAGTTCCAAGCAGAGCGCACCTGTTCCCTATCTGCAATCAGCAAGCAGCCAGCTAGCTATAAATGGGAGCGGCGCGCTTCCCTCCGATGTCAGAAGATTATTTTTCCCGTGACTCTGCTCCTCGGCTTTCCCTTTGACCCCTGGTTCTTGCTTCGTGCTCGACCAGTTCCCTTGACTTAGTATTCCCGTAATTTACTATCCCTAGTGTTTAATAAATCGTTTGAACTTTCTTTTGGTCTCCTGCATCTCTGAGTCCTACGCACACACTCCAGGCTTAACAGAATCTTCTGACCAGAAACATGGACCCAGCGGAGACCGCGCAGCTTCGGAAGACACTATCTGACCAGGGCGCCCTGCTGGGACGCCACGACGCCACCTTGCATCAGATGATGGACAATCTCCAGAACATAACAACCAGCTTGGCGCACCAGCTGCCGCGACCCCTCCCACTCACCCTTACTTTCCACTTCGGCAGCAGCACCAGCGCCAGTGATACTCCCTGCGCACCGAGAACCTCTCATCCCCGCCCCAGCCAGGTATTCAGGTGTGATCGGCTCCTGCGCACAATCTTCAGACATTGTCTTCAAACAGCAGCTGCTCACATATGCCACTGATCAAGCTAAAACCGCCTTCATCATGAGCCTATTTACGGAACAAGCCTCGTCCGGGGCGCTAGTGGTAGCTACCCGTACCCCGGAATTATTCTCCCAGGTAGATCAGTTCATGCCAGAAATGAAGAAGGTTTTCGATCGTCCGACGAAAGGGGAGGAGGCAAGCTCCTACGTATTCGGCAAGGCTCACAGTCAGTGACGGACTACGCCATCCAATTCCGGATTCTCGCTATCGAAAGCGGCTGGAACGACCCCGCGCTTCGGGGGGCTTTCCGGCAGGGGCTCAATGAACGGCTGAAAGACGAGCTCACGGCCCGAGACGAGACAACTACTCTGGAGGAATTAATCGCCTTGTCTACCAGACTGGACAACCGGCTGAGGGAGAGGGATAGATCCCGGAAAGGGGCCCACCTCGAACTCGCTCGCCATTTCCCACTCTGAGGGAGGATGACGGCCAAGAACCCATGCAGGTGAACCGCACCAGACTGACGGCTGAAGAGAGGCACCGGCGGCTGGCCAACCGTCTCTGCATCTACAGTGCCGAGAAGGACCATTACCTCGCCCAGTTCCCTGCGCAGCAGAGCCCGACAGCGACGAGAGGATCCTCCACGGCACTCGGAAAGCGCCTGCAAGTTCAAGGTATGCTACACTCCGCGCAACACTCTCATCCTGTTTACGTATTTATTGACTCAGGCGCTGACGCTAACTTTATCGATCCGGGGATGGTTGAGCTCCATGACCTACCCGTGTATGAACTCGAGACCCCCAAGGGGGTAGTGGCCATAGATGGCTGACTCATCGCTCGCGTCACGCACAAGACCAAGCCAGTTAAGCTCAGTTTGTCCGGTAACCACCAGGAATATTTGGACCCGTTTGTTCTCCCGGTCTCTCTCTCTCCATTAGTGTTAGGGTGGCCATGGTTGCAGACCCACAATCCCCACATTGACTGGCGCACCCTCACCATTCACAGCTGGAGTGACTTCTGTCTGCAACACTGCCTAATGGTGGCCACACCCTCCCAAGCCTCACGAACCCTGGTCGACCTGGAGGATCTGGACTTAGCCGGCGTGCCCAAAGAATATCACGACCTGCAAGAGGTTTTCAGCAAGGACTGGGCTCGCTCCTTACCTCCTCATTGACTGTATGACTGCGCCATTGACCTACTCCCAGGTTCCACGCTCCCTTCCCAGCGACTATACAACCTCTCTAAGCCGGAGAAAGACGCCATGGAGGCATACATTAGAGTCGCTGGCTGCAGGTCTCATTCGGTCCTCATCTTCCCCGGTAGGTGCGGGATTCTTCTTCGTTGAAAAGAAGGACAAGACCCTGAGACCTTGCATCGATTACACGGGCCTGAACCAGATCACCATAAAAAAACAAGTACCCTCTCGATTCAGCCTTCACCCCTCTCCACGATGCTACTGTTTTTTTCCAAGCTGGACCTGAGAAATGCCTACTATTTAGTCCGAATTCGGGAGGAGGACGAGTGGAAGACGGCTTTCAACAGGCCCCTGGGGCACTTCGAATACCTGGTCATGCCATTCGGACTAACCAATGCCCCGGCGGTTTTCCATGCTCTGGTGAACGATGTGCTTAGGGACATGCTGAACTGCTTCACATTCGTATACCTGGACGACATGCTGATCTTCTCTAGAGACCAAGACGAACATCTCTGCCATGTGAGAATGGTACTGAAGAGGCTCCTGGAGAACAGACTGTTCGTTAAGGCATAAAAATGCGAGTTTCATGTCCCCTCAGTCTCGTTCCTGGGGTTCATCGTGGAGAAGGGGCAGATAGGACCCGGTCTGGCGAAGGTGGAGACACTACCATGGAGACCATTTTGCCCTCTTCCTGTATACTCGGAGCAGCCCAATGGAAGGTAGAACGACTAGTTCGGGACGCCCATCAGGGGGAACCGGAGCCCGTCGGGTGCCCCCAAGGTCGACTATATGTTCCCCGCCGGCCAGAACCCCAGCACTCCAGTGGGCTCACTCCTCAAAGTTAGCCTGCCACCCCGGAGCCCACCAAACTCTCTTCCTGCTCCAACAATGCTTCTGGTGGCCACCAATGGCAGGTGACACCAGGGAGTTTGTGGGAGCTTGCGCCACCTGTGCCCGGAGCAAGTCTTCCCATAGTGCACCCACGGGTCTCTTCCAGCCCCTACTCGTTCCCTATCGCCCCTGGTCACACATTGCGGTGGATTTCGTCACAGATTTACCCCCGTCTGAGGGCAACACGGTTATCCTTACAGTAGTGGATCAGTTCTCCAAGGCGGCCTATTTCGTTGCCCTACCCAAACTCCCCTCGGCAATGGAAACTGCTGGTCTCCTAATCCAACACATCTTTCGCCTCCATGGCATCCCCCAGGACGTCGTTTCAGACCAGGGCCCCCAGTTTGCCTCCAGAGTTTGGAAGGCGTTCTGCGACACCTTGGGAGTCTCCTGCAGCTTGACCTCTGGCTACCACTCAGTCGAATGGGAAGGCGGAATGCGCGAATCAAAGCCTTGAATGCTCCCTGCGCTGCGTCGCCTCCCACCTCCCAGCCTCCCGGGCCACACACCTCCCATGGGTCGAATACACACACAATTCTCTGATCTGCACCGCCACCGGGATGTCCCCCTTCATGGTGATTAATGGGTTCCTGTCCCCCTGTTTCCCAGCCAGGAGGTTGAGGTGGCCGTCCCATCGGTCCAGGCACAGTTTCACAGAGCACGCCGGGTCTGGAAAGAAGCACGGGCTGCCCTGGAACAAACAGTGGCCCAAAACCGGAAGATTGCGGATCGCCACCCACCCCGGCACCTCCCTACACGGTCGGGCAACAAGTGTGGCTCTCCTCCCGGGACTTGCCCCTGCAAGTTGACTCCAAAAAAACTATCTCCCAGATACATTGGGCCCTATGTAATAGAGAAAATTATAAACCCCAGTGCCGTCCGACTGAGACTCCCACCCTCACTCAAGGTACACCCGGTATTTCATGTTTCCCTAATTAAGCCCGTGGTAGAAAGTTCCCTCCACCCACCCCTCCTCCCTGACTGATTGATGGACATCCCGCATACACAGTCAATCGTATCCTTGATGTATGCAGGCGGGGTCGTGGGTTTCAGTATTTAATGGACAGGGAGGAGTATGGTCCCGAAGAGCGTTCATGGAGTCCCCGCTCCCTAATCCTGGACCCGGACTTATTAGACGAATTCTATTTCAAGTTCCTGGACAAGCCTGGTCGGGTGCCAGGTGGCGCCCCTTAAGGGGGGGGGGGGTACTGTTATGGTCTGTGTTGGCTGGCGGAATTAACTCTTCTTTAATCATTGCAGGCACTGGCGAGGGGCGTGGCAGTTGCCGGTAGACGAGTTCCAAGCAGAGCGCACCTGGTCCCTATCTGCAATCAGCAAGCAGCCAGCTATAAATGGGATCGGCGTGCTTCTCTCCGATGTCAGAATACCCTCTTTGACCCCGGTTCTTGCTTCGTGCTCGACCAGTTCCCTTGACTTAGTATTCCCGTAATTTACTATCCCTAGTGTTTAATAAATCGTTTGAACTTTCTTTTGGTCTCTTGCATCTCTGGGTCCCACGCACACACCCCAGGCTTAACACGTCCACTTTAATGAAAATGAGTGAACACATGCTCAGTCGTGCAGCAGCTGACCAACACATAAGAAAGGTTTATACACAATTAACTTTTTCAGGTAATGTTCATGTGAAACATTAGTTGTTGATAGTGATTTTGGTAGATGGACTGGTTAAACAGTTTAATCATGCATGTAATTCTGAAGATTTAACACTGAAGTGGTCATAGTGTTAAACACTGACAAGATAAGACACTTCAGAAGTGCACTTGGTTCAATGTTAATCATAAGTTTTCCTCCCCCCATTTCCCGCCTGTACAGGAAAACAGCCCGCTAAAGCCAATCATAATGCATGTACTGTTATTGATGTATAATAATTATCCTTCAATATATACAGGCGAGCTGTACTGCTCACAGGAAGTATGTGAAGATGTAGTCGGAATGTATGAAAAGCTCGGGTGTACATTTTCTTTTCACCATAAGGTATACTAATCATCTAATTGGGCAGCTGTAGCCTAAAGGTAATAGCGACTTTGGGACCGAAAGGTCGCTGGTTCAATTCCCGAGTATGGCAGTGGGGGATTGAGCATTACCTTACCTTCCTCCACATACATGGATAAAATGCCCTTGAGTAATTCACCTAGCTCCCACTCTCACCTCTCTCTCTCTCATAACCCCCAACTCTCTGGGTGCACCCAACGTGTGTGGCAGCCCACTGCTCTGATGGTGTGTGTGTGTGTGTGTGTGTGTGCTCACTTTGGATGCGTATTTAACCGCAGAGGAAACAGTTTCCCTTAAAGAATTAATAGAGTATATCAAAGAAAAATAAACATGATATGTTTCTGTGTTCTTGTGCAGATTGAAATGCCGTCGTTTGAATTGCATCAGGATGTGATTCATGTTGAAATGAGCAAAGAGAGAATTCACAACTGCTCACTGTGCGGAAAGAGCTTTCTTCGAAAGGGTCATCTTAAACAACACCACCTGATCCACACGGGAGAAAAGCCACACGAGTGCTTACAGTGCGGCAAGACGTTTTCCCAGCAGAGCAACCTTAAAAACCACCAGCGCATTCACACCAGAGAGAAGCCATATGACTGCTCGCAGTGTGGCAAGAGTTTCATGATGCAGACAACTTTTAAGAACCACCAACGCATCCACACGGGAGAGAAGCCGTATCGGTGCTCGCAGTGCGGAAGGAGTTTTGCGCTTCAGAATACTTTTAAAAACCACTGGCGTATTCATTCTGGAGAGAAACCGTTCTTCTGCTCCCTGTGCGGGAAGAGTTTTACACGACACAGCACTTTTAAAAGCCACCAGCGCATACACACTGGAGAGAAACCGTATCGGTGCTCGGAGTGCGGGAAGAATTTTACACTACAGAGCAGTTTAAAAAACCATCAGCACATTCACAAAGGGAAGTTACATCAGTGTTCACAATGTGGAAAGCGTTTCTCACAATACAGCACTTTAAAAAACCACCAGCGTATCCATACTAGAAAGAAGCCTTAATACTGCATGGAATGCGGGACGAGTTTTAAAGAATTGGATCGGTTAAGGACTCACAAGTGCACAGAGGAGAAGCTTCACAACTGCCCGGAGTGTGGGAAGAGTTGTAGAAAATTGAGCAACTTAGAAACACACCAGCGCATTCACACAGGAGAGAAGCCCTATCATTGCTTACACTGTGGACAGAGTTTTATGGAATATAGAGCCTTCAGATGCCACCAGCGTATTCACATGGAGCAGAAGCTGTACCACTGCTCACTGTGCGGAACGAGCTTCACGCAGCTTGCCGGAGTGAAACCGCACTACTGCTCAGAATGTGTGAAACGCTTCTGTGTTGGCGTATTTAAAAAATAACTATTTGTAATGTGTGCACTAATTATTATTTTTTTAGCTCCCAAGTGCTCCCAAGGTGGGAGCTGTCCATCTGTCCATCCATCACACTTTAGTTTCCGGACATGTACTTGTCCCGCCCTGAAAGTGGGGATTTCAGACTTGGTCGGCTGGATTACTACTGTGTGTATGTGTGTGTGTGAGTGACCTTAACTGACTTTTCAGTATCACAGAGGCAAAATCAGGGGTCACCAACATGGTGCCTGAGGGCACCAGGTCATCCACAAGGACATGAGTTGCCCGTGGGCCTGTTCACTGCTATTTTTAGAACAGGCCCATGTCTCCATAGCGTCACTCTCTATTGAGCCGCATATCGACCTGGTAGCTCTTCGCATTAATTGCTACCGAAGAAGTAGCTCTCAGTTTCAACAAGGTTGGTGACCCCTGGACAAAACCGGATACAGACGCTCCCCAACTTACGTTCATCCGTTTTACGTTTTTACCTTTTTTTTTCACGCCAGAAGCGCCTGACCTGGGATACAGAGAAGCAGCACTGAACTGTTGCTCAGTGGTCCAAAGTGCTTTTTTCGGATGAAAGCAAATTTTGCATGTCATTCGGAAATCAAAGTGCCAGAGTCTGGAGGAAGACTGGGGAGAAGGAAATGACAAAATGTTATAAAATGAATGAAAACTCGAATCCAGAAAAGAAAGAGAACTCTCTGCTCTGCTGGTAATTCACATCAGTGCAGGCTGAGTACTAAACGAGTTCCACGGCGCCCTTGCTCACTTGAAAGACCGGAAGTCCGTATAACCCTCACTTTGTGTCCGGCAGAGCAAGTACACTACTTTCGATGTTGAGCGTCTCACATATTGTAAGCATTGATTGGCTGTTTTAAGCTTCATGTAAAGTGACTCGGCTCAGCTTCATGTTATGTGACCATCCGTCAACCATCAGAACCATTTACAAGCAGAAAGAATGCATCATAGAGCATGTTAAAGCTAATATTTGATACTGTATTTGATATTTGATGAATGAATTTGATTAAAATTTATGTATTTGAAATTATTTTGCTTGAATTTAATTTATTTTAAATGAATGTTGATATTATTTAATATATTTGATGTTATTTTACAATGTTATGTTTACAATAATTGATTTGGGGTGTTTTATGGCTGTATAGTACAGTATGAGCGTCACGCATCATACGTCACTGTAACAACTTACGTTCACTTTCAACTTACGTTCGGCCGTCCGGAACCAATTAAAAACGTAAGTTGGGGAGCGTCTGTATTAGATTCCTGGATGTTTACTTGCGGTGTACTGAAACTGGGGCTTTCACACTTCCTGTGGTTGTTCTATATTGGAGTATTGTGAAACAGCCCTTCAGTGGGGATCATCTATATACATGTTTTTTCAGCTGTTCTTGCCCGATTTTTGAAAAAAGGCTTGTGTGTACAAGCAATGGAAATGGAAAATTGCACAAATTAACATATTCCAACCAGCCTTACTCCAGTGACTGTCTCTGCATATGAACCCTGAACATTATTAAATAAATTCGAGAGATATAGTTGGAAACACTTGTGTGTCATGTTGGTGTGTCTGATGATTTGTGAGACCTGATGAGGTGACGGAACCTCTGAGTGAGGAAGAAGTATTTCACTTTCATAGACAAGATACAGACTCACTTTTTTTGACCCCCATTATTATTATTATTATTATTATTTATGTTGAATATGAAATTTTCCCTAAACTTACAGATCCGTTCAGGAGACACTGAAAAAAGAAATAAAATGAGAAAGTAGACATGACTTAATTGAGCTGTATTCAACAATTGGACGCGGCTATAACCATACTCCAGCTTTGCTTGTCCAGAGTCACTGTTATGTTATCAGGTGACTGATCATGATGGGTAGATCTCTGTGATGAAACAAACCACAAAACTCCAAATTTCACTGTATGTCTCATTTGAAGATAAAGGTAATGGTGACACTGAACCAGCAAAGCTGCAATGCATTTTTAGGCAAATCCAAGGTTAAAATATCGTTCAATTCAGTCACATATTTCCATTTATATACTTATGGGCTCTGAATTATAATCTTTTCCTTTTGGCTGTTCCCTTTTTCAGGGGTTGGCACAGTGACTCATCGCATGTTTAATTTGGCAGAGGGTTTTTACATCAGATGCCCTTCCTGACACAACCCTTTAGCAAGGGGCAGAAACATGCTGACGGCTATGCAGCTACTCTTTACAAAAGTCAGCAATGGTTCTTTTACATGCCGCACACCGTAGACAGCGAAAGACATGGCTGGCCTTTGATAACCAAGTTAGTGCAGTGGGGGACAGTGACAACCTTGTGGAGAGTGGGACTCGAACCCCCAACCTTAGGATCAGCGATCCAGCACCCTTTACCACCAGGCCACCACTGCCCGTAAATGAGAAAAGTAAAAAAAATCAGATAAATTAGGATTCCGGGTTTAATTGGAAAATGAATCTTAACTCATCCCTGTAGGGGGGGGGGGGTCCCCAACTAGGATTTGAACACACAACCTCCTGATCATGAGCACAGCACCCTAACCACTACACCACCGCCCAACATATATATTACATTTTATGGAATTTGTGCCAGCCTCGAGAAAGTCTGGTTTTGTCTCAGGGACAGCACCGGATGTGGCTGGTGAGACCAATGCAAGAGTGGCAATCTCGACCACATTTGCTGTAAGTGTGTGTGTATATATATATATATATATATATATATATATATGAATGAGAGCAGGGATCCCAGATCTCCAAGATTTAGTGGATTTCCACTTTTTATTTGCCTAGTTAGCGAAATTCCACTGTTTTTATAAATTTATACAATAAGTACAGTGTAAGGATAAGTACTTAGGCTCAACAATCCAGAGCAATGGAGAGGGTGGAAAAGAGGTGAAGAAGTGTGTGCAGGCAGGTTGGAGAAAAGTGTCCGGTTTTGGTTTAGAAACAGTGGCACTGAGGAAAAGACCGTGTAGATCAACACAAAATTCAAGTAGCATAGCCCTATGTCATTCATGTGTAACATAATTATGAAATAATTATGAACTAATTTGTAGAATGATCACATAACAGTTGGCATAATATCACAAACATTTGTGTTCAACTAGTGAGCATACCTGCTACAAGTTAGTATGTTCATAGTATAACACTGTAATTCAAAATGTCACAACATTTACTCTACACTAGTAAACAGTCTTACACTGTACTTTTCCATTCGGCTTTTCCCTTCAGGGGTCGCCACAGCGATTCATCTCCCTCCATCTCACCCTATCCTCTGCATCTTCTACACTTACTCCAAATACCTTCATGTCCTCCTTCACCACATCCATACATCTTCTCTTTGGTCTTCCTCTAGGCCTTCTGCCTGGTAGTTCCAACCTCAGCATCCTACTGCCAATATACTCACTATCCCTCCTCTGTACATGTCCAAACCATTTCAATCTAGCCTCTCTGACTTTGTCTCCAAAACCTCGTGCTGGCCTTCTGATGTACTCATTCCTGATCCTATCCATCCTGGTTACTCTCAAAGAAAACCGCAACATTTTCATGTCTGCTACCTCCAGCTCTGCATCCTGTCTTTTCCTCAGTGCCACTGTTTCTAAACCATACAACATCACTGGCCTCAACACCATCTTGTACACTTTTCCTTTCATTCTTGCCGATATCCTCCTATCACACATAGCACCGGACACTTTTCTCCAGCCATTCCAACCTGCCTGCACACACTTCTTCACCTCTTTTCCACACTTTCCATTGCTCCAATCTCCATTGGACTGTTGGGCCCAAGTACATAAAATCCTCCACCTTCTTAATCTCTGCTTCCTGTAACCTCACCGTTCCTTCTTGTTCACACATGTGTTTTCTGTCTTACTGAGGCTAACATTCATTACGGTTCTTTCCCAGGCATATCTCCACCGCTCTAGATTTTCCTCCACTTGTTTTCTGCCCTCAATGCTGATCACAATGCCATCTGCAAACATTACAGTTCATGGAGATTCTTGTCTAACCTAATCTGTCGGCCTGTTCATCATCATTGCAAACAAGAAGGTGCCCAGAGCTGATCCTTGATGCAGTCCCACCTCCACCTTGAACTATTCTGTCACACCAACAGCACACCTCACCACAGTCTTACATCCCTTGTACATGTCCTGCACCACTCTAACATACTTCATGCAATACCACAGTTCTTCTCTCAGCACACTTTCATATGCTTTCTCCAGATCCACAGAGGCACAATGCAGCTCCCTCTGACCTTTTCTGTACCTGGCTATTAATGTCCTCAAAGCATCCCCTTCTGCTCTTTTTACACTCTCATTTACCTCATTCATCAGCTCTTCAAAGTACTCTTTCCATCCTCCCAGCACACTTCTGTCATCAGTCAATACATTTCCCACTCTGTCCTTAATCACTCTAACTTGCTGCACGTCCTTCCCATCTCTATTTGTCTGCTGTGCCAACCTGTATAAATCATTTTCTCCCTCCTTACTGTCCAACCTATCATACAAGTCATCATACGCCATCTGTTTGGCCTTAGCCACTGCTACTTTCGCCTTACACTGTGTCTCCCTGTTTACTCTCTTCGGTCGTCTCAATGTCCCACTTCTTAGCTAACCTCTTCCTCTGTACACACTCCTGTACTTCCTCATTCCACCACCAAGTCTCCTTATCTACTTTCCTTCCAGAGGACACACCAAGTACTCTCCTACCTGTCTCCCTGATCACATTTGCTGTGGTTGTCCAGTCATCTGGAAGCACTTCCTGACCACCCAAAGCCTGTTTCAACTCCTCCTTGAAGAGAACACGGCACTCTTCCTTTTTCAGCTTCCACCACTTTGTCTTCTGCTCTGCCTTTGCCACCTTCTCCTTCCTCACCATCAGCATCATCCTGCACATCACCATCCTATGCTGTCTGGCAACACTCTCACCCACTACTACTTTGCAGTCACTGACTTCCTTCAAATTACATCACCTACACAAGATGTAGTCTACCGGTGTGCTCTTCCCTCCGCTTTTATAAGTTACCCTATGCTCCTGTTTCTTCTGGAAGAAAGTATTCACCACTGCCATTTTCATACATTTTGCAAAATATATCAACATCTGTCCTTCTTCATTCCTGTCCTGGATACCAAACCTACCCATCACCTCCTCATCACCTCTGTTGCCTGCACCGACATGTCAATTGAAGTCTGCACCAATGACCACTCTTTCACTTCTGGGGGTACTCTGCATCACTTCATTTAACTAACTCCAGAATCTCTGCTTCTCTTCTAGCCCACATCCTGCCTGTGGGGCATAAGCACTAACAACGTTGAACGTCACGCTTTCAATTTCTAACTTGAGACTCATCACTCTGTCTGACACTCTTTTCACTTCCAGAACATTCCTGACGAACTCCTCCTTCAAGATGACTCCGACTCCATTTCTCTTCCCATCCACACCATGAAAAAAACAGCTTAAACCCTGCTCCTAAGCTTCTAGCCTTGCTGCCTTTCCACCTGGTCTCCTGAACACACAGTATATCCACCTTCCTCCTCTGCATCATGTCAGCCAGCTCTCTACCTTTCATTCCTAACATTCAAAGTCCCTACTTTCAGTCCTAGACTCATGCCTTTCCTCTTCTCTCTCTGGCAACAGACACGCCTCCCGCCTCTCCTTCTTCGACGTCTTCGACCAACAGCAGTCCAATTTCCACCAGCACCCTGTTGGTTAACAGCACTGATGGCAGCCGTTGTCAACCCGGGCCTCGACCGATCCGATATGCCATTCTTTCTTGTGATTTGCATATTTTATTTGGCATTTGTTTTACGTCAGATGCTTTTCCTGACACAACCCTCTGCATTTATCTGGGCTTGGGACCGGCGTGAGAAAGAACACTGGCTTGTCCCCCCCCAATTAGCATATTTCGTCAGATCAATAAAAAAGTGCTTTTAATACACACACACACAAAAGAAAAAAGTCAACCTTCAAATAATTATGTTCAGTTATGGACACAATACTTGGTCGGGAATCCTTTTGCAGAAATGACTGTTTCAATGCGGCGCAGCATGGAGGCAATCAGCCTGTGGCACTGCTGAGGTGTTACGGAGGCCCAGGATGCTTCGCTAGCGGCCTGAAGCTCATCCACAGTGTTGGGTCTGGTGTCTCAACTTTCTGTTCACAATATCCCACAGATTCTCTATGGGGTTCAGGTCAGAAGAGTTGTCAGACCAATTGAGCACAGTAATACCATGGTCAGTAAATCATTTACCAGTGGTTTTGGCACCATGAGCAGGTGCCAGGTCCTTCTGAAAAATGAAATCTTCATCTCCATAAAGCTTTTCAGCAGATGGAAGCATGAAGTGCTCCAAATCTCCTGATAGCTAGCTGCATTGACCCCGCCCTCGATAAAACACAGTGGACCAACACCAGCAGCTGACATGGCACCCCAGACAATCACTGACTGGGAGTACTTGACACTGGACTTCAGGCATTTTGGCATTTCCTTCTCCCTAGTCTTCCTCTAGACTGGCACCTTGAATTCTGAATGACATGCAAAATTTGCTTTCATCCGAAAAAAAAAAAAAATTTGGACCACTGAGCAACAGTCCAGTGCTGCTTCTCTGTAGCCCAGGTCAGGCGCTTCTGCCGCCGTTTCTGGTTCAAAAGTGGCTTGACCTGGGGAATGCAGCACCTGTAGCCCATTTCCTGCACACGCTTGTACACGGTGGCTCTGGATGTTTCTACTCCAGACTCAATCCACTGCTTCCACAGGTCCCCCAAGGTCTGGAATTGGCCCTTCTTTCACTTTTTCCTTCCCACAGATGTCCCACTGAGGTGCCTTGACACAGCACTCTGGGAACAGCCTATTCGCTCAGAGATTTCTTTCTGTGTCTTACCCTCTTGCTTGAGGGTGTCAATGATGGCCTTCTGGACAGCAGTCAGGTCGGCAGTCTTACCCATGATTGCGGTTTTGAGTAATGAACCAGGCTGGGAGTTTTTAAAAGCCTCAGGAATCTTTTGCAGGTGTTTAGAGTTAATTGGTTGATTCAGATGATCAGGTTAATAGCTCGTTTCGAGTACCTTTTCATGATATGCTAATTTTTTGAGATTGGAATTTTGGGTTTTCATGAGCTGTATGCCAAAATCATCAGCATTAAAACAATAAAAGACCTGAAATATTTCAGTTGGTGTGCAATGAATCTAAAATATATTAAAGTTTAATTTTTATCAGTACATTACAGAAAATAATGAACTTTATCACAATACGATAATTTTTTGAGAAGGACTAGTATGTATATGGGGCAGTGGTGGCCTGGTGGTAACGGGCGCTGGATCGCTGATTCTCAGGATGGGGGTTCGACTCCTACTCTCCACAAGGTTGTCACTGTCCCCCCAGTGCAGCCAACTGGGTTATCAAAGGCCATGTCTCTCACTGTCTATTGTGAGAGGCATGTACAAGAACCATTGCTGACTTTCATAAAGAGTAGCTGCAAAGCTGTCAGCGTGTTTCTGCCCCTTGCTAAAGGGTTGTGTCAGGATGGGCATTCGACGTAAAAACTTACGCCAAATCAAACATGTGAATCAGATGACTCTCTGTGCTGACCCCTAAAAAAGGGAAAAAGCCGAAAGAAAAATAAGATGATATGATGTGTGTATGTGTGTGTGTGTTGTCCACGTATTAAATAATCGCTTTTTTTCTTCTTCCTCCTATAATCATCGGTGATTGGTTCGAGCGCCTCATCCTGAATTCTCGCGAGAGATGGTGAGATTTAACATGGCGGCGCCCTGCAGCTGAAACTCTTCCTGCTTCAGAAAACTATATTTACTGAAAACAAACGAACTTGACATCGTCCAATTGTTATAAGTGGGTGAACCAGGCAGTTTCTGGACAGTTGGTTTACAGGGTATATTAATGGCGGACGTTTGCAAACCCGAAGATTCATCTAAACGCGAGAAACAGAATCCCGACGCCTCTTCAAATATGATGGAGGATGTAAACACAAACTCGGCTCAGGTATGTTTATTACAGTCCAGATCAGTCATACAAAAATAAATAAAAGGCTCACAGTAAGCGCCACACATTAAAAAAAACACGAAGCGGTTCAAGCGAGTAGTTTCAGTTTACACCCAAAAATCTCCACCATAAAACACCAGCCTTTTACCTTTATTATATTCCAAATACAATCGCCATCCTCGTCAAGTTGTTTTCCGGGCTCGGATGTTTCCTTGTCGAGCTTGCATGTGCTCTGTGCTTGCATGGGTTTCCTCCGGGTACCCTCGTTTCCTCCCACAGTCCAAAGGCGTCCTCATTCGACTCACTGGCTTTTCCAGATTGCCCATACGTGTAGATGTGAGTGTGGATGGTTGTGTGTGTTGGCAAGCTGTTCAGGGTGTACCCCGCCTTTGCCCAGTATCGGTTAACATACGCACCAGTCTCCCAGCAACCCTAGTTGAGTATTAAGCAAATAAGTGAGGGTTGTTTTTTTTTTACATTCGAAATCATTGTCCCTGTCCTTGAATCTACCTGATGTTCTCAACCAATGTTGACAGATATGTGTGCAATCATCAGAAATTATTTTATAATGTGAAAGGCTTACATTTACTGTACGTCGTGTTTATCACGACCAAAGTTTACTATGGCAACAGGCCAGCAAGTCAGACTTATGTATGTACCTACATCAGTTACCGTTGGGAATAGAAACTTATTCTCGAGTCTGGTCAAGGACAGCATTATGTTTATTTATTGCTCTTATGTGTTCTGCATGCTTTTTTCTTTCTTTCTTCTTACTGTGTTAAAATACTGTCATCATTACACTGTTCCCAGCATTAGTTTTTATGACCTGGTCTACTTGATCGAGTGTATTCGTCTGCCTGTTACTCAGGAATTTCCATGCAGTAGGCAGAACACTTGACTTATCAGTGCTCCACCAGGCTCCATGTTCCTCATTTCTCTCTCTCTCTCTTTTTTAAAGGTATCCCACTGGTGTTTAACATCACTTGATCTCAGTGACCTCATCACCTTTTGACTGACTAATAGAGCTTTACATTAAAAACCAATTTTGATTCACAAGATGATTTTGTAATGTTTTTCCTCAACATTCAATGATTCTTCATAATTGTTTTTTTTTTTTACGTCAAGTTGGATAGAAAATATTACAATAATTAACATAATTATTGGAGAGTGAGCAGATGCCGGAGGAATGGAGAAGTGTGCTGGTGCCCATTTTTAAGAACAAGGGAGACGTGCAGCGTTGCGGCAACTACAGAGGGATAAAGTTGATGAGCCATACGATGAAGTCATGGGAAAGAATAGTGGAAGCTAGACTAAGGGCAGAGGTCAGCATTTGTGAGCAACAGTTTGGTTTCATGCCAAGAAAGTGCCTTTGTGGATCTTGAAAAAGCATATGACAGGGTGCCAAGAGAGGAACTGTGGTATTGCATGAGGAAGTCTGGAGTGGCAGAGTGGCAGAGAAGTATGTTAGAGTGGTGCAGGACATGTATGAGAGATGTGCTGGTGAGGTGTGCTGTCAGCGTGACCGACGAATTCAAGGTGGAGGTGGAACTGCATCAAGGGTCAGCTCTGAGCCCCTTCTTGTTTGCAATGGTGATGGACAGGCTGACAGACGAGGTGAGACAAGAATCTCCATGGACTATGATGTTTTCAGATGACCTTGTGATCTGTAGTGAGAGCAGAAAAAAAGTGGAGGAAAATCTATAGAGGTGGAGGTATGCCCGGGAAAGGAGGGGAATGAAGGTTAGCTTCAGAAAATCAGAATACATGTGCGTGAATGAGAAGGTCCCAGGAGGAACGGTGATGTTACAAGGAGCAGAGATAACGAAGGTGGAGGATTCTAAGTACTTAGGCTCAACAATCCAGAGCAATGGAGAGTGTGGAAAAGAGGTGAAGAAGCGTGTGCAGGCAGGCTGGAATTGTTGGAGAAAAGTGTCCGGTGTGATGTGCGATAGGAGAGTATCGGCAAGAATGAAAGGAAAAGTGTAGAAGACGGTGCTGAGGCCAGCGATGTTGTATGGGTTAGAAACAGTGGCGCTGAGGAAAAGGCAGGAGGCAGAGCTGGAGGTAGCAGAGATGAAAATGTTGAGGTTCTCTTTGGGAGTAACGAGGATGGATAGGATCAGGAATGAGTACATCAGGGGGACAGCCCATGTAAGATGTTTTGGAGACAGTCAGAGAAGCTAGATTGAGATGGTTTGGACATGTACAGAGGGAGGGATATTGAGTGTATTGGCAGTAGGATGCAGTGGTTGGAACTACCAGGCAGAAGGCCGAGAGGAAGACCAAAGAAGAGATTTATGGATGTGGTGAAGGAGGACATGAGGGTCATTGGAGTAAAAGAAGAAGATGCAGAGGACAGGGTGAGATGGAGGTGGATGGTTTGCTGTGGCGACCCCTGAAGGGAACAGCCAAAAGGAAAAGAAGATTGGGGGAGCCATGGCCTAATGGTTTGAGAAGTGGCTTTGGGACAGAGCTGTCGCTAGTTCGATTCCCAAACCAGCAGGATAGATGTGTCATGGCTTGAGTGAGACACACCTCCCATTGTCCTTGAGCAAAGTACTTCACCTCAACTGCTCTTCAGATGCCCCCAATGTTTGTGGCAGCCCACTCCTCCTTGTCTGTGTGTGTGTGTGCGTGCGTGCTCACTTTGGATTTGTGGGATTAATACAGTACAGTGATCCATCGCTACTTTGCACTTCAATTCATGCAGCTTCAGTGCATCGTGTTTTTTTTTTTTTTTTAAATATTCATCGAATTAAAAAATAAGAAAATTAAGGAAGAATCGGGGAAACAGTTAAGGAAAATGCCACAAAACAAGGCCAATTATGCAAAAAACCCTAAACCAACCCAAAACCTCCCATCAAAACTACTTAAATTTTTATGTGAGGCACGCGTCTGTATATGTGTGTATTTACATCTTATGCATTATTTTTTAGTCTCTAATTGTTATAAGTATTTATAGCATTGAATATGTATTTATTGATATTATACTAGTATATACATGTCAGTCGGGGGAGAAGCAAAGAAACAAATCTGAACACCTGCGTGATCAATCAGAATATATTTGCATTTGAGACGCAAGAACAGACCAGCTGTGAACTTAACCATGTCCTAATGCCCGGTGTACTCAGAGTCAAGTAATGTCTCGTTTTGTTTTTGTTTGTTTTTTTTTTTTTTTTTTTTTGCAGCAGAGTGAAATGTCATCGTCGGCATTCCATCACCCTAAAGCCCACAACAGGGGAACGTGTGCACAAATGGGCAAGGATGTAATTTACCACTGTTCACTGTGTGGAAAGAGCTTTAATAGAAAGGGTCATCTTAAACACCACCATCTAATCCACACTGGAGAGAAACCGCATCAGTGCTCGCAGTGCGAGAAGACGTTCATACAAAAAAGCAATCTGAAGAAACACCAGAGCGTTCACACAGGGGAGAAGCCATACGAATGCTCGGAATGCGGAAAGAGTTTTACGCGGCACGGTCCTTGTAAGAACCACCAGCGTGTTCACACAGGAGAGAAGCCGTATCACTGCCCGCCGTGTGGGAAGAGTTTTACGCTGCAGAGTTCCTTCAAAAGACACCAACTGATTCACAATGGAGAGAAACCCTATTACTGCTCGCAGTGCGGGAAAAGTTTCACACGTTACAGTAATTTAAAAAGCCACCATCGTGTTCACACCGGCGAGCAGCTCTATTGCTGCTTACAGTGTGGCAAGGGTTTTAGAGAGTTAGCTACTTTAAAGAACCACCAGCTCGTTCACACAGGAGAGAAACCGCATTACTGCGTGCAGTGCGGGATGAGTTTCAGGGAGCTGAGTCATTTAAAAACCCATCAACGCATTCACGCAAGAGAAGAGCCCCATTACTGCTCGCAGTGCGGGATGAGTTTTCGAGAATTGAGTCACTTGAAAACACATCAGCGTGTTCACACAGGCGCGAAGCCACATTACTGCTCTGAGTGTGGGATGAGTTTCCGAGAGTTGAGTCATTTAAAGACGCACCAGCGCATTCACACAGGAGGGAAGCCATATTACTGCTCACAGTGTGGGATGAATTTCCGCGAGTTAAGTCACCTGAAAACGCACCAGCGCATTCACACAGGAGGGAAACCACATTACTGCTCCGAGTGCGGGATGAGTTTCAGAGAATTGAGTCATTTAAAAACACACCAGCGCATTCACACAGGCGATAGGCCATATCGCTGTTCACAATGCGGGAAGACTTTTAAACAGCACGGATCCTTTAAGGCACATCAGCGCATTCACACAGGAGGGAAGTGATGAGTTCCAAACAACACACGAGACTCAAGCCAATTTACTACGCCCGGGAATGTGAATGGTTTTGTTGTTCACGTGTGTTCATGGATATACAAAGGCTCGGCTCCCCAAACAAAGTCCACACATTGAATATGGTGTTGTTCCACATTTGTCCTCACTTCCAGCACGCAATCATCATGTCATTGTTTCAACAAACTTCATTACCATAACATTGATTTCCATCCAGTGTCGGATTTAGATTCATTTGTCACCAAAGGCTTGCATCGATGAGGGGAAAAAAAAAAAAAAAAAAAACTGAAGCCCTCCATAAAGTCTTCTCGAACACATCCCGAACACTTTCAATCAGGCTAAGGTCAGGACTCTGGGGGTGCCAATATATATGTGAATATGATTCCTCATGTCCCCTGAACCACTTTCATTATTTGAGTCCACATTTTATATCTGTAAAAGATTCAGGGAAGAAAAAGTGCTCATTCAGTACATTCAGTTCATTTGCTGCTGATTTTATTGCCACATTTCTTTCTCTCTCTCTCTCTCTCTTTCTTTCTTTCTTTGGCAGAGTGTGTGTGTGTTTGCAGAACAGATGCTGTACTTTTGCAGTGTGGATGTTGTTTACATTACTTAGGCTTTAAATAGGAAATGATTTTCATTGTCTTTATCATCATCATCATCATCGTCATCATCTGCGTGTTCCGGGGTAAATTATTTTATTAGTCTAAATGTAAACCGCAGGCTTTCTGCCTTTTGAAGAGCAGTAACACCTGGTACAGGATTTAGGATTTTTATGTAAACATAAAAAGAAGAGTTTTGTTTTTTTTAAGTCCAAAGTATACTTTCACAGTTGTGGGTCACAAACGTGCACATGAAGCAAACTGTCAACATATTCCCTGTGGACTGTCTGTATGGGCGCACGTGGGAAGCAGACTGTGCAGTTGCTTGCCATTCCAAAGGTGAGAGTAATCACAGGTGAACTGCTACACCTTTTCTTTGTGTGTGTGTGTGTGTGTGTGTGTGTTTGTGTGTGTGTGTGTGTGTGTGTGTGTGTGTGTTTGTGTTGTGAGGGGGGTTGATTAATGTTTTCTTCAGAGGGATGTCCTACAATGGCACCACTTCATCCCCTGAAGGACCCTTGGGCTTTAAAAAATTTTTAAAACTGAAGAAAGTTCGTTATTTAAATATTTTATTATTTTCTAACTTTTGATGTCACGCTTTCCAGTAGCTGGATATGAAATGTCTGGTTGTATGTACTGCATCACAATGCATCTCTTAATTCACAGCTTATTGTAAATGTAAATGTCTAGTTTTAAAGCAGTTGCTTATCTTTACAGAAAATGAAATAGTTCAGAATTTGAATTTATTAAACACGATCATTCTGTTTTATCCTGTTTGCTTTGAACAATCAATTAAATTAGGAGCTACTACATGGGAACGGCACAGTCTGATGATGCAGCAGCCACAGGATTCAAATAACATTACCCGAGTGGATACTGCTAGAAACGAAACAACAGAGTTTTGCCATCGTCACTTGGAGCAGGCGGCAGCATCGTTGTCATATTTTAAACGGAAAAGTAAACCATAAAAATCTCATTTTAATTTGTTTAGTTTGTTTTAATGTGGTACAGGGATCCCTCACTACTTCGCGCTTCAATTCATGCGGCTTCAGTGCATTGTGATTTAAAAATAAATAAATATTCATCTTATTAAAAATTAAGGGAGAAAAGGGGAAAAAGTGAAGGAAAATGCCACAAAAACAAGGCTAATTATGCAAAAAAAACCCAACCCAAAATCTCCCATCAAAACCACTTCACATTTTTATGAGGTGCACATTCGAGTTGATGTGCGCGTCTGTATGTGTGTGTATTTATATTTTATTTACATGTTATGCATTATTTTTAAATGTTTAATTCTTATTATAAGCATTTATAGCATTGAATATGTATTTATTGATATTATATACACACACACGCGCGCGCACACACACACATATATATATATATATATATAAATAAAATATCAGTCGGGGGGTGCGGGGGTTGATCCTGTGTCGTGGATTTTGAGCTTAGGTGCTCATCATGATTAAAAAAAAAATCCAATGTCTCATTTTCTTGTGCTAATTGGCTCATGTTCCCATGTAGTATACACTTCAAGTTGAGATAATCAGCATTATTCACCTCAGCGTTGGTGGATATTGCTAAATCGAATCATTGCCTCAATTTTTCTTTCTCGGGGCATATTATGTGACATCCACCTCACCTTCGGTGAATAGTCTGTTGATTATCTAAACTTACAGAATATATTCAGGTTATTTAATCATTTTTGAATGATATATGAGAGAAATCGGTTCCAAATAACATCTGATGGAGTTCATATTATATCTACGAGGGGAAAGCTGCGTCTCACCCAGAAAACACCACATATGTGATAATTAGGGTTATTTTTTGTTTTAATAATATAGTTTCAATCTTCAGTGTACCTGAGCCACTGACATTCATGTCTTCAGTCTCTAAATTCTGCTGGACAGCATGACTTTGTCATGCATGACTTCATGACTCCGAAACCAGTGACCATGCAAGTGGGATTTTTTTTTGAGAACCAATAGAAGACAGATGGTGCAGGTTGGAGAGGAGGATGTATGGGGAAATAGTTCACAGTCCTATTTGACCGTTTCTGCCACTGACCCCAAGCTATATGGATGGACACGTTGTCCTGGATCCAGGGTACACCAGCTGGAAGTTTTCACGTTCGTTTTTTTTTTTTTTTTTTATTGCTTCCAGCTTTTGTGACCAACGATATGGAGCTTTATAGTATACAGTTATGCCTCTTGTTTCCAGTTGAGGTAAAGAACTCTTACAAGCATCTTCGTACATCACAACTGATCCTTTGTGAAGCAATCTCGAAGTTCATATAAGGACACCAGTAATAGCATGTTGTGTGTTTTTTTTTTTTTTTTTTTTTTTTTTGTTGCACCTCATGTGGAAATATGGAAAGTTATTGTTTGTTATTCTATCTTATTTTAAAATATATTCCTGTCTTGCAGAAATATAATATTTAGTAATGTACTCTGAGACAGTTTGCACTAACTATAGTTGTTGGAGTTCTATTATTATTATTGTTAAAAAGTAATACTTTTAAGAATACTTTTCATGTTTAGGTAAAGTTTGTTTTATTTATTTAAAGAAAATCTTTTTAAATAACGTATGTAATATGTTATTGTTTATGTATGTATTTTTTTTCATTATTTATCCATTATGTATGTAATTCTTAGCATTTTGTCAATTAATATCAATCTAGCAAAACCTAAATCAGATCTAATAACCGCACATTTCATTCTGCCGGCTTTTTTTCTTTCCTACCTTCTTTTTTTTAAATTTGTGGTAATGTTTGTGCTCAGATTCCTGTATAACTTCAAGAAATATTAAAGCAGTGGCTCTGCTAGCTTTGTTTCATGGTCTGATCATTCATTACGCAGCTTGTATATGGATCTGGTCACGGAACTGGTACTGAAATGTGTGACACTGACCTTTTACATTTTTTTGCAGATTTAGAAATACAGTAATCGTTTTCTCCATTTTTAAAGTATAAGGCCATTATTTTAAGGCCATGCATTAAATCCTGGTAGACTCAGGATTATATTCCCCGGAGAAGCACCAGCATCAAATTATCAGTAGGACGACTCAAATAGTCCGTACGTAACATGGACAGAATGAGCAGCCTTCTGTTCACTAATAACAGTTTTAGATAATAACAGTGTAATTAGTTACATTGTGTTGAATGATGGCATGTTCAACTTGTCTTTATTATCTAAAGTCAATAACTGTCAATCCATCAGTGATTTGGTGGGGGTACAAGATACATGATGTAATATTAACCGGAAAAGTTACTTATATCATCAACCCTGTTTTAAGTCTGGTGTTTATCTACCAATTTTGCCACGGATGTGTGGTTCATGGCGTACTTGTGCTCCGATTCATGAGGTTATTGGACATGTGGAGGCCTTAGCAGAGGCTTGGTGGGATGTGAAAATAACTAGGTCTTGTCACAAAATTGAATGTGAAAAAGGTGTAAACTTGGAAGTATTTGCATTATTTCAAAAGCACTGTTCATATCATGTGTACATATATTGATATAATATTTCCAAGACATGGACTAAAGATTCTGATTCATTGATTCGCGAATAAACTTGGACATGGAAATATTTATTCAAGTTTGAAGTTGTATAGACAGTGATACCTCATCTCACGAAAGTCTCACCAAACGAAAAATGCAAGTTATGAAAAGCGTGTTCCTAAAATTTTTGTCTCGGGATACAAAACAAGTTCACGTTACGAAAGCGTCATCTTAAAAATTCATACGCGACATTCAAACAATGCACGAGCTGCTCTCCCATCATTGACGTTCAAACATCCCGCCTCGCTGGCCTCCCATTGGCTAACAGCTGAGCTGTCGTTTATGTCACCTTCAATCAAGCGCCGTCTTGGACAGGTCCACCTGACGCCATAAGTCAGGTCGGCAGTCTTACCCATGATTGCGGTTTTGAGTAATGAACCAGGCTGGGAGTTTTTAAAAGCCTCAGGAATCTTTTGCAGGTGTTTAGAGTTAATTGTTTGATTGAGATGATTAGGTTAATAGCTCGTTTAGAGTTATTGTTTCATGATATGCTAATTTTTTGAGATAGGAATTTTGGGTTTTCATGAGCTGTATGCCAAAATCATCAGCATTAAAACAATAAAAGACCTGAAATATTTCAGTTGGTGTGCAATGAATCTAAAATATCTGAAAGTTTAATTTTTATCAGTACATTACAGAAAATAATGAACTTTATCACAATATGCTAATTTTTTTGAGAAGGACTAGTATACACATACAGTGCTGAGCAAATGTTTTTGCCACTCACTGATTTTTTTACTTTTTTGCACCTTTGTCACACTTAAGTTTTTCATATCATCAAACAAATTTAAACATTACACAAAGATAACCCAACAATTAAAAAAAAATGCAATTTTCCCGTTGTGGATTTATTTGTTAAGAGAAAAAGCCTATCTAAACATACATGAACCTCTGTGAAAAAGAAATTGCCCCCCTTGTTAAACGGTGAGGTAATTGTGATTAATCCTATTATTGGGGAAAACTGAGTTTAATTTCATGGCCACACCCAGGCCTGATTGCTGCCAGACATTTGCAATCAGTTGATCCCTAACATAAAACCTGTCTGACAAGGTGAGGTGGGCCATACTGAATGCACATCATCATGTCACGAGCCAGTGAGCTTCAAGAGCAAACAACAAAGAAGATTATAGAGATGTCTCAGTCTGGGAAAGGATACAAAGTCATTGGTAAATCTTTAGGACTCCAGCAGACCACTGTCAGAGCCATTATCCACAAACAGAGAAGGCATGGCACAGTGGTGACTCTTCCCAGGTGTGGCTGACCTACCAAAATTACTCTAAGAGCACGGCACAGACTAACCGGAGAAGTCACAATATAGTCAAAAAGGATCCAAAAAAACCCCCACTTCTAAACAACTATAAGCCTCACCTGCCTCAGTTAATGTCAGTGTTCATGAGTCCACCATCAGAAACACACGAGGCAAAAATGGCAGCCATGGAAGAGTTCCAAGGCGAAAGCCACTGTTGACAAAAAAAGAATATCAAGGCATGACTCACTTTTGCAAGGATCATGCTGATCATCCCCAAAGCTTTTGGGAAAATGTCCTCTGGACTGATGAAACATATACCCCCATTTCACTGGAGCGTGGCAGACTTGCGGAAGCAAAACTGCAGTCATCCTCCAACGTTCCTCAGTCATTCCGCCATCTTCCGTGTCCTTCCATATGATTCCGAAGGTATTCCTTCTCTTCCGTCTGGCCAAAATCTTCTGCGAACAAAAGCACGTTCATGAAAAAAATTTCCGACAGTGTTCCCTCACGTTCCGCAGTCCTTCTGCAAATGTTTCGTCCTTTCCGCAAATGTTCCGTGAACGTTCCTTTTATTCCGCAAGTCTTCCCTGAATGTTCCGCGCACATTCCTCCTTCTTCTGGGTGGTCAAAAGCGGCCACAGAATCCCCACGGAATACTCACGGAAGGTTTGCGGAATGGTTGCGAATAACACGGAAGACTTCCACTATAAATTATTCCAGTTCATTCACTTTATTTTTCCTGTTTTCCTGTTTATGTAATAATGTTTTAAAGTTATAATCACTGTGGTTTGGACTTGTGTGCATGGTTTTTAGTCTGGAATGATTGGGGTGCAAATAAAAGGAACGTATTGACATCATTGATATTAAACATATTAACATATTTTAAATTTATTGTACATTATAAACATATTATATATTATAAACATATAGTATGAATGAGAGAATGAGCTTCCTTGGTCATTCCGCGTATTTATAGGCGGAATCAGGAGCAAACCCTTTGCCGATTTTTCCTCGTTGAAACATAGTTATGCCGGGTATTCCTCAGTCATTCCTCAGTCATTCCATGTTGAACATGAACATTCCGACTTCGTTACGCCTGTTCTGCAGTCATTGTGTGGGTCTTCCTTCTAAAAAGGAGTAGTGCCACGGTCATTCCGCAAATGTTCCGTCCTTTCTGTGAACGTTTTGTGAATTATCCGAAGGTCTTCCGTTGCTCTCCGCACTGGTTCCGAGGGTGATCCGAGAGATTTTATGCATGTATTCCGACATTGTGCCGTGGTTTATCCATATTCTTTCACCGCATTCCGTGATCGTTCCGAGGGTGTTCCGAAGGTGCAATTTTCCGTAGGTTTTTGACACATTTTCCATGTAAAAATGCCGAAGCTCCTCCGTAGAGTGCGTTCCGTGCCTTTCCTCCATGATCCTTGCATTCCGCGCTCCAGTGAAATGGGGGTATAAAGCTGAATTTGTTTGGGAGAAATACATCCCGTTACATCTGGCACATTTTATAAAAAGAACATTGTGCCAACAGTAAAACATGGTGGTGGAAGTGTGATGATCTGGGCCTGCTTTGTCATGTCATGATTGATGGAACCATGAATTCTGCTCACTACCAAGAAATCCTAGCAGAGAATATTCCTCCATCAGTTTGAGACCTCAAGCTAAAGTGCAACTGGGTTCTGCAACAAGACAATGATCCGAAGCACACCAGCAAGTCCACTTCTGAATGGCTAAAAAGGAACAAAATGAGGGTTTTGGACTGGCCTAGTCAAAGTCCTGACCTGTACCTTATTGAGATGTTGTGGCATGACCTTAAAAAGGCTGTTCATGCCCGAAAACCATCCAATCTGGATGATCTTAAACAATTCTGCAGAGAAGAATGGGCCAAAATCCCATCACAGCCATGTGAAAGACTCATTGCCTCTTATCGCAAATGGTTAACTGCAGTTATTGCTGCAAAAGGTGGTTCAATCAGCTATTCGGTTTAGGGGGCAATTATTTATTCACATGGGCCCTTGTAGATTCAGATGTTTTTTCCCCTTAATAAATGCAATTGGCACTAAAAAAAAGACATTTTGTGTTTTATGTTTGTATAATATTTAGGTTTGCTTCATCTGAAATGGATGACATTGACAAACATGCAAAAAAGGTCAGAAATTGGTCAGGGGCAAAAACTTTTGCACAGCATTGTACACACACACACACACACACACACACACACACACACACACATTTATTTATGAATAAATAAAGAACCATATGGACCTTGAAAAAAAACAAATGGCATATCTATGCAAATATTCAGATGAAGCATTTATTGATCCAGCTGAAGAGGAGTGTGAGTCAGATGATTATGTGGAGAGTGAGATTGATGATGCAAGAAAAGGAAGCGACACAGATGATGATAAGGAACAGGACAGAAGCTAAAACTGAAGGAAAATATCTCAAATAATTTGATTATGTAGAATGCTATCTCGAGACAACTTTGATAATTACTTGAGATTACTGATTTCTATGTTAAGTTTTGAGAACAGAATTAGACTTGAGATCTAGAGACTCAATATAGTTCTTGTTTACAGCTTTTTGTTTGCATTGTTACTCTTTGTTCACTGAATTTTTAATTTTATAAGCAGAATAATAAATAAAGAGTTGTATATGACAGGGAATTGGTTTACATGTATGTTTCTTATTCAGTCATAATAGCCATTATACATCAAACATTTAGATAGGTGAACAAGTGAATGAAAAAACAACAACAAAAGATTATCACATAATTAATCATTCCAGAAAAAGTGGGGTCCAGTAAAATTCTTAGGGGTTCTGCAGATTTTTTTCTTCTGCCTGCCTCCCTGTCCACTAGAAAATTTTATTAATATTGTTCTATATATATATATATATATATATATATATATATATATATATATATATATATATATATATATACACACACATATATATATATATATATATATATATATATATATATATATATATCACACACACACACACATATATATATATATATATATATATATATATATATATATATACATATACATACATACAGCTGGTCTATTTCAGTGTCTGTTGAATTCCAACACAAACATACCTTATTCTGCTTAATGGGGTATTGATTAGGTGATTCAAATAAAAATAAGTGGTGGCCCAGTGGTAGAGTGCTGGATTACTGATCCCAAGATCGAGGATTCAATCAGTGCAGCTAACTGGACAGGCCATGTCTCTCACTATCTGTGGTGGAAGGTTAATGTAAAAGAACCATTGCTGTCTTTCATAAAGAGAAGCTGCATAGCCGTCAGTGTGTTTCTGCCCTGTGATGGCCTGGCAAGCTGTTCAGGGTGTACTCTGCCCTCGCCCAGAGTCAGCAGAGATGGGTCCAACATCCCCAAGACACCAATTAGGATTAAGTAGTTCAGAAAATGGATGAATTTCAAGTTTAAAATTGAAATTTTAATCTATATTTAACCCACTTATACTGGGCACTCCCCACAGACACACACACACACACACACACACACACACACACACACACACACACACACACACACACACACACACGAGAATAGTGAGCATTTGCTGTTGCTGTTGCTGTCCGGAGAGTCGTTGGGGGTTGGGTGCCTCGCATGGGGGCACTTCAGGGATGGAGAAAGGGGAAGTACTGCTCATTCCACCCACTGCCTCAGTTTCCAGAATCGAACCAGCAGCTTTTCATTCCTAAACCCGCTTCTCTGTTATTCCACAGCTTCCCATAAATGACTGTCCCTCGGTGGGGCAGTGATAAGCACATCTACCTGACAGCAAGAGGGTACTACGTTTGAGTCCTGAGCTGTTTCTGTGCATGTACACCCTGTGCTTGTGTGGGTTTTCTCTGGGTGCTCCAGTTTCCTCCCTCAGGCCAGTTACATACATGTATCTTCTTCTTCTTTTCCTTTCGGCTTTTTCCCTTTCTCGGGACTCGCCACAGCGAATCATCTGATTCGCACATTTCATTTGGCTTAGATTTTTACGTCGGATGCCCTTCCTGTCACAACCCTTTAGCAAGGGACAGAAACACGCTGACGGCTTTGCAGCAGCCTACTCTTTACGAAAGTCAGCAATGGTTCTTTTACATGCCTCTCACCATAGACAGTGACAGACATGGCCCGCCTTTGATAACCCAGTTAGCTGCACTTGGGGGACAGTGACAACCCTGTCAGGATTTACATGCATGCATATTGAGTCAAATTTCTACTTTCATGTACATTTATGGTGTGAGTGTATGTGTGAGAGATTGGTGATGTCTGTTTGGGAAATATCCAACAACAGGCCAGGCCCCCCACGGCTGATGGATAAACACCGCAGATAACGGATGGTTGGATAAAACATTTCCACTTTTTTATGTACTTATACATGCTTTTGTCACAACACCCGACAGGTTTTCCCAGAGCACCACACGTACCATGGTGTTAATAGTGCTCACAGCATGTTATGACTAACCTGAGTATCTCCGTAAAGACCGCTTATGTCACACTATAAAAATCTCCCATTTTTCAGCAAAATGAAGCCACGCTTTAGGGTCCTGTTTTTCTGAGACATCGTGTAGATCCCGTACAGATTCTAATGGCTAACATGAGGACGTGTATTAAAACCTACTATAGCAGAATCATCTCTCAGGCCTCTTTTGACTCAGTTTACTGTAGTTGCTCAAAGGCTCCAAACAACTATAAACTTAAGCAACAGTGATGATACACTGTCTGAAGTGAGTCTTCTAAGCTTTCTGGGGTGCACATGACATTTTGTGGAGGCACTCGATAAGTCTGTGCTATATAAATCCATAGGGAGGAGTGTAAGTGTTGGTGTTGTAGTTATACACAGGGCCGAGAGAAAGAACTCGCACTATGGAGACTGAATTAGTGCTTGTCATTTTACTTTGCCAAGCATTTTTTTGGTGGGGGGATCTGAAAAAAAAGAAGACTGACCTGTTTCCAACCTGGTTGTGGATTCTTGTAAAGGTGAAAGGATCTACTGACCAGAGCTGGGCAAGGCATAAGCAAACCGAGTGGCTGTTTCAGGCACCTTCACCACCAGGGCCTCACACAATTACTGTATTTTCTTGTGTTTTTAAAAAATATGTGCAATGATAAGCATACACTGCACAGTCAAAAAAAATCCACACAATATTATTTTAATGAAAAACATTTATTTCTATCCAATTTCAGCTTCATTTCTCACCGATGTCATGAATTGATGAGGGACCAAACAACTGAACCACTCCATTAACTTAGGGTCACATATAAGCTGGCACCTATCTCAGTTGACAATGCGCAAAGGCAGGGTACATCCTAAACAGCTGGCAAGCCCATGACAGGGCAACACAAAACACACACACACACACACACACACACACACACACACACACACACGCACACACACGCACACACACGCACACACCTAGGGGCAATTTGGAACAGCCAGTCAACCTAATGTGTCTGTGCCTCAACTGTGGAAGGAAATCCATGTAAACACAGAAAGTACATACAAGCTCAACACAGAAATGCCCTCAACAAGACTGGGACCTTCTTGCTTTGAGGTGGACGTATTACGCCACTACGCCATAGTGCTACCCTGATTTTACTAATTTTACTCTTTGCTTCCCACACAGAAACCTGCTAAGTGTATGAGTTACAGATACATTTTCAACTGAAGATTCATCCAGCCATTTCAACTGAAGATTCATCCAGCCATTTCAACTGAAGATTCATCCAGTCATGTTCTAACCCTTTAATCCTAATTAGGGTCACTTAGAGGCTTGTGCCCATCTCAGCTGACTGTGTGCAATGGCAGGTTACACCATGAACAGCTCACTAGACCATTGCAGGGCCACAGTCAATTAGCCCACTTTGCATGTTTTTGGACTGTGGGAAGAAACCATAGTACGGTGGAACCTTGTCTAATGAATTTAATCCATTCCGAGGACAAGCTCGTAAGCCGAAAAATTCGTTAGATGAAAAATTATTCCCATAAGAAATAATAGAAAACCAATTAATCCGTTCCAACCCCTCCCAAACTCATATAACCTGCCACAAACACGTATTCCATAGCCAATGTAATAAGCAGCCTGTTCCAATAAGCCCCCCGCCTCCCCCCCCGCAAATGCTTTTGATGTTGCGTCTAATAACTGCCCATGTGTACTGGTCGCAAAATCATTGCTCAAACTCATCAATTTTATTCGATCAGTCTCTGTAACGGTAAAATGAGGCGTTCACTGCCTGTAAAAGTGAGTTTACACGGTATTCAAGACCCCCTGCCACTGGGGAATGTCTATAATGTTCATCAGTAACAACACATTTGATTGTTCCGCCGTGCTTTAAAAAACAGGAAAATATTTTTGCTGTGTTCTCTTGGTAAATGTCCAACAAGTTGAACCATTAAAAACTGCTACATCAAAACTATGGGATTCTCCTGAATGAATGGAGCGATGAGCCAAATATGGATCAGAAAGTGGTGATGAATATTTTTCACCCGATTCTCCTGCTAATAATTTAATACATTTAAAGACATTCCTGGCCATGTGCTTTTGTTTATGTTCGTGTTGATTGGTGCCATGTGTTAAAGTTGACATTCGTGTTGTTTGGCTCGATTTTACTTCCAGGAAAATGTTTAAAGGAACAGCACCGGGAGGGAAAAGTAAGGGGTCTTTTATTAAAAATTTATGCTGTTTTCTGTTTATTTATAGCTTTCAGGTAAGTAGTTTGGTTGACACTACAAAATGAATAATACAAATACCAGTAAAACTCTTTTATTGTTCTGTTACTATTCATGTTTTCCACATCGATGGTAATAAGCACTTACCATTCCAGTCCGCTGGTAACATTTTAATAAGCATCCATCCACTTCAATTTTTAAAGCACCCTGAGCACTTATCATGTCGAATACGGTATTTGACCTAATATATGAAAGATTAGCATGTAAAAACAAAAAATTATTATTATTATTATTATTATTATTATTATTATTATTATTATTAATAATAATAATAATAATAATAATAATAATAATAATAAATAATAATAAAACAAGAATAAACAATAAATCAACTAACCTATCCAATCATCGACTGTGGGGAAGATGTCATGCGGGCAGGAATAAGGTGGTACGTAACAGAGGAGGAGGAGGAGGAGGAGGAGGAGAATTTTGTGTGTGTGTGCACACTATGAATGCCAGCGAGGAAAGGCTTGTGGTGAGCTTCGACAAGGCCAGTGCCACTTAAATAGTATGGCGTGCACCTCTTGGGTGTGATACGGGGGGGACCCTGGGAACATGCCTTTTTTTGCCATACTTTATTAGGTCTAGTGGTATAGGGCACTGGATCGCTGATCCAAAGGTTGGGGGTTCGAGTCCCACTCTCCACAAGGTTGTCACTGTCCCCCCCAGTGCAGCTAACTGGGTTATCAAATGCAGGCCATGTCTCTCACTGTCTATGGTGTGAGGCATGTAAAAGAATCATTGCTGACTTTCGACAAGAGTAGGCTGCAAAGTCGTCAGCGTGTTTCTGTCCCTTGCAAAAAGGGTTCTGACAGGAAGGGCATCCGACGTAAAAACCTCTGCCAAATCAAACGTGCGAATCAGATGATTCGCTGTGGCGACTCCAGAATAAAAGGGAAAAGCTGAAAGAAGACAGACAGACTTCATTAGAATTAAGTATAATTGCATACTCACTACAGTAGTTGGCAGTCGTACTGTCATTGTCGCGCTATGGTGTACGGAAAAAGCACCGAGCAAATGATATGAAGTGCAGTAAACACTATTTATAGTCGCGTACAGGGTGCTGGGGGGCTTGAAATGTTTTTTTTTTTTTCCTATAGGGGGTATCACAGCACAAAATTGAGAAGCACTGCACAAGGTGTTCTTGAGGCGCAGAAGTATACACGTGGAAGAACATAAGGCTAATTGGCCATTTCTCCAGCAGAGCTCATAAATCAAAATTTTGCTTGTTGAATGGAGCAGATTTTTGGTGGGATCAAAGCTTGTATCATGGAAAATTCGTTATAAGGGACACCCGTAAGTCAAGGTTCCACTGTACCTGGAAGAAACTTATGCAAGCACATGTAGAACATGCAAACTCTACACAGAAACACTCAAGTCTTGGAATCAAACCCAGGACCTTCTTACTGTGAGGCAGACGTGCTAGTGCCTCTGTAACTGAAAATATTATAATTAATAATGTGAGGGTTAGGCTTGAAGATTTACATGAATAAGAACAATTTCTTTAAAAAAAGAGGAAAAAGAAGAAGCTTGTAATATAATAAATGTCTATGAAGTGTTTTTTGTGCAAAGGACAATCATGGATTATCCTTCCAATTATGCAATAAGCCACAGCTGTTTTTGAACAGCATGTGTAGGGAAGAAGGCACCATTATCGTTAACCTTACAATAACCCAGAGCGTCCCAGAGGAACCTGCACCGGCTGTAATTAGAGGATGCTCTGTTCAGTTCACTTTCAGGTTTAATGAGGGTCACCATTTATTATGAATGTCTCGTCCCACTTGGAGTTTAGAGGCTAAAACCATCAATTTCATACAGTATAAAGCCACTGAACACGCAGCACCTGTGTAACATCTCTGCTAAGCAATAATGTATGTACTAATGATGGATTTTTTTCAAATAATTGTGAAAGAGAGAGCAAGAGAGAGAGATAGAGTGAGCGAGAACTGCAGTCTCTGGAGATCAGCATGTGCTACATTTATTTTACAAGGATTGCTGGACTCAGTCCTTCGGCACAGAGCTCAGTTTTAGTGCTAATTTAAGTTTTCGCGTTGCAGAGTTGGCCGACACATTGCTGTGGTGGTGGTGCACATGTTCGCTTCACAGCATGAAGCTCCAGGGTTCAAGTCCTGGGTGTTTCTGTGTGGAGTTTGCTTCCTTACTTTAGTACTTCTTTCCTTCGGTTCAAAGGCATGCACATTAGGGTAATTGGTCTTTTCAAATCTCCCCTAGATGTGGATTTGAGTGTGAATGGTTGTGTGTTTTCCCTGCAATGGTCTGGCAAGCTGTTTCGGGTGTACTCCACTATTGCTCAGTGTCAGCTGAGAGATGCTCCAGCCTACCCATGTACATAGTAGGATTAAGCAGTTAAGCAGACCTGGGGTGTAGCAGTTAACACATCCACTTCTCGGATTAAAATCTTGGGCTTTTGGAAGGAGTTTGCATGCCCTTCCTGTGCTTGCCTGAGTTTCCTCCAGGTACTCCAGCATCAAGATGGCATTAGTAGAATGCAGCGGATTGGCAAATAAAGAAATAATGGAATGGATAAATGTTAGATAATGTCTATTGCTATTATTCATTCACTTTCTGGACCACTTAATCCTAAGTAGGATCACTGGGAGGCTGGTGCCCATGTCAGCCAACCCTGGGCGAGAGCAGAATACACCATAGACATTGCAGTGCCAACACACATACAACCATTCACACTGACTCTCTCACCTAGGGGTGATTCTGAACAGTCAATTAGCCTGCTGTGCAAGTTTTTGGACTGTGGGAGGAAACGAGTTCCTGTAGGAACCTATGCAAGCAGGTCTACTACTACCCATTCCAAATATTTTCTCATTCGTGATTGGTCAAAATCCACCAGCAATTAATCTATTCATCTATGAGGTATTATTGCCATCGGATGAGTTGAATAATTATTGCAGGTTTGGTACAGACCTATTTTTATACAAACAAGACTGCAGAGTGAGTGATTTAGAGTCTGAGCATCTATCCATCCATTTGGTGAACTGCTTAATACTATTATGGTCACTACCAGGCTTGAACCTATCTCTGCCAAAACTGGACAAAAAACAGGTTAAACCCTAAACAGCTTGCCAGTCAACTTCATGGTTAACACGCACACACACACACACACACACACACACACACACACACACACACACACACACACACACACACACATTCATATGCACACTCAGGGCAATTTAGAACAGCAAATTAATTTAATGTGCATGTTTTTGGACTGTGGGAGGAAACCGGGGTACTTAGAGGAAACCCACGCTAGCACAAGTATAACATACAACATCCACACAGAAACTCCCTTGCTGAGCTCAGGACTTGAACACAGGGCCTTATTTTTGTGAACGCAGTACTAACTACTACACCAAAATTGGAAATGTTTTATATTTTAATCATTAGCTGTATAAAATAGTGGCCCCCAGTTCAGCTGACTGGGTTATCAAAGGTGGGTCATGTCTCTCACTGTCTATGGTGAGAGGCATGTAAAAGAACCATTGCTGACTATCGTAAAGAGTAGCTGCAAAGCCGTCAGCGTGTTTCTGCCCCTTGCTAAAAGGGTTATGACAGGAAGGGCATCCGACGTAAAAACCTCTGTCAAATCAAATGTGCGAATCAGATGATTCGCTGTGGCGACCCCTGAGAAAAAGGGAAAAAGCCAAAAGAGAAGATATATAAAATAGTGGTTCCTTTAGATAAAGTTCTGTATAAGCTGGAGTTAGCTTAGCATTTATACCAGGAGTGTCAAACTCATACCACAAAAGGCCATGTGGCTGCAGGTTTTTGTTGCAACCATGTAGCAGCACACCTGATTTTGCTCATTTAAACAGCTGATCTGAGTCTTCAGGTAATTCATTGGTCAGTCTCTATACAGAGCACACAGATTGACCAATTAGCTGTCTGAAGACTCAAACTGTTTGTTTAAATGAGCCAAGTCTAGTGTCCTGCTGCATGGTTGAAACAAAAGCCTGCAGCCCACATGGCCCTTTGTGGCATGAGTTTGACACCATGATTTATATGGTAGCATCCTTAGGTTACATCTCAGAATCCTGCATCGGAATCAGCATCACTTGATGTCTGAAGCACCATCGTTTTACACCATCTGACACAAGCTTGCTACCTGTAAATATGTAAATAACCAAGTTATTGTAAATTATTCCTCGGTTCTAAAACTTTTTACAGTCACACTTAGATTAATTCAGTAAACTATTCTGTATACAGCCATATGGTTATTTTAATAATTTATTTAATTTACTTTGTAAGATGTATTTTTGTAATTCTTAATTTTTTTTCTTATTATTTGTTTTGTTTTGTTTGTTTTGTTTTGTTTGTTTTGTTTTGATGTCCATGCTGAACTAAATCTACCTATACCCGTAGTTCTGTCTCTTGTTGTATTGGTTTGCCCTCTTGTGGACATAGTGTGCAAAAATTGATATCTAATGGTTTGAACCTAGAGGTGTTATTTATTTATTTATTTGTATTTATTTATTTATTTATTTATTTATTTGAAACAAGTTGTCTAGTTTTTTCTCGCACAGTTTTGGAAGCACTTATTTATTAATTAATTTTATACAACTGATTCTCATACATGCGGAAAAAGCCGACAGTCTTAAAGATAGATGTTAAGGCAGATTGCTTTATCTCTTCAGTATTTTTGGTGTCATATTTATTTCGCTGCTTTTCTTGTATGGCATGTGTGCATATATCTGTGTTTGTGTGTATAAAAGGAGAGAGAGAGAGAGAGAGAGAGAGAGAGAGAGAGAGCATTATGTGTGTATACTCGTGCATGTGCATTTGTGTGTGTAAGCACATTACTGCAGGTGTTGCCACACTCCCATGGGTTTCCATGACTTAGAAAGCTCAGTAGAAGTAAATATTAGAGTTTAATTATCACTGCATTACCCCAGGTCCTCACACCAGGGAAAATATTTCTACCATCGAGGGAGGTTCAGTAAAAGAGAATTCTGTCCTAAAAAATACAGGCTTCATTCAATCCAGTTCATTTTCATTTCATGCAACACTTCCATCGAAACAAAGAAAATCATTTTTATATACGAATTATTTTGATCCCAAAGATCAAAAAGATCACTCCGTAGTGGTCGAAGGCTCAATCTTCTCATCCTCATCTTCTTCCGCTAAGTCCAGGGTTGAGTCCCGGGATCAGCAAACCTAAGCAAAAAGGTCCAGACGTCCCGTTCCCCAGCTACTTCCTCCAACTCTCTCAGGGAGACACCGAGGTGGACCCAGACAAGCCGAGAGACAGTCCTTCCAGCGTGTTCTAGGTCGACCCCGAGGTCTCTTCCCAGTTGGACATGCCCAAAACACCACACCAGGGAGGCATTCTGACCAGATGCCCGAGCAACCTCAACTGGCCCCTCTCAATGCAGAGGAGCAGCGGATCTACTCCGAGCTTTGCACGGATGGTAGAGCTTCTCACCTTATCTCTGAGGGAGAACCCCGCCACCCGGCGAAGGAAGCTCATTTCGGCCGCTTGTATCCGCGATCTTCTTTCGGTCACTACCCAAAGCTCATGACCATAGGTGAGGGTTGTAACATAGATCGACTGTTAAATTGAGAGCTTCGCCTTGCGGCTCAGCTCCTTCTTCACCACGACGGACCGGTACAGGCTCCGCTTAACAGCAGAGGCTGCAGCAATCCGTCTGTTGATCTCCCACTCCATCCTTCCCTCAGTTGTGAACAAGACTCAAAGATACTTAAACTCCTCCACTGGGGGCAGGACCTCATTCCTGACCCGGAGGGTACGTTCCACTCTTGTCCGACTGAGAACCATGGCCTCGGACTTGGAGGTACTGATCTTCATCCCGGCTGCTTCGCACTCGGCTGCGAATCGCTCCAATGAGAGCTGGAGGTCCCAACTTGATAAAGCCAAAAGGACATCATCTGCACAAACCAGAACCCCTCAACGCCTCGACTGCGCCTAGAAATTCTGTTCATAAAAATTATGAACAGAATCGGTAACAAAGGACAGCCTTGGCAGACTCCAACTCCCATCGGAAACGAATTCAATCTGTTGTTACCAATACGTACCAAACTCTGGCTCCGGTGATACAGCGACCGAATGGCCCGTAGAGACGGCTCCGGAACGCCGTATTCCTGAAGCACGCCCCACAAGATTGTTTGAGGGAATCCACAAAACTTCTCCAAATACACAAAACACATGTGGACAGATTGGTGGACAGATTGGGCAAACTCCCATGCTCCTCCAAAAATCCTGTGGAGCGTATAGAGTTGGTCAAGAGTGCTACGGCCAGGACGAAAACCACATTGTTCCTCTTGAATCCGAGGTTCGACTATTGGTTGGATCCTCCTCTCCAGTACCCCTGCATAGACTTTCCCAGGTAGGCTGAGGAGTGTGATTCCCCGATAACTGGAACACACTCTCCAGTCCCCCTTCTTAAAAATCGTAAGAAACCAATAATTTAGTTTTGTCCAATAGAGGAAGTTGCTTCTCACGAATGCAACGTTCTACAATGACCGGTAATTTGTTTTGGCGACTGCCTGTGTTTTTTTTTAAATTTTGACTTGGGGATTATCTCAGACCAACCACAACTGTATATGTGATGTCCTAAACTCTGACTCAAAAAAAAATAATTAAAAAAAATATTGATACAGGTAACAGTCTTTATATAGGAATTGTGTTTTGTGTATAGTGATGGTATGTCACAGTTCTTACCATTCTGTTTATTGACATATATCAGTGTACACAAGTTTCTTAGATTATATTGTTGAAGTCCTTGGCTTTGTTTGTTCTGCAGTTGGGAGTAATTTTCAATTCTGTCACATTTTTACATCAAAGAAAAGCCAACGGCTTAAACCGCAAACTACACTTTAATTGACCACCACAGAATCCGAACAAAACACATGAATGCTTTCACATGTAACTCCACCCATCCATCCGAGGTCAGGCCATCTTCCATAGATGGTAAATGAATTGTCTTTTGATTTGGCCTTATAGGGAAACACTTTTTTTGGTTTATTAAAAATATTGTTGATGTCAACGTGTTAAGGTCTCCAACACTCAAGAAATCTTTTCATTTTCGTCAATTCAATAAACAGAGTTGTTTGAATTTCTTGCCTTTAACAGTGGACACAAAGAAGTTTTACAGAAATTTGGGCACAGATTAAGATTCTTTTGGAACAAGTCAAGAGATACATAGGGAAGAAAAAATAATGCGTAGGTGACATGAGGCAGAAACTTTGATTCAAGTTAAACACTTGCCATTGATATCGGATAAATCAATTTACCAGTTTAAATGTGTAATGACAACAGTATTAAGTGTGTGGCAAGGATGCCTTAATTTCCCATATTTTGCCTGAAGGTAGTACATTTTTAAAAATTATTTGGCAACGATAGTATACATAATCCAATTGGCTGTTAAGCTGTCCATGATGCCCTTGTATAGACCAATTAAGAAATTTTCCTCATCCTACCATTACCTGAACAAAAAAGAAATCTAAAATGAAACAATCTTCCATGTCATCGCCCCCCACACTCCATATTTGAATAAACGCATCATATCTCCACCTCCTCTTGATGAAATAAATCGCAAAAATTGAGACAGCAAGCAGAGTCGTGTCTTGGTGCAAGATTTGTTTTGGTTCAGTGAGCACGTCATTTTAAATTAAAACAGCACACAAAACTGTACTGCCTTGCTATCGCTCAGTCAATACATCACGGTCTGGAATTTCCTTGTACTGACCTGACTGAATGCTCGATTAATAAATTAGTATTGCTCTACAAATCTGCACAATCTTTGAACATTCTACAGATCAGACATGCTTTAAGTTAAGTGGAAAAATATCTGTAAAGTATCTGTCAAATTCTTGTAATACACTTGATACTTGATACTTGATATATTGCTTACATCAAGTATAGAACTGTATATAAAAACATTGGTTTTGTAAATTAAACCAAAAATGTTTTTTTTTTACTCTTTTACCCAAATCAGACATTCAATTTAATGGTCTTTTTTATTTAAAAAAAACTTGTTAAACCAAAGACTGTCTTCATAAATTAGAACTGAGACAAAATTTAAATAACATACTGTATATATATTAGATGATGTAGTCCATCTACCAAGACAGTTATGTTATAAAAAAACCCAGCATAACACTTGCAGAATTGCGAGAAGAATGTGATTCAGTTTTCTTAGTATTAAAATCTAAATAAAATATCAGACTGTGTTCCAGCTTTCCATCCAGTGAAAAGCTTCCAAAACATCTTTGAGTATCTCATCAGTGTCTTTAGACTTTAGGCAGTGAATGTAGGTTTGCCATAAAGAATTTTAAATCCAGTCCTAACTGATAAATATTAAAGTATATTATTAATATGTTAGTGAGCTTGTAGTGAAGAGTGGAGCTGTTATCTGGTAGAATGGACATTTTTGTAGTATGACAGTTACAGCAAAGTGCCTTTAATTATGTTTCATTTCTGACGTATTGAGGTGCAAGCAAAAAGGTTGTGAATGAATGGGGTGCGGACATTGGACATGCATGTACAGTATATTTGCTGTCTACTCAGGGGCTTGGTCTGACTCCTCTATATAATCCCAAATAATTGAGACTGACCAAAATGAAAAGCTTCTTTAGAAAAAAGAAATGGCTGTTCAGAATTTTGGGATGTACAATTTCCCATAATGATGGTAAAGTTCATGGATTACTATTACAAAAATTCTCTCTCGCTCTCTCCTCTCTCTCTCTCTCTCTCTCTCTCTCTCTCTCTCTATCTCTGTGTTTTTTAAACATTTCTACTTCTCAACCTATCCCTCCATGCCATCTAGTCTCTGGCCTCCCCTGGGCTTGTATAATGGGACAACTCAATATCACAATTGAAGTCATTCAACCACAACTCACCAACAGGAAGTCAGAACAGACTGAAACATTCAATCATTCATTTTCCCAACTGCTTAATCCTAATTAGGGTCACGGGGAGGTTGCCTGGTGGAGTACACCCTGGACAGATTTCCAGACCATTGCAGGGCAGAAACGCAGTGACGGATATGCAGCTACTCTTGGCGAAAGTCAGCAATGCTTCTTTTGCATGAACCTCTCATCACAGATAGTGAGAGACATGGCCGGCCTTTGATAACCCAGTTAGCTGCACTGGGGGCTGCAGTGACAACTATTGACTTGAACCCCCAACCTCAGGACCGGTAATTCAGGACCTTACCACCGGGCCACCACTGCGCCATACAGAAATAATGAGAAATAAACTTTATTACTTATATTAAAAAAAATAAAAATAAAATAGGATTTAATATACTGTACTTGCTTTTTTGTGTGGGGTGCAGCTTGCTGCGTTAAGCGAGTCAAATGCAAAAAGACTGGCAACATGATTTCTGCTTTTTGGGAAGTGGGATCATCTGTAAATGACAATATTATGTTTAGCCATAATCACAATGGTTATACTGATAAGGAAAAAGTAGTTCAAGCTTCCTATATTTTATCTGTACAAACTTTGAGAATATTCTAATAATGTTTGGGTTTGTGACTATTTTTGTTAGGATTAAAAAAATAAATAAATGTAATAGAATATGTGTGTGTGAATGAGTGACACTATCAAGTGCTTCATCTACAGACAAAATAACCTAAGGAAGTTTTCCAAAATGCTGTCCACTCCATATTCTGTTTATAAAATTATTCTAGTCTTGACAGAGGAGGAAAAAAGTAATGGAATTTTACTGCAAATTTCACTCTTTCAGGCTACAAAGCCAGTTGACCTCAATCTCACAAAATTATCTGTTGAAGATGTTCCTGCAGGCACATTTGCACAATAATCAGCAACTCTTACAATTTAATAGTGATATTGAACTTCTGTCCTGAATAGAAATATTTGGGATGATGTTTTAACAAAGCCTCATGGGTATGGAACATTCATTTATTCATTCATTTTATGAACCACTATGAATCCTAATTAGGGTCACAAGGAGGCTGCTGCCCATCTCAGTCGACTCTGGACAAGGGAAAAGTACATCCTGGACAGCTCACCAGGCCATCATAGGGCAGAAACACACTGACTGCTATGCACCTACTCTTATTGAAAGTCAGCAATGGTTATTTTACATGCCTCACACCATAGACAGCGAGAGACACGGCCAGCCTTTGATAAACCAGTTAGCTGCACTTGGGGGACAGCAGTGACAACAGTTGACAGTATGCTTGAACCCCCAACCTTAGGATTGGCAATCCAGCACCTTACCAATGGGCCACCACTGCCGGTACGGAACATGACTTGTCTTCTGTCTATACCCTATGCAGACTTGGTGCTGATTGACTGTTATGTACTGTATAGCTTGTGCAATTAAAAAACGTCCACAACAATGAAACTAAAATTTGAGAAACAAAGGTTAATTCCCCACCAATTAGTCTTTCACAGAATAAAAAAAAACATAAAATCTAACTAAAGTAGGCGCTCAAACTTCCATTTTGCAAAATGACACCAGACACCAATGACCACATGGAACATGAACTCGTTACATGGATAATGAAACGGGTGGGAAAAAATCCCTGAGTGTTAAGCTTTCATTCTTTTACTCTAGACCAAACTGGACAATTATTTTGGCTCAGGGTCCACATTGACTTTTAAAATTTGACATACGGGCCACGTCAGAAAGATACAATTAAAAAACACATTTTTTAACAGTACATATCAAACATAAACAGAAAAAAAGCATTAAAGTATTCACATATCTTTTAGTGGGAACAGTGTTGATCACACATTTTTGCCAGTGCATCGAAGTCTGGTAGGAATATTCTGTTGTGACTTGAGGTATTCATCACTCAGTTGGGATCTGTGGGCTGCTTTGTTGGTGTTCATCACACTAAAAGTCTGTTCACACACATATGTAGAGCCAAACAACACCAGCATCCTCTGTGCCATCCTCTGGATGTTTGGAAATTTGGCTATACTTATAGGAGACCGATTGGAATCGGTTGGAACTGGTTCAAACCGATCAGAAACAGTTGGAACTGGTTCAAACCAGGGACCGGTTGAAATCAGTTGGAATCGGTCTGAACTGGTTCAAACTGGTTGGGGCTGGTAAGAACTGGTTGGAACTGGTTCAAACTGGTTGGCACTGGCCGAAGCTGGTAAGAACTGCTTGGAACTAGTCGGAACTGGTTGGAACTGGTCGGAACTGGTTCAAACCGATCAGAAACAGTAGAAACTGCTTCAAACTGGTCTGAAACAATCTGGTCGGAACTGGTTCAAACCAGTTGAAACTGGTTCAAACCGGTTGAAACAAGTCAGATCCAGTCCAAACCGGCCGGAACCATTTCACATCTGTCTGAGCTCGTTCATACCGGTCGAAACCTGTCGGATCCGGTTCAAACTAGTTAGAATCGTTCCCAACTGGTCAGAACCAATTCAAACCGGTCAGAACCAGTCAGATCTGGTTCAAACCAATCAGAACCGGTCCGAACGGTCCGAACCAGTTCAAAATAAATGGAACCAGTCGGAACCAGTTCAAACCGGTCCAAACCGGTCGGACCTGGTTCAGATCAGTTGAAACCAGTCGGATACGGTCCAAACCGGTTGGAACTGGTTCAAACCGGTCTGAACCAGTTGGAAACTATTTGGAACCGGTTGGGACTGTTTCAAACCGGTTGGATCTAGTCCAAAGCAGTCGGCACCAGTTCAGACCGGTTGCGGTTGGAACTGGTTCAAACCGGTTCAAACCGGTCGGAATCAGTCAAAACCGATTGTAGCCGGTTCAACTGGTCAGAACTGGTTTAATCCCTTGGGAACCGATTCAAATCGGTTGGAACCGGTTCACAACGGTCAGGAAAATGTATAAACTGACAATGGTGAAGTCCCCTTGCTCGAATAATGTTAACGAGTTTCACAACCAGCTTCACTACGCGGTCGATCTCAAACATGGATTTGCACAGTGCTGCTTGGTGAATTATGCATATATCCTCATGCTTGATTCTTGGATGGAAGTTTCTCAGGTGAAGGAGTTTTGCTGAGCCTGCAAGCTTGAGACCAACCTGTCAGCAGTAGCCGGACATTCTTGCAGTGACAAATTGTTTGTGTAATTAGGATGCTTGGTGGAAAAATGGTGGTATT
>CM045736.1:22703895-22791395 GCA_024760905.1 Plotosus lineatus | reverse complement strand
GTTTTTTAAGTGACATAGTGACTAATGGTATATAAATATAATTAACCAATCTCAATGAGCAGTTGCTCATATTCAGTGAGTATGAAGAGAGTATACACTGCCTGACGAAAAAAAGTCATGCACTTTAATATTTTGTTGGACCATCTTTAGATTTGATTGCAAAGTGTTATTGGCATGGTATTGTACCTTTTTTGGCCAGGTTGAAACTCAGCAACATATTGTGGCAATAAAATGAAGTCAGCTGATGACCTAAATGACCAGGTTGTCCAATCTTATACCATCTTTTCGGATGGTATGGATATATAAAAAATTGGCTGAAATAGTGAAAGAGTGGTTCAGAGGCTGTGAGGAATCACGTTTTTACACAACTGGTACCACGGAGTCCTGACCCTAACCCTGCTGAAAGTTTTTGTGATTTGCTGGAGAAGACTCCATGGAGTGGTTCAATTTTTTTTCCATTGTCAACTTGAGATGTCAGCAAAAAATGACCCAAACTCTGTATAGTAATAAATGTTATGTTGAATAAGTTTGTGGAAACACTGAATGCCATGGTGATCACACACTGTAAACCTGGAGTGAACCTTTATTTCAAAATGTAAATTGTGATTCGGAGCTATTTAAGAACCTCAACTGTACAGGACCCAGTTTCCAACAAGAGACTAATGCTTGACATGCATTCTGAGCAGATGTTCAAGAACCCAATTTGTTGTTTAATAATAAAAATGTGGTTGCTGAAATTACCAGATTCTCTGCAGGTCCACCCCCAACTGAGCCTGTGTTGATTTCTCCACTGTGATTTTGCAAAAAAGGTAAGCATATGTAGCAAGGCTTCAGCATAATAAAAAAATAAAGAAAGAATTTGGACTTGCACAGCAGTCTGAGAGGCTTAGTGTAAAAATAAGGATCCTGCAGGGAGTAATTGGCTGCTTGATGAATTGTATTGTATTGGCAGAGCTTGTGCTTAAGAAAGCTCTGTGCCATAATGTGCACAGCTCAAGGGCAGGACTTTATTGGTTTTGTGTTTGCTTCAGCACTCACTCATTTCCTCTCATTTCACCTGAACAAGACCAGCTGCTGCTAATTAATGCACCACAAGAACTTATTAATCATCCAGTCAATAGTACAGAAATAGGTCTAATCAAAAACACATTGAGAGAGAAAACAAATGAAAGAGCTAAACTTTTAATTTTGCTAGTTTTACCTCAGTGTAAAACTGGACAAGATGTTCATGTGCTTCTCTTTTTCCTTAAATTTGGCTTGCACGAAAGCTGCGTAGGCACTCATTGCATTTCTACCTTTTCTTATTAAACTTCTTTTTTATTTGTCACCTCTTTACTTTTTTTTTTCAAATCTCTTTTTGGGGGTCACAGGGAGGTTAGAGCCCATTCCAGCTGACTATAGGTAATAGTGTATACCCTGAACAGCTAACCCAACCACTGCATGGCCAACACAGACACAACTATTCACACTCACTCCAAGGAAAAATATGGAACAGCCCATTAGCTCGATGTGCATGTTTTTCACCTGTAGGAGAAAACTCACACAAGCACAGGAAGAAAATACAAACCCTCACCAGGCACACAGCTTGAACCCAGGACTTTCTGGCTGTGAGGTGGAAATGCTAACCACTACACCATCGTGCCACCTTCAGTTGACATAATTAAATAAAACATTAAATAATATTAATGCTTACAGCAGTGCTTTATCAAGAACATGGTGGCAGTATGGTTAGCATGCCCACCCCGCAGCAAGAGGGTCCTAGGTTTGAGTCTCGGGCTCAGCTCTTCTTCTTCTTCTTCTTCTTCTTCTTCTTTTCCTTTTGGGTTTTCCCTTCAGGGGTCTCCACAGGGAATCATCTGCCTCCATCTCACCCTATCCTCTTCATCTTTTTCTCTTACACCAACTGCCTTCATGTCCTCCTTCACCATGTCCTGTGTGGAGTTATTCAAATTGGCTGTTCCAGATTGCACGTAGGTGTGAGTGTAAACAGTTTTATGTGTGTGTTGGCCCTGTGATGGACTAGCAAGAGGTCTAGGGTGTACCCCGGCTTCTACTAGAGGCAGCTGAGATGGGCTCCAGTCTTCCAGTAACTCTTAACAGGATTAAAGTTTGGCAGAAGAATAAATGAATAACCATATTTTCTTGGAGTGTTTGATTCACAGACAAACCCATTAATGAGAAGTTTAAGAATTGTGTTTGTAATGTATTTGCTTCATGAGTGCCAACTTTCCTGTTTTCTACTCATGGAGTTCCCACAACAGGTAGGCCAGAGGCAGAGTTTGGAAATATTTTCTAGTCCAAAGCAGGAGACCTTGAGTTGAAAACTCTACCTCAGGCAAAAGAGTGTTTTCTCTATGAGCTTTTGATTCTCAAGCTGCAGCCTCACATGAAGCGAAAAGTAAACGATTTTGCAACTGAAATGCACACAGTATCATCTGTTTAACATGTCCTATGGAAGCGAATATGGATCTGGAAGTGTAGTGGTTAAGATGTTTGGCTCATGATTGAGAGGTTGTGGGTTTGAAGCCCTGTTAGAGCCCCACTGTGCAAGGACCCCTGGACAAGGTCTTAACCACAAGCGTGCCTCTGTCCACCCAACAGTAGTCATGGTTACCAGAAAAAATACTGAGATCGTAACCTGTGATAGCCATCTAGGAGGACTTGAACTTCTACAGAAGCTGGGGAAAAGCTCCAGCTTGATGAGCCAGAAGGCTTGGATTTAAAAAGCCCAGCTGCCCAGGCTCCTGTCACACATTGATGATTTAACCGGCGTACGCTAACATATGAGAAATTTGGCAAATACGTGGGTGCATGTTGAATAAGCTATGGGTAAATTTTGTGTAAACAGCACAATGTTATAAGTCATAGTACGATGAGGTCTATGCTAACATATGGCTAATATACTACACATACACTGCCAATAAGTTGTAGGTAAGTTATGTGATTCTTCACACATGTTATTTGTAAGTAACTCATAAGTTTAATATAATGTTTATTGTACTATGAATGTATGTATTATTATTATTATTATTATTGTGGATGCTTATATAGCACAATTTCATACACATGTATGCACAATGCACAGGAGACCCCAGCGCTCCTGGTACCCGTCGCCACTGTACAGCACCAGTTGTTGCATTGTTCTATCCTTTTTTTTGATGCTGAGCGCCAAGCAGGAAGCAACAACTCCCAAATTTTAACGGCTCATGGTATGACGCGGCTCAATTTGAACTCCAACCTTCCGGAGGACAAAGCAGACGCGCTACCATACCGCTACCCCGGTATGTATGACTGTTACCAATGGATATCTAGCATGCCTAGTAAGTTGGCAGCCTTTGAAACTCATGACCGATGGTATTACTTAAGTCATGACCGATGGTATTACTTAACTCATGACCGATGGTATTACTTAAGCAGCAGTGTATTGCTGATGACTAATCACATGACGTAGCCTGTACAAGGCGGCCGCTCTCTAATTCAAGTCAGATCCATGTTAGACTTTACAATATCAACATCACTGAAAAAATCAATGAGGTCATGCTGTTGGAGGACAGCGAGTACTCCATCTTTCATTCCTGATGACATGGACATCTGTTCCCCATGGAGATTTGAGGAGTCAAGTCTCTCACTGGTTCCTTGTTTGGATATTTTTGTATAAACCAATCCCATAAATGCTGCTAATATGCCCATATCCTCAAAGATTAGTAAGAAAAACATTCAGTAAAAGTTCTGTTTTCATCCAGAATTTCAGATATGCCTACATATGTCAATGTACTTTGGAGATAAACTCAATATAAGCCAGCTATAAGTTTTAGTTAAGTACCTGAGAAGTTACTCATAAGTTTTGTGTATGTTCAAAACTGGAATAACATTGAAATTTAGCCGTATGTCAGAATTTTATATACATTTGTCATACATCAACATAAGTTCTTCAAATCGGTAAAAGTGACAGCGGCATTATCTTTACCCATGAAAGAAAATAAACTCAGGGTTTGGTGGTATTGTTCAAACAACGGTACCTTTGACGTCTGATTGGTTATCACTTGAATCGAATTGTGTGGAATTTGAGAACATTTCACCTTTTGTTTATCATTTACTTTCGACTCATTGATGTTGATTGGTCACTTGATCCTTGTTGCTTTCGGTGTCAATGTGGCTTTAGGGATGAAAGCACCATCAAAAATACAAGAGACCCAACAGCGTAAAGTTAAAAAAGTGAACAGTCAGGAATGGGAGGAATTTGGTCATGCCATGTCTAAAGATATCTAAATGTTCCAACAACAAACAATAACAGCTATTAGTTTCAGCTTCTTTGTTTAGCTGTATGTTTTTTTAATTGGTGCTAATTGTCTGTGGACAGTAACTGCTAACTGAATTTATGGGTTTGGATCAGTGTGCTGAGAAAATGTGATATCTTTATGTTTTTCATTAACAGTCAGTTATGGCTGTTGTCATGCCAGAATAGATAGGAGGAAATACAAAATGGCAGCTAAATATAGATAGATAGATAGATACATACATACACACACACACACACACACACACACACACACACACACACACACACACACACACACACACACAAACACACACACAGTGTAACACATCTATAAAGAGGCATCTATAGTAAAAATGAGATGTTTCCAGAACTTGAGGCCAACATTGTTCAAAGTACTTGGATTGTATACAATGGTGCAGATTTGCAGTCGAGTGCAGACATTAGTAAAAGTCCGGTGTAAACATTCATGTGCAGATTAAGGGGCTTGGTGTACTGTGAGCGGTGATAGTGCAGTGCAGAGGCTTTTGTTGACCTGGTAATTGGCTGTCCCGAGCAAATAATTTAAAAAGTCCAGTATAAATGTGTTTGTGCAGGCTAAGGTGCATGGTGTGCAGTGAGTGGCAGTGCAAGGCACAGTGTGTGTGTGTGTGTGTGTGTGTGTGTGTGTGTGTGTGTGTGTGTGTGTGTGTGTGTGTGCTAGCATCTCCCACCATGCTAGAGTTAAACATCTGATGGCCTGGAGGAGGAACAATCTCCTCAGTCTGTCAGTGGAGCAGGGCAATGACAGCAGCCCTGCGCTGATGCTGCTTCTCTGTCCAGTGATGATAGCATGCAGTGGATTGTTTATAATTGACAAGAGCTGACTCAGCGCCCATTGGTCTGCCACGGATGTTACACTGTCTAGGTCCGTCCCAACTACAGAACCTGCCTTTCTCACCAGTTTGTCCAATCGTGAGTATTCTTCTTAATGCCCAACCTCCCCCAGCAGACCACTGCGTAAAAGAGGGCACTTGCCACCACAGACTGGTAGAACATCTGCTGCAGTTTTTTGCAGATGCTGAAGAATGCAAGCCTTTTGTGGAAGTACAGACGGCTCTGTCCTTTCTTGCACAGACCATCAGTGTTTGGCAGTCCAGTCCAGTTTGTCATTCAGCTGCACGCCGAGGTATTTATACGTCTGCACAATAAATGTGAGTCGAGCAGATCAAAGCAGAAAATAAACACAGTCATTAAAGCCCATAATCTGACTGAAAAATACTCCCGTAAAACAAAGAACAGAAAGTATGGGAGCAGAGCAGCTATGAATTAGATAATTATGAAATGATGGGTCATCATATGAAAGCAGATGATATATACAATTTACTGTATACTGAGGAATAAGTGCAGAACAGATTAAATAACCATAAATAAAAGTTTTTTTTCAGGCATCAAAAGTGTAAGAAAAATAAATGAAATTAAATAAAATTCAAAAATTATGAAATTAAATTAAAGAGTCCCAAAATGAGTGAGCATTTCTGTGTGGTGTGTGTTTTTGCATGTCCTTCTTGTTCCTACATGGGTTTTCACCAGGTGCTGCAGTTTCCTCCCACTCTATAAAGATATGTTGATTAAATAATTTATTCATTTTCTGAACTGCGTTATCCTAATTAGAGTTGCAGGGAGGCTGGCGTCCATCTCAGCGTACTCTGGGCGAGGGCGGAGTGCACCCTGGACAGCTCACCAGGCCATTGCAGGGCAGAAACACACTGATTGCTATTCAGCTACTCTTTACCAAAGTCAGCAATGGTTCTTTTACATGAACCTCTCACCATAGCCAGTGATAGACATGGCCGGCCTTTGATAACCCAGTTAACTGCACTAGAGGGACAGTGACAACGTGTTGAGAGTGGGACTTGAACCCCCCCAACCTTTTGATCAGTGATCCACAACCTGACCACCAGGCCACCACTGCCAGAGATTACATCAGTCTTTATCTTTTTACCTTTATATTGACTATTTTAAATTTACTGTCAGTGTGACAGCATGGCTGTGACGGTGTAAGGCTCTAAAGTTTATGTCTCACAGAGCCAGAATAATTTTTAAAGTAGATAATGGTAGATAGTTTTTAACCTTCTGAGGCTCATCAGGTATTCTACTGTACGTTTTCAATACACTTCTGTCTACATACTGTATATGAGAGCTGGGAAGCTAACTTGGACGGCTGGCTTCCATTTATTAAAAGTTGAAAATGACCAAGGGTCAAGTGCCAGGCCAATGAAACCATTACAACTACATATGTGTCCATGAGCCAAGCATGGCTTATCGGAAGTTTCCAAAGATATATTCAGAGATTAAAAAATATACAGTATATAGACCAGTGGTTCTTAACCTTGTTGGCGGTACTGAACCCCACCAGTTTCATATGCTTATTCACCGAACCCTTCTTTAGTGAAAAATAAAATATGATTTTTTTTCAAATTCAAGACATAGGTATATGGTTTTACTGGGGCACCAAAATGAACCGTGCGTTAACATCACTGTGTTCAAAGAACAAAACCAATACAATGCATGAACTCCTCCATCACAACTACTTACATTTTTATGTGAGGTGCGCATCTGTGTGTGAACGAGCGCGTGCATCTGTATGTGTGTGTATTTGTTTTATTTACATCTTATGCATTATTTTTGAATATTTAATCGTTATTATCAGCATTTATAGTATTGAATATGTATTTATTGATATTATATGTACATATACATGTACGTATACGTCAGTCAGATACAGGGTTGATCCTACTTTGGAAATCATGCAGATAGGACGTCGACTAATATCACGTTCCGTTATATATGTGAATCCATGTTGTACATATTCGTCCGACCACTTTCTTTTTTTGCTCAACAAAGTATGGATTAAAACATTAAGAAAGAAATCACACGACGTACCATCACAACAGTCACAATTCGACTACTGAGCGCACCAAATTTCCTGCAGCACAGATTGGCCAAGCAATGTAGCGTGATCACCTGCAGCCAGTGATGGCCAAGCGGGGTGTGTCATTATGAATATGAGTCAGGTGTGTGTCTTGACCTCCGCCGAACCCCTAAGACTGACTCACCGAACCCCTAGGGTTCGATCGAGCACAGGTTAGGAACCATTGATATAGATGGAACAGTCACTGCCACGTATGCAGCGTAACTACTCCCTTTTCTTAGACAAGTGCATATTTCCGTCATACAGATTTCTGTTTGAAACCACCTCCAAAATCTACATTAATGGGCCCACAGTAATCCCAACCACAGTTCTCACTTATCAACCAGTTATCAACCAGTTAGGTGGGCCCAAGCTTAACCCTATGATAGACTGGTGACCCATTCATGGTGTAGTATGCTTCATACCCAATGTCAGCTGTGATTGGCTCCAGCTTCCTGACTACCCATGGTGAATAAGTGGGAAATAATGGACATTATTCAACCTTTTTAAACTGTCACTGACATTTTGCATGTGACAAGTTAGACACAATAAAATAATTTTTACAGAACTAATGTAGAGAGTAACAATCGATGTGGAATGTAGTGCTTGTCTTAGTGATGAGCTTTCTGCCCTGAATAAAGAGGATGTATTACATTGTTTGAGCCATTACTAATGAATAGAAAGTTATAGAGCAACAGTAATGTTAGTGTGACGAGCATAAGTGAGATTTTGAATTCTGATCCATTAGCTAAATGCACTAAGTATTTTTGGCTGTAGGACTTCTTAGGCTATCTATCTATTCTTGGACAGCAGTCCAGTCTTGAGAATTTTTTTCCTTTATTGATTTTTGACTTGTCTCACAGTATTGGCATTTACAGTATACCTGTAAATGCCTCCATCTTGGCCGTTGGTCTCACTAATTATGGATTTCTGAACTTAAAATTCATAAGAATAAAGTTTGCTGTCTTTTCTCTTCACATGCACAAAGTTTGAGAAGAAAATATTTCTTATAGAAAACTGAGCCCAATCATTGGTGCAATGCCCAAAATGAAGTCAACCGTTCATTCATTCATTCATTCATTCATTCATTTAGTCCTTCATTTGCCGGACCTCTTTATCCAACTGGACTCACTGGTGTACCCCCTGAACAGCTTACCAGTCCATTGCAGGGTCAACACACACAACAATTCACACTTATCACACAACTATTTCTAGGTGGCAATCTGGAAAGGCTATACTGTGGACTGTAGGAGGAAACCAGTATAACAAGGAAACAAAGTCAATTATGGAGAATACATGTAAACTCCCTTGCTGAGCCCCAGGATTCACATCCAGGATCTTATTGCTGGTATGCAGATATCCTAACCGCTACACCAACTACTTGCAGTTAAATTATTTTTCTGGAAAGTCTGTGTAATGGCTGACCTCTTGTGTTGTGCCACTTGGAGTACACCCTGGACAGCTCACCAGGCAATTGCAGGGCAGAAATATGCCAACAGCGATGCATCCTACTCTTGATGAAAGTCAGCAATGGTTCTTTTACATTCTCTCACCATAGACAGTGACAGACATGGCAGGCCTTCGATAACCCAGTTAGCTGCACTGGGGGCAAAAATAAATAAACAAATATATATATATATATATATATATATATATATATATATATATATATATATATATATATATATGTGTGTGTGTGTGTGTGTGTGTGTGTATATATATATATATATATATATATATATATATATATATATATATATATATATATGTATATATATATATATATGTATATATATATATATATGTATGTATATATATATATATGTATATATATATATATATATATGTATATATATATATATATATGTATATATATATATATATATATATATATATATATATATATATATAAATCACGTTAACATAAGATGTCAGGAGGGGACACGGGTCCACACATATGTTTTACTGCTGAAGGTCTTGATTAAGTACTTATTTCATTTCGAGCTCCACCACAGCCAGCAACTACACTTGCACCTCATACAATATTCAGATTAACAAGTCATCAAGCAAACCTTCCTGATTTGATAATAATCATATTTCAAGTCCACGACTGGATTTTGACGTAATTAACTGTAAAAGATCTGCATGTAAGCAAGGGAAGGGATCCTGAATGAATAAATGTCCATTTTTAACACCTGAGAAAGCCTGGCCTTCAGCCCAGTTCTGATCACACCCCAGTACACACAAACCACATGAAGGCTCCTGTAAACTCTGGCAGTTTCACTTAAAACTCTCAGTCTCATTCCAGCATGGACATACAAAACATTTTATCTCTGTGTTCAGGTTTGACACGACGATGAACACTGGTGGCTCAGTGGTTTATGCTTTGGGATACTGATTAGATGATTGGCAGTACAAATCCAATACCATCACGTCTGAGCAAGGCCAGGAACCCCAAACTGCTCACTTTAAAAAAAAAAGGTAAGTCTCCCTGGATAAGGGTGTCTGGTAAATGCCGTAATTGTAAATGTACAGTACTTTATTGCAATACAGGGATCCCTCACTTTCCGCGGTTAATGGAGACCGAGACCCCCCCGTGATCGCTGGTTTCCCCGAAGTAGGATCAACCCCCTGACTGACTTATACATACATGTATATGTGTATATAATATAAATAAATACATATTCAATGCTATAAATGCTTATGATAACAATTAAACATTCAAAAATAATGCATAAGATGTAAATAAAATATAAATACTCACATACAGACACGCGCACACACACTCAGATGCACACCTCACTTGAAAATGTAAATCGTTTTGATGTGGGGTTTTGGGTTGTTTTTTTTGTTTGTTTGTTTGTTTTTTGTTCAGGGTTTTTTTTTTTGTATCATTGGAATTGTTTGTCAGAATTTTCCTTAACATTTTAGCTATTTTCCCTTAATTTCTTTTTTTTTTTTTTTTATGCACTGAAGCTGCAGAAACTGAAGCACGAAGTAGCGAGGGATCACCGGAATTAAGTTCAGAATCCTAGTAAAACTCAAACACAACTCAAAACGATATAATAATTTTTACTTCCTATGACATCATATCAGGTAACAAAAGAAATTGACTCGGTTAACATGCAAGGGCATGCAATCTGGCCATGTTTAATTTGAGTGGGCACAAACAACTTTATAAATTATAAAGTGATTTTTGAAGTTTATTAACTTTCTTACCTGTTCTTGCTCAAAATTATCCAATTATAAATCCACAAAATCAGCCGTATCCCAGCAATCAGACATGCTCCATGAATAATTTTTGAACCAAAATGAGGTTTATTGAGTCCGAAATATTGAAATATCCAGAACTCATATTTCCCAAAAATGTGATTGCATACCTGATTTGATGTGATGGGGCCCTGCAATAGCCTTGGCAAGCTGTTCAGAGTTTACCCTGCCTTCACCCAGAGTTGGAAAAGATGGGCATCAGTGTCTCCACAATCCCAGTTAGGATAAAGTGGATTATCAAATGAATGAATGAATGATGTGCTGGGTTACTTATATACTTGAATTAATTACACTGTACCAATATTGCCTTCAGCTTCCTGTTTTAAATGCATATTTCAGGGTATGTTTAATTGTATTGAAAATTAAAACTAAAATTGTTATGAGTTGAATATTAAATTTGAAATATTTGGCAACATTTTAACAGGGAAAGTCCTCTGTATTCTGCACTGAGTTATGCAGCTGCTTTGAGCAATTTATTTCTGCCAGTCATTCATTCATTCACTTATTTGCTGAAAAAATTTAATCTTATTAGGGTCCCAGGAAGTGGCTAGAGCCTATCTCTGCTGGCACTGAGCAAAGGCAGGGTACATCCTGAACAGCTCAAAAGACCATTGCAGGGCAATACTCACACAATCATTCACACTGACATCAAGGGGCAATTTGGAACACCCAGTTAGCTTTACATGCAGGTCTTTCCAAGCCCAGGACTCAAACCCAGGACATTCTTGCTGTGAGATGGATGTGCTTATTCTTTACCTGTACTGCTCAGCACACGTTTTATAACACGACAGAAAACAAAATGCTACCGCAGTACAGTATCTCACAGCTTATGCATCGGTCAAGTTCAAATTCAAGTTTGAGTTATTCGAAGGGTGATTAGATATGAAAAAGGCTATATAACTTTAATGGGAATTTATGGATGCTCTTAAATGAGATTTGCTAATTAGTCTGTCTGTGTATCAGAGCACAAGAAGTGAATCTTAATGTGAACCGTTGCAGTTTTTCTTCAGTTAAGGGGGTCTGGAGTATGGATGAAAAAAAATAAAAGATGAAAGAGCACCAAGGAAAGCTGATGCATCTTTATGAAGTAAATTATGATGTCAACACTTTACTTGAAATTATTTTCTTAAAGTGGGTATAAATATGCAAAACACTGCAGCAAAGCTTATTATGAATATGTAAAGACTTTCATATTCCTGAGCAGTACGATTTCTCTTTGTATAACGACTCTTGCATTCAGACACCTGAACAGTGTCATTAGCATTGAATCTGTTACCAGGTATCAGTGAATCGGACTCAATAAGCGATTGGTGTATTTAAACCTTCTCCCCTTTTGTTCACGGGAAGTAAGTAAAAGCAAAACGAATTGACTTTCGAAACAGTGTTTTATAGTTCACATCAAAGTAAATGTTTCCTAAGAGAGTTTCGGCATCTTCGTGACCTTCAAAAACTCTCCCGTCAATATTTGATTATACGCCATGGGCTGCTGGCTTGCTGCCTCTGAAGTTGAACAGTAGTGAATGGCAGTCAGGAGATATGTTTTTAATCAGCGACTGACCTGCATATATTTTTTTTTCCTCTAGCAGCTATGCAGGACCTTTCATTTATCACAGCACATGCAGGAAGCTGCAGCATCAAATACAGACAGCAGCTGGAAGGTTTGTCCTCTGATTTCATCTCTTATTTCAGATAATGTGGAAAAACTATATATATATATATATATATATATATATATATATATATATATATATATATATATATATATATATATATATATATATATATATATATATATATATATATATATATATATATATATATATATATATATATATATATATATATATATATATATATATATATGTATATATATATATCTTCTTCTTTTCCTTTCGGCTGTTCCCTTCAGGGGTCGCCACAGCAAATGATCTGCCTCCATCTCTCCCTATCCTCTGCATCTTCTACTCTTACTCCAACGACCTTCATGTCCGCCTTCACTGCATCCATAAATCTTCTCTTTGGTCTTCCTCTGGGCCTTTTGCCTGGTAGTTCCAACCTCAGCATCCTACGACCAATATACTCACTATCCCTCCTCTGTACATGTCCAAACCATCTCAATCTAGCCTCTCTGACTTTGTCTCCAAAACATCTAACATGTGCTGTCCCTCTGATGTACTCATTTCTGATCCTATCCATCCTCGTTACTCCCAAAGAGAACCTCAACATTTTCATCTCTGCTACCTCCAACTCTGACTCCTGTCTTTTCCCCAGGGCCACTGTCTCTAAACCATACAACATTGCTGGCCTCATCACCGTCTTGTACACTTTTCCCTTCATTCTTGCCGATACTCTCCTATCACACATCACACCGGACACTTTTCTCCATCCATTCCAACCTGCCTGCACGCGCTTCTTCACCTCTATGTATATATATATATATATATATATATGTAAATATAAATGCAGAGAATAAAACAAGCTATCGGTATAGAGGCCCAACAGATTGCAATGCCGCTTCTCATTTTAATGGTCCTGAGATCAGGATGAAGTTTTATGTGTACTTTCTGTATCAGTGTGGGTTTACTCTGAGTTATTTGGTTTCTTCCCACTTCTTAATAGTACACTGGTAGGTGATTTACTCACTTATTTATTTGCCAAATCACTTAATCCTTCCAGGGTTGCAGGGAGGTTGTGCCTATTTCAGCTGATACTAAGAGAAGGCAGGGTGCACCCTGAAATGTTCACCGATCAATTGCAAGGCAAACACACACACGCACACACACACACACACACACACACACACACACACACACACACACACACACACACACATGCAGGGGTAATTTGGAACAGCCGATTACTCTAAAGTGCAAGTCTTTGGACAATTGGAGGATACCAGGCCGAATACTGGGAGAACATTAATAACTCTACATGGAAATGCCTGAGCCAGTGACTGAGTCCAGGACGTGCGAGGTGGAAGTGCTACACCACACTGCAGCCCAAATTTACTTTCATTTTCTGAAAAATATAAAGCCATTAAGGAAAAATTATAATAAATGATTACCATAAAATACTTTCCCTGCAAGAGTTATTTATTGTTTATGGAATTAAAGCTCGAATGAGCAGAGGTGGTGTTTAACAGTAGCGTAGCACAAGTCATGAGCACTTCTGTTTGCTGGTGTTGTTTTTGTAATGATGTAGTGAACAATAATATAAAACATTACAGGAATATAGTCTTCAAGTGGACTTTTTTTCCCTCTGATTTTTCCACATTCCCCCCCTAATTTACTTGTATCTGATTCCGCCCATCAGTTATTACCTTAAAATAAATAAATTAATTAATTACTCTAGCTAATCACAGCGGCTTAGAATTATATCACAGAACGGCAGGCGTTAGATGACCTTTTCTCCAATTGAACCCAAGTGACAGTCACTATGGAAACTGAAAGAACAAATTATATATTGAAAGATAAAAAGTTATTATTGAAATAATGATAGTGGTTTTATGAAGTGACCTTTATGAATGAGATCATAATGACTGTTATTCTGACATTACTTATACTCTTGAATTCTCAATTCTGATTGGTCAGAGGGTATTAAACGATGTTTGTTTATTTTTAAATAGCAGCCATTATAGTAGTTCAGGTTTATATTCATGCACTTTTTCCAAGATTCTGGAAGGTATCTTTGATGCCTGCACATTCTAACACTACAAGGCTGTTCTTCAGGTCAGAGAGGTTCTGTTTCTTGGCAATATGATGAGACGAAAAAAAGAGAGTCCACTGAGGAAGAAGGTGTTTATAAATAACTTTCCCAACACTTTCCACAAGATTATAGTGAAATTATCTTCCCCGTGCCTGCATGCGTTTCCTCTGGGTATTCCAGGTTCCCCCTGCTGTCCAAAGACATGCACATTAGGACGATTGGCTGTTTCAAATTGACTCGAGGTGTGAATGTAATTGTGAATGGCTGCATGTCACTCTGTGATAGAGGGGTGAGCTGTTCTGGGTGTACTGCTAGTTGGCTTAGATAGACTCCAGCCTCCCTGCATCCATCGTAGTATTAAGTAGTTTGGTAAATGAATGAATAAATGAATGAATGAATGAATGAAAAACAAATTACACTTATTTTTTTTTGCTTTAATGAATTGCATTCTATGATATGCTTTCAAGCTGTGTCATTCTTTCCACCGTGTCCTTTAAAACGAAGTAGGAAGACAACAAAAATTGTGTTTTGATGGTCCAATTTCTTGTGAAACGCCCCCTGCTCCCTGTAGAAGTGCACCATATAAAGTATGAAGCAATTGTGATATATTCTTTTTTGGCACTCAAAGCAGAGCTCCCCAGAAGTTCCAAAGAGTCCAGTTCAGTTAATTTTCTGTAACTGCTTAATCCTGATTAGTGTTGCGAGGAGGCTGGCGCCCATCCCAGCCGACTCCGGGCGAGGGCAGAATACACCCTGGACATCTCACCAGGCCATCGCAGGGCAGAAACATGCTGACAGCTTTGCAGCTACTCTTGTCGAAAGTCAGAATGGTTCTTTTACATGCCTCACACCGTAGACAGTGAGAGACATGGCCGGCCTTTGATAACCCAGTTAGCTGCACCGGGGGGACAGTGACAACCAGTGGTGAGTGGGACTTGAGCCTCCAAACATAGGATCAGCGATCCAGCGCCCTATACCACTAGGCCACCACTGCCCTAAATTCCAAAGTTTCGAGAGTCGATTTTGAACAGCCAGTTAGCCTAAGGTGTATGTCTGTGGAAAATGGGAGAAAACCAGAGTACATGGAGCAAGCCCATGGAAACACAGGTAGGACATACAACTACACATTGAAATACCCGAGACCAGGGAATCAAACCCGGCAGAGCTTCTTGCTGTGAGGCGGACATGTTAGCCACTACGCCACCGTCCCGCCCAGCATACAGTACACTCACAGCAAAAATGTATGTGATTAATTTAGATCAACTAATCACATTGACGACCCTTTTTAATATAAAAAAGCCACTGATAGTGTTTTCCATTGTTAATAATTAATGTAACCATTTAAAGTTTTTAAATGAAATCATCAGTTCCCAGGCTGTAACAGCTATTTTGCACGAAAGAGACGAGCCCATAGAGGAAAGTGGGTTGATTTCTATGTTGAGAAGTTTTGATTTTAATATTCCGTTTGTGTGTGTACTGTGGGACATAATTAAAGCAATTTTCTGACTTCAGAGAGTCCATTACTTTGAGCATATAGAGGAAATAACACCTTCAGTAAGGCAAGTCCTCAGTGGAATACTGGATGAAAAGCTCGCAGTAAAGTGTGTGAAGGAAAAAGGAGTCAGAAGAACCACCACCACCACCACCACCACCATCACCACCACCACCACCATCATCATCATCATCATAAACAAATTGTAAAAGATTTATGTGCTCAGCTAATAGTTTTGGTTCATGTTCATGTTCTTCAGATCCTCCTGCTGTGCAAACTAAACCAGTGCATATTGCTGTTAATAACAGGAGCTTAGCCACGCATGCTCTCCTCACTCTTCTCGTTCTTTGTGCTGCAATCAGGCTCCATAGTCCCACCAAGCAAATATAATCAGGTCACCTTGTTGGGAAAATAAATCACACGCACCCCTCCAGACACACACACACACTTTTTATTCTCCTAGGATATTTCCAACACATGTTCTCCACTAAGTTCAATTGCTTTTCAGTGGACCTTTCATACCGAACCCGCTCTTGTCATTTTTTTTAAAATAACTTAATAATTGAGCCATCAATTTCTAAAGGTACATTAGAAACAGGTATTCATATTACAATATAATGAGATAATAGGCTAATATGCCACATTAAGACATCTACCCAAAGACAGATGAGAAAAATAGTGCTTATAATACATGAGTCACACTTTCAGGTACTGAAGTCAATCAATGCTCTGCCAATGAAAATATCCAACCTTTTCACCCACCTGCTTATATGATGTACTTCAGAAAACATGGGCAGTACGTAGTTTTCATGTTCTCATCATGCTTGTGTGAGTTTCCTCTGGGTACTCCGGTTTCCTTCCACAGTCCAAAGTCATGCACTTTTGGCTTATTGGCTATTCCACATCACTCCAAGGTGTGAGTCTGTGTGTGAATGGTTGTGTATATTCGCTCTGAGATGGCCTGGCGAGCTGTTCAGGGTTACCTTGCCTTTGCACAAAAGTTAGCTGAGATAGACTTCAGGACCCTAATAGGATTAAACAGTTCAGCGAATTAATTAATAAATCTAATTATGGTGCAAACTTCATAATGATCAAACAGCTGGGCAATATCCATCCATCCATCCATCCATCCATCCATCCATCCATCCATCCATCCATCCATCCATTGTCCATATCACTTATCTATCAGGGTTGAGTCAGAACTGATACTAGTCAGTTTCCCATTATCACACCATAGCTAAACAATGGCCCTGGGGAAAAGACAGGAGTCAGAGTTGGAGGTAGCAGAGATGAAAATGTTGAGGTTCTCTTTGGGAGTAACGAGGATGGATAGGATCAGAAATGAGTACAACAGAGGGACAGCACATGTTAGATGTTTTGGAGACAAAGTCAGAGAGGCTAGATTGAGATGGTTTGGACATGTACAGAGGAGGGATAGTGAGTATATTGGTAGTTGGATGCTGAGGTTGGAACTACCAGGCAAAAGGCCCAGAGGAAGACCAAAGAGAAGATTTATGGATGCGGTGAAGGCGGACATGAAGGTCGTTGGAGTAAGAGTAGAAGATGCAGAGGATAGGGAGAGATGGAGGCAGATCATTTGCTGTGGCGACCCCTGAAGGGAACAGCCGAAAGGAAAAGAAGAAGAAGAAGAAGAAGAGCTAAACAGGCTATGACCTACGACCTCAAGGTCATTTCCATTTCTACTAACTGGGCTTGATCACACCTACTTCAAGACCAGGAGACAAAAGATTTAGCATCAGTGTTTACCCATCGGTTAGACGTGGCCATCTAGAGCAGGTTATCTTGCTACTGTAGGATCAATATTCACATTTATACCTATGGGTAATTTCACATAGCAAGGTGACCTAATACATGCCTTTGGACTGTGGGAGGAAGCCCAAAGGTCCTAGAGGGAACCCATGCACGAAAGAGGAAAGCATGCAAACGTCCACTCACAAAGGTGCCAATTAACCACAGGGTGCAAATTCAGAACTTTGTTTCTGTGATGTGAAAGTGTTCAGCAAAATAGTACAGTGTACAGAGCGATATTCAATATAAAAATATTTCATATTATGTTGGATCATGGCCTTAGGTTTAAATTATTACATGTCTACAGCCGGAGGGAGGGGATCAGCTGATTATCACTTGACACTTATTTGCACTCCATTATTACAGTAATGATCTCTCTCTCGCTCTCTCTCGCTCTCTCTCTCTCTCTCTCTCTCTCTCTCTCACACTCCCCCCTCTCTACTGCCCTCTCTCTCTCTCTCTCTCTCCCTCTCTCCCTCTCTCCCCGGCTTTCTTTCTCCCCCTCTCTCTATCTTTCTCCATCTCTTTCTCTCGCTTCCCCATTTCACACTTTCTCCCTCACTTTCTCTGTCTCCCCTCTCTCACACTCTCCTCGCTTTCTCTTTCTCGCCCCCGTACATGTGCCTGTGTGTTGGTGCTTCATTTATGCTTTTGTTATTCATCTACCATTTTGCTTTTGTATTCTTTATATCGAATTCAATTTCCCGGTATGTATCTGTGAAATAAAGTAGTCAGAGGACGTTTGCAGTTAATCCCCACTGCATAAAAACACACCCCGTTGATGTGTACTGTACATGCCACATATATTTACTACGAGCTGATTGTTTTAACCTTAATTATTACCTTTTGTACAAATTGTCCTGGTTGCAATTAATCATTAACAGGTTACAGACCCAGTTAATGGCGAACTCAATAAAACAATTAAAACCTATTTAAAACTAGCCAATAACTGCTTGGTTCAACTGAAGACCATAAAAAAAACTTTCTGATGTGATGTGTCTCCATACTAATAATCCCAGTTGGGAAATTCTCTGTGCTACAGCAAGAAATGAAAGAAACTAGACAGGGATATTATAGCATCACAGGGACATTACGATATACACAAGCTCAAGATGTGACAGAAGTGTTGACGTTCAGCTATAATTTAAGAGTTTTATAAAACTATGCTGCACACAATCTCCCCTTTTTACAGGCTCACACGTAACTGAACAAACAACTCCCTCACTCACTCGTTTGCCAAACCAGGTAATCCTATTAGGGTCCCATGAAGGAAGCCTATTATCAGCCAACACCAGGCAAAGATGGGGTACACCCTGATCAGCTTGCCAGATCATTGCAGAGATACCACACCCACAGAACCATTCATACTCTCACCGAGGGGCAATTTGGACCAACCAATTAACCTAATGTGCATGTTTTTAAACAATGGGATGAAACTGGAGTACTTTTAATAATTGGATGCAAATATTAAAGATTTATTTCTTGTGATTTTAGTTGCAACTTGATTTTGGGTCTTTCTACCTTTAGTTTTGTCTTGACTAAGAGTAAAGAATACTCATTTGTGTTGATGGCCATGGACATTTCAGAGCTTTCCATTTCTTTGTCTTGTGAAGCTTTTGGGATGTTATCACTGTAGGTTTGGGGTGTTTTATAACATACAAGTGAATCTGAAAAAAGAGTATAGGACTATACGCTGAAAAATTTGTATTACTTTTTCTATTAGTAGTAACTTCCTCAATCAATACCAGTAACCCGTGACTGATGTCATGGTATGCTTCAGATCACATAGCATCCCTTTCCTTCTTCATACTCTTCTCTTCCTATCATCCAGGTACAAATGAATCTTAATGTCATGTGTGCTTTATCTGTCTTGTAATGTGGCCTTTTAAAGGCTGGAAAGACTACTCAGGTTTATGGGGAATAACCATTTACAAAAATTTTGAGTTTTTTTATGTTAAATGTACTGTGCAGACCTTCGACTGCCTCAAGAAGCAGTCGTGCAATATCATTGACATGCAACCTAGTTAAACAACGTTATCCCTGTTTGAAATAGTAATCAATTAAAATACTTTTACCTTGTTATCCCCTTTGTAATTAATACATGTCAGCTTTTGCTGTTCATTATTGATTAATTCTATATGTTTAATCCAGCATAGATTATGTGCGAAAATTGCTCATTAAACATATGCTTTGTTCACAAATGCTAGATAGAATTACTGTACTTGTGCTACTGCTGTTTAAAATTTTACGGCCTATTGTGTGCTTTTGATGTTATTACAGACTGAGTTTCACAGCAAAATTGATTTTATTGATGTAATTGTGGCAGCAAGGTGTGGTCAAGTACCCTATGTGAGCAGAGAGTAGTCAGGGAGAACCAGCAGGTAGAATATTGATGGGTTTCCCTGGTGTGTAATTACAGGCACCTGTGTGTGTGTGTGTGTGTGTGTGTGTGTGTGTGTGTGTGTGTGTGTGTGTGTGTGTGTGTGTGTGTGTGTGTCTGTGAGTTGCTGCTGCAATAGACTGGCTAGCTGATCAGGGCGTACCCAGCTTTTGCCCAGAGTTGGCTGAGAAACGTTCGACCCTAATATAATTAAAGTGAAATGATAGTCAAATCTTTATGTTTTTAAAGTCCTGACCTAGTAAAATCCATTTGATAGTTTGCATTAGTCGGTTTGGAAAGACATCTGTTTCACTTTTGCAAGAGTGTTCCTGGAAGAATAGGACATGAGTTCATTAGTTCATATAAGACAATTTAATGGCAAAAATAACAGTATACAGATATTAGACTTACAAACCATATAAACTAGTAGACTTCTGAATAAAATAAAACTAGGCATAGATTCATGCAACACTACATCACATTCATACATCCATATACATTAGTCAAACACTCACTCATTTACATAAACAAATGGTATAACTCACCATTATTATCATCATTCATATGTACACTTACTGTGCGATACACATAAACCCTGTTGTAATGTTGTTCCCTTTGTGTGCAGTTCTATTCTATTTTTTCCTTCACAGTGAAGCTTGTAATAAAAAGTTGGAGTTTAAATGTCCAAAAAACTGACATGATGTAATCAAGCTTTTATTACATTTGTGTTTAATTTCCTTTAAGCAACTTGGAAAATGAAAAAAATAAATAAATGAATTCAGCGAAAGTATGGCACACAGATTTTCTTTTTGTGAGTGTCTGTCTGTCTTCCTTTCGGCTTTTTCCCTTTTACTCGGGAGTCGCCACAGCGAATCATCTGATTCGCACGTTTTGATTTGGCAGAGGTTTTTACATCGGATGCCCTTCCTGTCACAACCCTTTTAGCAAGGGACAGAAACACGCTGACGACTTTGCAGCTACTCTTTACGAAAGTCAGCAATGGTTCTTTTACATGCCTCTCACCATAGACAGTGAGAGACATGGCCCGCCTTTGATAACCCAGTTAGCTGCACTGGGGGGGGGGGCAGTGACAGCCCTGTGAAGAGTGGGACTTGAACCCCCAACCTTTGGATCAGCGATCCAGCGCCCTATGAGTGTATGAACATAGAAATCGGTAGTAGAGCTGGCACCAGGAGGGGGCTCCAACTTAAGTCCATAATTAATCAGGGCTGGCTCTGTATACGGTCACACAAACTGAAAAATCTCATTTCTCACTGACACATTAGCATATTCTGTAAAATATTGAGCTTCACATCACACAGTGAGTGACGCTATAAATTAAGAATAAGCAGCTGTGTAATTATACTAAAGTATATAAAAAAGTTTCCTATCAAGTCACTTCAGATAAGATTTCTCATACTTGGTGTCATTTTATATGTCCTTTCTCACTCACAAGGTATTTAACAGTGAAGGACTAACTGCTGTGAGAAAATTATTGACATGACTGATTTTAATAGCACTTAAATCTCACAAATATGCCAGAATTAATTGTATTCCCACATCTCCCCAAGCAAAACTAATCCAGTCTAAAGAGGGCTTATGCTGAAGTGCGGTGACATAAATTGTAAATAACCAAACACACTGGGTTGTAAGAAATGGACACAATTCATAAGCTGGCACCTAAAGGCCAGAAAATCAGTGTTATGCCTGCTTCTTGATTACAGCGAAATAAATTCTCAGGAGGTGGTGGCAACACAGAGGCATTTTTTTGGATACAGAACATTAATATATGACCATGTGACTAGCTTCAGGCTGACACAGTTGTGTAGTTGTTAGCAAGTACACCTCATGACTTGTAGGCTCATGTCCTGGACTTGGGAGTTTCTGTATCGACTCGTTTTCTCCTACGGTCCAAAGATGTGCACATTAGGCTAAGTGTGTGTTCCAAGTTGCCCCTAGGTATCAATGTGAGTGGGAATGATTGTGTGTGCATTTGTCCTGCAATGGTATAGCAAGCTGTTTAGGGTGTATCCCATCTTTGCCAGTGTTGGCTGAGATAGGCTTCAGCCTCCCTATTACCCTAGTAGGGTTAAGCAGCTCAGCAAATGAGTGAGTGAGTGAGTTTTTCTGAATCTTCTTCTTTTCCTTTCGGCTTTTCCCTTCAGGGGTCGCCACAGGGAATCATCTGCCTCCATCGCACCCTATCCTTTGCTTCTTCTTCTCTTACACCAACAACCTTCATGTCCTCCTTCACCACATCCATGAATCGTCTCTTTGGTCTTCCTCTCGGCCATCCCTCCTCTGTACATGTCCAAACCATCTCAATCTAGCCTCTCTGACTTTGTCTCCAAAACGTCTTACATGTGCTGTCCCTCTGATGTGCTCATTCCTAATCCTATCCATCCTCGTTACTCCCAAAGAGAACCTCAACATTTTCATCTCTGCTACCTCCAGCTCCGCCTCCTGTTTTTTCCCCAGGGCCACTGTTTCTAAACCATACAACATCGTTGGCCTCAACACCGTTTTTCTGAATATCTAGTAGAATATAGCACACAGTACATCTGAACAAACCTCTAAATATAAATGTTCTCGGATTAGACCGTGTTATGAAGTTTAAAAAAATATATAGGGGTCGCAACTAATTTATCATTTCATGTCTAAGTAGAAATATAGGACTATAGTCTCTGTCCTGGATTTCACTGGGATCTTCAGAATGGAGGGAATGAAATCCCTGGTGCAGAACATTTCTGTCTCTGGAGAACTGAGAGAACTCATGTTGTGAGGTGCCGACTCACAGCAGGAATGTCCTAGGTTTGATTAAGGGCTGTGTTGAATTTGCATATTCTTCACGTTCTTGTGTGGATTTCCTCTGGGTACTCCAGTTTCCTCCCACAGCCCAGAAGCATGTACAGTCGGTGAATACGCTGTTCCAGATCACCCCTTAGTATCAGTTTGAGTGTGAATGGTTGTTTGGGTTGGCCCTGCAATCTCCTGGTAAGCTGTCTAGGGTGTACCCCGCCCTTGCCTGAAGTCGGCTGAAATGGGCGCCAGCCTCCCTGTGATCCTAATTAGGATCAAGGGGCTTAGAAAACGAGTCAATGAATGAATGGTGCATCTGAAAATGGTGCACCCGAAGCTAAAAACTCGATTCCACAAAATCACCTCACTTCAGAAAAAAAAAAAAAATGCATTTATTTCTCTGAAAAGATGAAATAAGCCTTGAATAACTGGTCAGGAAGAGGAAGTTAATGAGTTTGCTGCTATAAAGCTTCTTACAAACAGATGGCGAAGTTTCTTTGAGCGCACTCAACCTGAGTGACGTGTACAGCGCTTGTCTTTGTGCTGAGTGCTTTCAGCAGTGCAGGCTGAAGAACAGGCAGCAAGAAAGTGTATTAATTAGAAAACTTTTAATTAGACATCCGGATCAGAACAGTAGATGCTGTTCATGTTGAGGCCAAGTGAATTGGAGCAATTCTCATAATTCTTTCAGGGGATAGAGGTCGTGTGAATGGAAATGCTAGAAAAAAGATTTTTGTGCCATTTGCATCATCATTTTCCATTTATTAAGATTTCTGTGTGTATGGTTTTACTTTACTGATGATAAGCCATGAAATTAATATAAAAATTAAACCAAGAATGCAGAATTGTTGACTTGAGGCTGGAGCCTATCTCGACTGACCCGGCAAAGTTGAGGTACACCCTGAACAGCTCACCAGCCAATCACAGGGCAACACACTGCACTGTTCACACTCACATTCATTCCAAATCACCCCTAAGTATGAGGGTGAATGATTTGCACCCCGCCCTCTGCCAGAGTCATCTGAGAGTCGGCTGAGATAGGCTCCAGCCTCCCAGCAACCCTAATAAGGATTAAGTGAAAAATGAATGAACATCCTATTAACTACAGGAAGCCACCAACCAAGTCAACGTGCCTACGTACCCATATTAAAGGAAAGTGCTACCTGCCCATTGTTTGGATTACCTCGCCGCCGCTGATTCGCTTGTGTGAGTGACATGGAAAAGATGTTAAAGCTCTAGTAAATTAAGTCTTATGGGCTCCAGGCAAAAGATGGCTGCAGGTAGAAATTGAGGCTTGAAACTGTGGAATCTCGGAGGGTTAGTGGTGCACCTTGAGCCTTTGGAAAACATTTAAAACAATAACAAATTCATCAATAGTTTATGCAATGCTTCAAAAATTAAAAATTAATTTGTTTGATTATGGCCCCTGCACTCATCTTTTGTAAACAGTAGATCCCCAAAACACATCATACAAAGCCAAAGTGATATCATTACACACGATCTCCCCAATCAGTTAAATCAGTTGACGACTTTAAGTTTAGTTTCTTTTATAAAATGGTGAATACATGCTGTACCTTATATTGGGGTAGCATGGCGGTGCAGTAGCTGGCACGTCTACCTTATAGCAAGAAGGTCTTGGGTTCGAGTCCTGGGTTCGGAGAAGTGTTTTCTGTGTAGTCTTTGCATGTTCTCCTTGTGTTTGCGTGGGTTTCCTCTGGGTAGACCAGTTTCCTCCCACAATACAAAGACATGCACGTTAAGCTCATTTGTTGTTACAAATTACCCAGAGGACCATGGGGGCCAGGTGGTAGGCTTCTGGACTGCTGATCCAAATCAGGAGTTTAAAGCACATTGACAATGGTTTGTTGCTGACCCCCCCCCCCCCCCCCCCGCCGCCGCCCCGCCCATCCCTCTCTAGTGCAGCGAACTGGGTTATCAAAGGCGGCTGCATGTCTGTCACTGTCTATGGTGGGAGGTTCATGTAAAAGATCCATTGCTGACTTTTGTCAAGAGGAGCTGCATAGCCTTCAGCGTGTTTCTGCCCTGAAATGGCCTTGCGAGCTGTCCAGGGTGTACTTTGCCCTAACCCAGAGTAGGTTAATTTGGGCGCCAGCCTTCCCTCAATCCTAATTAGGAAGAAACGGTTCAGAAAAGGTGCAGTGGTGGCCTAGTGGTATAAGGTGCTGGATCGCTGGTCCTAAGGTTTGGGTTTCAAGCCCCACTCACCACAGGTTGTCACTGTCCCCCCCCCAGTGCAGCTAACTGGGTTATGAAAGGCCGGCCATGTCTCTCACTGTCTCTGGTGAGAGGTTCATGTAAAAGAACCATTGCTGACTTTTGACAAGAGTATGCTGCAAAGCCGTCAGCGTGTTTACGCCCTGCGATGGCCTGGCGAGCTGTCCAGGGTGTACTCTGCCCTCGCCCGGCGTCAGCTGGGATGGGCACCAGCCTCCCTGCGATCCTAATTAGGATTAAGCGGTTACAGAAAAGTAACTGAACAGTTCAGAAAATGAATGAAATTGCCCGTTGGTGTGCATGCGAATGGCTGTCGCGGTATTATGCGATTCAGTAAATGCGTGAGAGTGATTTTCCTTCTGCTATTTTATCAGGAAATTTACCAAAAAAAAAAAAAGAAATTAAATCAACAATATAAAAAAAAAGTTAAATAGTACTTGTATGAAACTTAAGTATCAGGCTATTGCAGTGGATTTGCTGTATTATGGGTTTTTGTGGCTAATTAGTGAAGAGATGCATCTGATGAGATTACGCGAGATGAGGAGTGAATAATTCACTAATGATAATCACTCCGCGTGATTAGAAATGCAGATTGCTGGGAAAATATTCACAGCAGCGGTGTAAGGGAGTAAATACGTGACATATTCACCGAAAACCGAGACTATTTTCTACCCTTATCAAAAGGTCAATTTTGGGAAAAGGGCAGAATTACTGGTTAAAAACAAAACAAACGTGTGTGACTCTGAAAGCATCAGATAATAAACTTTAGGAGACGCGAAGAAAATCTGCATACTGAACAGTCTGGAGAAGTGATAATGAAATGTCATTATTAGGGGTTTCTACTCTTGTCATCTCGTTCACTCACTGATTTGCCGAACCCCTTAATCCTATCAGGGTCACAGAGAGGCTGGAGCCTCTCTCAGCCGACACTGGTGACAACAACTCACCAGACCATCAGGGTCCAACACACACAAGCATTCACGTTCACACAATTTGGAACATCCAGTTACCCTAATGCACATGTCTTTGGATTGTGAAAAGAACCCAGAATTTTCAGAGGACACCCATACAAGCACATAGGGAACACACAGAGTCCACACAGAAACACTCTTGCCAAGACCAGTACTCGAAACCAGTACTGTACACCCAAAGTCCGATATGAAAATGTTATGATTTTTTTTTAATGATAATGCGGACAAATTTATCGTATTTAAAATAGAGTGCTAATATTATGACTGATTCGCTTTGTGACTTCTGCTTCAGCATCCCGGTGAAAAATGAGTGCAGAAAGAGACCATAAAGAAATCAGCCACATTTTATCGTCAATAGCAGGTTAGCGCTTTTTCTGTCCTCATTACCAGCAAGCTAAATGACAGTCTGCCTCGGGTGACACCATTAGAGACAGCCATCATCATCATCATCATCATCATCATCATCATCGTCATCGTCATCATCATCATCGTCATCATCATCATCATCATAGTTAAACCCTTTGTCCTTTTGCTCCAGTGATTTCTTATATGCTGTAATGAGCTTCGGCCAGCCGTGAGGATCTGGAGATGTTCAAGTATGAGTGTGAGTGTCTGTCCTCTAAATCTTCTAATGCCTGATATTGTACATGAAAATAAAATAAATTACTTTATTAATCAAGTATTCAGGGCAGTGACGGCTTGGTGGTAAGGTGCGGGATTACTAAACATAAGGTTTGGGATTCAAGCCCCACTGTCAATGGTTGTCACTGCTGTCCCCCCCCAGTGCAGCTAACTGGGTTATCAAATGCCAGCCAAGCCTCTCATTGTCTCTGGTGAGAGGTTCATGTAAAAGAACCATTGATTAGTTCTGTAAAGAGGAGATGCATAGCCATCAGCATGTTTCTGCCCTACTATGGCCTGGCGAGCTGTCCAGGGTGTACTCTGCCCTCGCCCTAGCCGGCCGAGATGGGCCCCAGCTTCCTTGTGACCCTGATTAGGATTAAGCAGTTCAGAGAATGAATGAATGAGTGAATCTATGAAGGATTTGTAAAACACTCTATGACACTGATAATGCTTGAATACATTATCGTATATCACAGATCTTTAGATACTGTATCTGTGCATCTCAGGTTTATCTGGAGGACTTTTGCAGTTTAAATCTGTGATGTTCTGTTCATAATCATAAACTGTGCTGGTCCTTATGAAGTCATAAAAAATTAATATCTTCTTTCTAAATGATTATGCTAAAAGATGGCTGGTATGATTCCATACTGGTTAGCACTACCATCTTGTAGTGAGGCATTAGAGTTGATGGGAGGCTGGAAGTCATCACAGCCGACACTGGGCCAAGGGTACACCCTGAACGGATCACCAGACCATCACAGTGCAACACACATACAACGATTCACACTCACACTTACACTTCAGCCAATTCAGAACAGCTAGTTAGCCCAATAATATGCAAGTCTTTGGACTGTTGGGAAAAACTGGAGTACCCCGAGGAAACCCATGCAACCACTGTAGAACATACAAACTGAACACAGAAACGCCCTTGCCGAACTTGGGACCAGAACCCATGACATTTTTGCTGTGAGGCGAATGTTATCCACTATGCCCCCATATTGATTCATTCATTTCTATTGTTTTCTAAGCCTCTTTCTCCAAATTGGGAGTCTGGTATCCATGTCATCCTACTCTGGGTGAGGATGGGGTACACCCTGGAAAGCTCCCAAGGCCAACATACACACAACCAATCAAACACTCACAATTAATCTGGAACTGCCATTTAGCCTACTGAGCATATTTTTGGATCTGAGGAGGAAACCGGAGTACGTGACTAAAGCCCACAGAAACACAGGGAGAACATGTGAATTCCACACGGAAACACCACGCACGGGAATTGAACCCATACATGTAACAGTAATCTTGTTTTTCTTTGCTAATAGTTTTCACATAGCAGTCTTGTAGAAATTGTTGCAGTGGTTAGGGTCCACAAATCAGCATACAAATGGGTACCACACCAATATAGTGAAGGTCCCCATTGATGGAGTAACGTCCCATTCAGGAAAAGTTGAATTCCTGGTCATTTCATGCTACAGAGACCAGAATAACCTCAGGCCTGATGAACCAGTAGGCTTTTGTCTAAAAGCCCAACTGCCTTTTCCTTTACTTTACCAGCAAAATAATACAGACTATCATGACATCTTCAAATCATTCAACTTTCTTTGAGGGGTAATGCACTTGCTGCTGCTTTCCTCTCATCGCTATGGTGATAGAAGACTGAAAAATGATGCAAAAACTGATACCTGACTCACCAGCGTGTGTGTGTGTGTGTGTAAAAATCACCAACGGTGTGAATCAACAGCTCAGTGTATGTGTGTGTGTGTGCATGTACCAGAGAGAGAACGAAAGAGAGGGAGAGAATGCAGCTGTGGGAACAGCAGGATAGAAAACGATGAGAAACATCAGGAAATACGTCACATATAGAAATTCAGTGCCTGATGTGTGGTGTTTATTTCCAGGCCATGGGATTTTGTGTGGTTCTCAACATGTGGTGTGTTTTACAACCTGGCATCAAGATGTTTTGCCTGCTGTGTGCGTGTGTGTGTGTGTGTGTGTGTGTGAACACTTTACATGTGAATGCGAATGCGAATTTCCACTGGGATTAATAAAGTATCTATCTATCTATCTATTTATCTATCTATCTATCTATCTATCTATCTATCTATCTATCTATCTATCTATCTATCTATCTATCTATCTATCTATTTTACAGTGGCACAGAGGGCAGCACTGCCTACTCACAGCTTACATTTAATCATATTTACTCCTAAGTGTCGAGTTTCACATGCCCTGTCTTCCTCTGGTGTCTCTGGTTTCCTCCTCTCTCCATCAAAACATGTTGCAAGACGATCTGGTCATGTTAAATTGCCTTTGATGGCTGTTAATGGACTCGCATCTCATCTCATGTTTCCTCACATTCTGGCAATTCACAGAAACTCAGACCAGGACAAAGAGTCCACTATAGATGTTAGATCTCCTCACAGTTCACAGAGGAAAGATCCCTGTGTATTTATTTACTATAAGAGTGAGCACGTTTATATATGCAGGTTATGCACAGATTCTCTAGTAATGTAGCACCTCTAGCAGAACCTCTTCTAGGTGAAGATCATGTCCATGAGAGCATGGTGCAACTAGAATGCACACACACACACACACACACACACACACACACACACACACACACACACACACACACACACAAAATGAACTACTCATTAGTATTCTATCCTGTGCTCAGAAATAATGAAACAAAAGGTCATAACTGTTCACTTTCTCATTACTGTAATAATCTGCCAGTGAGCTACTCTACTTAGAATAATCCACATTATTAAAATATAGTTGTTATATTTTGAATTTTGTTCCATGCTATTATTAATGATTAAGCTCGGCTTCGAGTTAGTGATCCAAAGGTTGGAGTTCAATCCTCAGTACCACAATACTGCCACTGTTGGGCCCTTGGGCAAGGCCCTTAACCCGCAATTTCTTAGTTGTATAGTGCCACCCAGTGGGTGTACTATTAATAACCTTATTCATTCTTCTTCTTCTTCTTCTTCTTCTTCTTATTATTATTACTATTGGGTGGCATGGTGAGGTAGTGATAAAAACAGTCACCTCATAGCAAGGTCCTGGGTTTAAACCGCGCCTGGAAAAGATATTCCTGTGTGAAGTTTGCATGCGCTCCCTGTTTTCATGGGTTTCCTCCTGGTGCTCTGGTTTCCTCCTACAATACCAAGACATGTATATTATGTGAATATATGACATTCTCAATTGCTCCTAGGTGTAGATTTGAATGGTTGTGTGTATGTGTTGCCCTGCGAAGGTCTGTTGAGCTGCACAGGGTGTACTCCATCAGCACACGAATGGCTTCAAGCCCCCTTGCCACACATACACACACACACACACACACACACACACACACACACACACATATATATATATATATATATATATATATATATATATATATATATATATATATATATATATATATATATATACATATATGTGTGTGCTTGTACCTGGAGCTTGTACCGATCCTTCGTGGTGAAGAGGGAAGGTAAAGCTTGTCGATTTACATTACAATCCTCACCTATGGTCACAAAAGAGATGATTCATGAATGTTTTGAAGGATGACATGAACATAGTTGGTGTAAGAGAAGAAGATGCAAAGGATAGGGTGAGATGGAGGCAGATGATTCGCTGTGGCGACCCCTGAAGGGAAAAGCCGAAAGGAAAAGAAGAAGAAGACCTATGTTCACAAGCTTTGGGTGGTGACAGAAAGAACAAGATTGCAAATACAAGTGACTGAAATGAGCCTCCTTTGCAGGTTGGAGGGTTCTCCCTTACAGATATTATGTAAAGTTCAGTCATCCAGGATCAGAATGGCTCCAGAACGCCTGCCTGGCATGGTGTTTCAAGTAGGTCCAATGGGAAAGATACCCCGGGGTCATCCCAGAACACACTGAAGGGACTATGCCTCTTGGCTGGTCTAGGAACGCCTCTGTGTCCCCCTGGAAGATCTGGACGAGGTGGCTATGGAGAGGGACATCTGGAAATCTCCCCGTTTAAGCTGTTGCCGCCGTGATCCGACCCTGAAACAAGTGTAAGAATATGAAGATGAAGCAAACAGAAGATTAATTTGTTCAGCAATCAGACAACAGCTACAAGATCAATTATTAGAGGCAGTAATGTTATCCTGCACACATTGTCCCTGTTTCAAGTAATGTGCAAAGAATTACATAAGCAATGTGTTTCCCTATTCTGTTTCGAGAGAATAAACAGGGCTATGAATAGTTCTTTTCTTCCCTGCTTTTATTTCTCTGTATTATTATGTAAAGTATTATTTATGAAACAGGCTTTCAGGCTTTGGCAGGGATAAATAAACCCAAGCTTTTCTGTTTAGATACCAACAAATCACCTCTCTTATTTTAACCAACACAGAAAAACTGAAGCAAACAGAACAGAATAAAATACCTAACATAAAGGCGTTCTACATAAACAGATCAAGGAAATTAATCACCCTCCATATGCAGCTTATTTATTTAAGTGGGTGGTACGGTGGTGTAATGGTTAACATGTCCTCCACAAAGCAACAAGGTCTTGCGTTTGTGTCCGGGCTCTGCGAGGATGTTTCTCTGTGTGGAGTTTGCATGTTCTCTGTATAATTGCGTGGGTTTCCTCCAGGTACTTTGGTTTCCTCTTGCAGTCCGAGGAATAACACTATATTAATAATCTACCTTCATCTTCATCTTCCTCCGCTTACTCCGGGGTCGGCTCATGGGGGCAGCAGCCTAAGCAATGAGGTCCAGACATTCCTCTCCCCAGCCACTTTCTCCAGCTCTTCCGAGGAGGACTCCGAGGCGTTCCCAGTCCAGCCGAGAGACATAATCCCTGGTTGTTCCAAATTGCCACAAGGAGTGAGTGTAAATGTTCCACTGGACTCCTGAGCAGCTCAGGGAGTCCCCTGCCCCTGCCCAAAAATGGCAGAAATAGGCTCTGCCCTTCCTGCAACTTTAAGAGGATTATGTTGTTCATAAAATAGATGGATGGATGGATTTATTTGTTTGTGTGGTAGGATTCTCATATCTGATTTGATGGAAGATGTTGATTGAGTCTCTGTAACAATAGAGCCTCCCTGTGTGCTTATTCAAATTACCGTCTTACTCCTGTCAGCTCCAGGATCCTAATCATTTTTGGATGACCACAGAACTGCCAAATGCTGGACATATTTTTGTTTTCGTACCAATCTATATCAGCGCTAGAGAGTTCTGGGTTTAAAAATCACATGACATCATCAAGTGTAGGTAGCACAGTGGTGTAGTGGTTCGCACGTCCGCCTCACAGTATGGTCCTTGGTTTGAGTCCCAGCTCGAGCATTTCTGTGTGGAATTTACATGTTCTACCTGTGCTTGTGTGGGTTTCCTCTGGTACTCTGGTTTCCTCCCGCAGTCCAAAAACATGTACAGTAGGTTCATTTTCCATTCCAAATCTCCCCTAGGTGTGAATGGTTGTGTGAGTGTTGGCCCTGTGATAGCCTGGTGAGCTGTCCAGGGTGTACTCCACCCTTGCCGGGAGTCGGTTGAGATGAGTGCCAGCCTCCCTGTGGCCCTAATTAGGAGTAAGTAGTTCAGAAAATGAATGAATGAATGAATGGGTCATCAAGTGTCTACAATCACACCACAGTTAAAATCACTGAGATTATATATATTTTCCCCATGATGATGTTTGACGTGAACATTAACCGAAGCTCTTGACCCATATCTGCATGATGTCATGCACTACTGCTGCTGCTACTATATGATTGGCTGATTAAATAATTGAATGAATAGGGTGCTCATAATAAAGTGACTGTTGTGTATATGTGATTGTTTTTATAGGTGAAGGGCAACCAAGGCAAGCAAGACAGCACTAACTGCGACTCTGCAGTGGCTCCTGTTGAATCACCCACTGAACAGCAGGGTGAAAGAAGGAGACCCAGGTAATAGACCTCAGAGTTCATTTCGGTGATGAATGGCATGCTGAGAAGAAAACAGCACGACAATAAGGACATGAATTTTCCAACAGGAAGTGAAGTGTTGCAGTGGCTCAGAAATTCCAACAGCTTCAGCATCCAGCAATCACATGACTAATTGAATCCGTTTGAATGATCTCTGCAGAGTTATGAACAGCAGGTTGAGCTCAACAAAAATCATTCATAACCATAAACAACCCAGAAATTCTGTTGTGCTAAACATACTCCAGTTATTGTTTATTTACCAGGCTGAAGAAACTGCCAAATATTCAGCTGTTCCCTAATTAGTGTAAATTACACTTGTTGGTATTCATCAGTGTTGCATATGTTCAAACTGGAATTACATATTGAGTGCATGTAAAGTATGTTTGATAATCAAATCAATTTTATATCTTTTACAATAAGTATATGCAACAGATTCATATTCACTGCAGCCCAGTGTCTAATTATTGATCAGTAATTGGACAGTAAAGGCTGATTCTGACAATATGGCCTCAAATTGACCTTGAAAAAGTAGTTCAAGGTCGTGATTCTCTGGATTCATGTGATAAGGTGTTGAGATGGAGTTATGGTTCAAATCTGTGGGTCTCATCAAAATATCGATTGGAAGTGAAGGATAATTTGCTGAATATTGACCTCAGTGTGACCTTGAAACATTTGGTCAAGGTCATGATCCACAAAACTCTTAATCAAGACTATTGAGGTGAACTTATATTTTAGATAGTAATCAAATGTTATGACAAATGTATGATCGGTAATCATGCAGTGCAAGCCAATTACTCTGAATTAAGACCCCCCCCCAAAAAAAACAAACAAAAAAACCCCCCACAAAAAACCTCAGTATAACATTAAAAAAATTGTGATGGTCCTAAGAACTCATGTGAGAGAGTGTTGAAGTCACCTTTTTTTTTTTTTTTTTTTTTTTAAATATGAAGACTGTGTAACAATTTGTTGAGCAATAATTTCACACTGGAGGACTGAGAGATGGTCGGATATGCAGCATTTCCATCGCCCCCTCTGAACACCATATTTTCAGGAGATTAAAAAGCTTTGGAGAGAGTGCTGGCTTCAAAACTGTATTGTTGGGATTGACACCGTATTTAAAGCTTTGACAGTGTCATGAATCAGTCAGACAGAGCTCTACCCATCGAAGTGCCTATATGCACCAGGATAAGATTATTCATCTGGCAGATATTTAACTGATTATTCTACTTATTCCATGCAACATGGAGTCAGATGACCACCTCAACAGTCTCTCACATGACTTCTAATATACGTGACCTTGAGCTATTTCTAGAGTCACGTTAAGGTCTAAATTTTGATGAATTTAGTTTTTATTGCATGATTACTGATGATCAATTTTTAAAATTGGTCCCTACACATTTTAAATGGGACTGGTGGCACAATGGTCAGGGTGCTGGACTCATGAGGTCATGGGTTAGACCTTCACATTGCTAAGACCCCTGGGCAAGGTCTTAACTACAAGTGTGCCTCTGTTATCCCAGTAGTATAAATGGGTACCAGTAAAAAAATACTGGGAAGGTAACCTGTGGTAGACTAGCATCCCATCCAGAAAGAGTTGAACTCCTGATCGCTTCACGCTATACAGAAACCGGGAATAAGCACCGGGGAATAAGCAACTAAATTCAGGAGTAAAATCCCAATAGACTCTTCCTATATATTTTAAACATAATCCACATCAATGCTATCTTTAATGAGTTCGCAGGACTGTAAGGTAAAGTCCATTGGGCTTTTTACACCCAAGCCATTGTGGCTCATCAGACCGGTGCTTATCCCCTGTATCCATAGTGTGAAGCGACTAGGAGTACAATTGCTCCAGGATGGGATGCTAGTCCATCGCAAGTTACCTTCCCAGTATATTTTTACTGGTATCCATTTATACTGCTGGGTGAACAAAGGCACACTTGTGGTTGAGACCTTGCTCAGGGGTCTTAGCACAGTGGGGGTATAACTGGGATTTGAACACACAACCTCCCGATCATGAGTGCAGCACCCTAACCACTACACCACCGGCCCCGACAAAGAACTGTGACCTTGATCTATTTTTAAGGACATTTTGAGGTCAGTTTGTCAAAATTGATTACATTGTGCCTTTCCTTAAATAGCGAATCATGAGATTGACATAGAACCGTCATGCATGAAGCACATCTCCATCTTAACACTGTCTCCAGTGAGATTTATGAGCTTTCACTTTGACTTAAATTTTCAAGGTCAAACTGACTTTAAAATTCCATTAAACATTGCCCTTAATTGGGAGAGGAGGAGGAGAATTTTGTGTGTGTGTGCACACTATGAATGCCAGCGAGGAAAGGCTTGTGGTGAGCTTCGACAAGGCCAGTGCCACTTAAATAGTATGGCGTGCACCTCTTGGGTGTGATACGGGGGGGGGGATGACCCTGGGAACATGCCTTTTTTTGCCATACTTTATTAGGTCTAGTGGTATAGGGCGCTGGATCGCTTATCCAAAGGTTGGGGGTTCAAATCCCACTCTCCACAAGGTTGTCACTGCGCCCCCCCAGTGCAGCTAACTGGGTTATCAAAGGCGGGCCATGGCTCTCACTGTCTATGGTGAGAGGCATGTAAAAGAACCATTGCTGACTTTCGTAAAGAGTAGCTGCAAAGTCGTCAGCGTGTTTCTGTCCCTTGCTAAAAGGGTTGTGACAGGAAGGGCATCCGACGTAAAAACCTCTTCCAAATCAAACGTGCGAATCAGATGATTCACTGTGGCGACTCCTGAGTAAAGGAAAAAGCCGAAAGGAAGACAGACAGACATTGCCCTTCATTATGCAGTTGATAGTCATCAAATTTACATATTTGCAACACTTCAATCTTTACATCCTCTAACAGGAGTGTAAAGGGCCATGATCTTGACCTACTTTTTCAAAGTCAAATTGAGGTCAATTTGTCAAAACTGGTCTGCACTGTGCAATTAACGCTAAACAATTTGCCCAATATGATCCAATGAATCCATACCCCCCCCTTGGATCTACTTGTTACAAATGGTTAGGATTAAAGTTGGGTCCAGTTCTGGGTGTAAATGTCATTGCTGGATATCGACACTGGAGTGCTTGCTTTGGCTCTGGCTAATGTCACATTAGCAAATAGCGCAAATAGGTTCTGCCTCTGTGTATGAGGCATTCCATGCACGAAATCTGTTCCCCCTCCCCCCTACTTTTTCTTGAATGAGGATCTTAAATATATCTGTTATATTTTTACCATACCACACATTTAATTGTTTTACTTTTACTTTCTGACTAAAATGAGAATTAAGGGTCAAACAGTAATCAGATAAAGTGCCCTTAGCAGCACTGTATTTAATTCAATAGGATTTTGATTCCATTACAGGGACATTTCGACAGCATTCCAGCCCAACCTTGAGACTGTGGTGGCTAAAAGGAGGAGAAGAAGAAGAAGAAGAAGAAGAAGAAGAAGAAGAAGAAGAAGAAAAATCAATTTACAAGCTGTATATAATCCCGTTATAAAGACCAACACAGAACATACTTCAGGTATAATTTAATGGACAAGTGCGCCAAGCCAACATGGATCATCCTTCCTCAGATTGAAAATAATTAATACAGTGATATGTTCAGAAAAGTTCTTCTGTTATTACGGTAAATATAACCAATACATACAGGTGCATGCGACATGAATAATTGTTTCTGCTATAAATCTGGTCATTTCAGAGAAAAAAAAAACAGGAAGGTGATGACATTAGTGTGAAATATAGTGTAGTGGGGAGAGAGAGAGAGAGAGAGAGAGAGAGAGAGAGAGAGAGAGAGAGAGAGAGAGAGAGAGAGCCTGTATTTAGTTTCTAATGTCATTCATTTTGTACACCAGATCAGGTGAAATTGTTTATTGAATATTGTTCCATTTCTGGCTGTAACCATGAATATTTATTTATTTATTTATTTACTTTTCTGGTCGATTTAGAAGTAGAGCATGATGGATAAAGCAGGACTGGTCCATCAGGACAGTTTTTCTGTTCTGAAAGAAATGTTGAATGTCAGATTTATTTAATTACATTAAAAACTCTCTTTACTGTCGATCAGCCCTGGAAATTGATCCCCATATCATGTTTATTGCTGATGATTCATGTGTATCATACAATACTTTATTACTCACAGTCTTTTTTTCCATCAGTTCCATCGAAATTGCAGTCATTTATATACAACAACTGAAGAAAAAGAAAGGAAATGAAGAGGTCAGTGAAAGGGGCACAAGCTGAATCAATTTAAAAATATGAGATATGTACAAAATATATCTGATGACTGCAAAGGTCATGAAGTTCATGCTTCCAATGTTACCAGATTTCTTTTTGTGTGTGTAAAGCTCTTTGGAGTAAAAACAGCGCCCCCCCCCCCCCCCCTCAGGTAAAAATAAATAAAAAATAAATAAATAAAAGAGAGTGGGTAAAAGCAGATTGTATTTTTCTTCCATGCCCTCAGCTGTAATCTTGTATTGATTAAAAACTCGGGTTGAGGTTCTATTTCAACCAGCAAGGGCAACATTTTGTTCCACAATCTCTAAGGTATTCATTTGCTTGTATATTTTGTTCGCTGTGTATATTTTAGATCTACTTTTGATTTTGATTTTTTTCTGTATCTGTTTTAATTGAAGAAGGCATTTAATTGATAAATGTATTCATTCAATCATTTTATTTCTTGAACCACTTAAATCTAAATATGAACAGGGGGAGGCTGGTGCCCATCTCAGCCGACTCTGGGTGAGAGCAGGGTACACGCTGGACAGTTTGCCAGGCCATTACAGGATATATTTATTAGTGAATTTATAATTATAGAGATGTGCATTAATATTCTGTTAAAATGCTGACAAATATACATATTTAACAGAATTAGTCACTGTTGTTACAGCTTGTGCTAATAATAGCAGTTAGAATGAAATAGTTTATTTATTCTTTTAGAATTTTCTTGTCTTACTCTGCATTTAACACATCCAAAGTGAGCACACACATACAGAAGCAGTTTTCAGCCACATTGCAGCACGCGGCGAGCAGTGAGGGGTTAGATGCCTTTCTCATGTGCACTTCAGCCATGAAGGTAGAGGAAGGGGAGGGGCCTCCCACCACCACTTATTTTTCATGCTGGTCAGGGATCTGAACCAGCACCCTTTTAGGCCCAAACCGGTTTCTTTAATCATTAGGACATGGCTTTATAGCAAACGTCCTAGCTGAGCCCAGGACTTGAACCAAGTATACTGTAGTATTGAAAGAATGCCTGCGTTGCACTGCCTGCATTGTGGCTTCAATTCAGATGGTGCCGACTGTGACTGCTTCCTTGCAAACCAATTAAAAAAAAAAAAGTAACATCTACAGGAGCGATGTGGCAAGAAACAATTAAATGGGTTACAAATAAAAAGGATAAACCATCAGATGTGCTGATATAAGGTGGTTTACAATCTGAAGAGCTCAGCAAACCTTTGCAAAGCTAACACACACACACACACACACACACACACACACACACACACACTCTCTCTCTCTCTCTCTCTCTCTCTCTCTCTCTCACACACACACACACACACACACACACACACACACACACACACACACACACACACTCTCTCTCTCTCTCTCTCTCTCTCTCTCTCACACACACACACACACACACACGCACACTCTCTCTCTCTCTCTCTCTCTCTCTCTCTCTCTCACACACACACACACACACACACACACACACACACACACACACACACACACACACACACACACACACACACACACACACACTCTCTCTCTCTCTCTCACACACACACACACACACACACACACACACAAACAAACAAACAAACACACACACACACACACACACACACACACACACACACACACACACACACACACACACACACACACACACACAATTATGTTTACACCCAGGGGTAATTTGGAACAGCCAATTAGCCTACTGGGGATGTCTTTGGACTGTGGGAGGACACTGGTGTACCTAGAGAAAGCCCATGCAAACTCAGGGAGAGCATACAATCTCTGTGTGTACTCACCACTACAACAGTACACCACTACCATCAACCTCACAGCAAGAACGTCCTGGTTCTGAGGCTTGGGCTTGGGCTTGGCGATGATCTTTCCCTGTGAAATCATGTTGCTTGTGTGGGTTTCCTCCAGTTATTCTAGTTTCCTCTCACAATTCAAAGACATGCAAATTAGCCTTACTGGCAGTTCCAAATTGACCTGAGGTCAGAGAATAAGTGTGAATGGTTATCTTCTTCTTTTTCTTTCGGCTGTTCCCTTCAGGGGTCGCCACAGCAAATGATCTGCCTCCATCTCTCCCTATCCTCTGCATCTTCTACTCTTACTCCAATGACCTTCATGTCCGCCTTCACCACATCCATAAATCTTCTCTTTGGTCTTCCTCTGGGCCTTCTGCCTGGTAGTTCCAACCTCAGCATCCTACTACCAATATACTCACTATCCCTCCTCTGTACATGTCCAAACCATATCAATCTAGCCTCTCTGACTTGTCTCCAAAACATCTAACATGTGCTGTCCCTCTGATGTACTCATTTCTGATCCTATCCATCCTCGTTACTCCCAAAGAGAACTTCAACATTTTCATCTCTGCTACCTCCATCTCTGCCTCCTGTCTTTTCCCCAGTGCCACTGTCTCTAAACCATACAACATCGCTGGCCTCACAATAAGTGTGAATGGTTATGTGGGTGTGTATTTGCCTGCAGTGGACTGGTGAGCTGTTCAGTCCAGTGTCAGCTGAGATAGGCTTTATCATTGACTCTAGCGGGGTAAAGTGGTTTGGCGAATGAATGATTGGATACTTTTTCATATTCCACTAATTGGTGCTGGATATGAGAAGGTTTGAGGTGGGTGTTGAAGAGTCTCAATTCAGTTCAGAGTGATTTGAGACAGTGAAAAAAAAGGAAAAGAGAAAACCTTCAGCAGGTCATGGGAACAACCTCGTGAGTAAAATTAAAGCCAGCTTTCCTGGTCGGGGCGATAAGGATGAAGGCCCTTGGCACTTGTTGGAGATTTTAGCTGATATCACCACTGTATTACCTCAATGACAAAATGAATGAAAGAGCAGAGAAAAATCAATAGACCAACAGAACAGAGAGAGACAACAGCTTTTCATAACTCCAGCTTCTGGTTATTTAGAAGCCAAAGAAGAGGTTGAAAAGTTCGACTTTAATGTTTTCTCCTCTTTTCTGTTTTTTAAATTAATTAATTAATTTATTTATTTATTTTTATGAAACTGCATACAGTTATTACGTATTAAAATTAAATATTGAATAAATCTTCCAGTGGCAGCACGGTGGTACAGTGGTTATCACAATCACCTCACAGTAAGAGGATCCTGGGCTCGATTGCCGGGTTCAGCATGTTTCTGTGTGGAATTTGCGTGGACTATACTTGTTCGTGTGGGTTTCCTCTGGGTACTCTGGTTTCATCTTACAGTCCAAAAACATGTACAGTAGGCTGATTAGCGGTTCAAAATCACCCCTGGGCGTGAGTTTGAGTGTGAATGTTTGTATGTGCGTTGGCCTGGTGAGCTGTACAGGGTATACCCACCTCCGCCTAGAGTTGGCTAAGCCAGACTAATGGGCACCAGCCTCCTCACAATTCTAATTAGGATTAAGGTAAAGTAGGTAAAAGGTAAGTCTGTTGGGTTTTTACACCCGAGCCCAGTGGCTCATCAGGCCAGTGCTTATCCCCGGTTTCCGTAGCGTGCAGCAACCAGGAGTTCAACTCCTCCTGGATGGGACGCTAGTCCATCGCAGGTTACCTTCCTAGTATATTTGTACTGGTACCCATTTATACTGCTGGGTGAACAGCGGCACACTTGTGGTTGAGACCTTGCCCAGGGATTGTAGCACAGTGGGGTTCTCAGTGGGATTTGAACTCACAACCTCCTGATCATGAGCCCAGTACTCTAACCACTACACCAATTAGGATCAAGCTGCCAAGAAAATGAATGAATGAATGAACAATTGTACCAAGAAAATAGGCCAAGCAAGAGCAAAATAAATAAATAGCTCCAACAAAATGCAGTAAAGAAATACACAAAACTTTTTATTAAAATTTAATCTAATCACACCACAACTGCTTATTATCTGCATCATCTTTTCTTATAAGGGGCCTAAATTACTGCCATTGTTAATTATAAATAGCCTTAAATTTACACTGGTTAGCAAGCTTTGCTAAAACATCTGGGTCAAAGGACACGGAACATGGTAATGGATTGTACATGTACGTACTCATACTACAAGGAGGCCCAGACACTATGTCCATAACCAGTACTAGTCCATACTGAATATTCAGATGCCCCTTGAGACATTCCCCTTTACTCATTGCCCTTTATAAATTTACATCCTTTGGTGGATGCTTTTATCCAGAGCAACTTACAATTATCATTTTTATACATCTGAGCCATTGAGGCTTAAGGGCCTTGCTCAAGGGCCCAACAGTGGTGACATTTGGGGATTGAACTGCTGGCCTTCGGATCAACTATGCATTGCATTAACCACTAAGCCACCACTGCCCATAATGATAATCAAATTCGGACTAGCACAACCGCAGAGTTCGTTCAAGAATATTCAGAGCCTCCATAATTTTAATAGGATTTAAATTAGGGACTCAACACCGTCGTGTATTGGTTTGCATGTCTGAATTACTCCAAGAAAATCCTGGGTCCAAATCCTGAGCTTGGCAAGGGCAGTTGCATGCTCTGTTCATGCTTACATGGGTTTCCTCCTGGCACTCCAACAGTCCAAAAACACGAATGTTGGGTTAGTTGGCCTTGAATTCACTATACGTATTTTGTCCAGCTCAGTATTAGCAACAGGAATAAAGCTGGTTCTGCACCAATTTGTTCTGCACCTCGGACCTGAAAGCCTCTGTGTGAAGGGAGTCGTTATGTAAAATTGAGTTGTTATCTGTTGTACCTGTCTGGTGTACAGTGATACCGAGCAAGCCTTCTTTCAGTAGAAGTCTCTGACTGTCTCAAACAGCACCTTTATCTTTTTTTTCCACACAGAGGACACACTGCAGGATGAAACCCTGGACAAAATCTAAAATCGATAGCCTGGTCGATTTGAAGGTCAATTCTTAGTCTGGAATGAGGACGATGTTGTTGCTTTTTGTTTGTTTGTTTGTGTTTTGATACAAACAAATAATGTGCAATGATCTGCCGAGCTGTCTAAGGTGTACCCTGCCCTCGCCCGGCGTCGGCTGAGATGGGTGCCAGCCTCCTCCTCCTTCTCCTTCGCAGTTCCGAAAATAAATTAATGATGAATGACAAGCAAATAATGAAGAATTAGGTAAAGCAATAATTGGATCATTGTACATCGCTGATCATATATATAATCTCAGCAGTCTGTTTGCACAGGTGGGGTACACCCTGAACAGCTCATTAGGGCATTGCAGGGCCAACACATAACCATTCACAGATCCACACCTAGGGTCAATCTCGAATAGCCTAATGTGTATATTTGGCCTGTGGAAGGAAACCAGAGTACCTGGAGCAAGCACAAGCATGGGGAGCACATGCAAGTTTCACACAAAAACACTCGAACCCTGGACTTTCTCACAATGAGGAGGACATGATAACCACTACGCCAGCCTGACAACTCAGATTTGATATACGTGAACCAAAACAGGCTGGCACGGTGGCATAGTCATTAGTACATCCACCTCACAGCAAGAAGGCCAGCTCAGGCCTCTCTGTGTGGAGTTTGCATGTTCTCCCCGTGCTTTCATGGGTTTCCTCCGGGTACTCCAGTTTCCTTCCACAGTCCAAAAACATGCACAGTAGGTTAAATTACTGTTCCAACTCACCCCTAGATGTGAGTGTGAGTGTGAATGATTGTGTGAGTGTCGGCAGTGCGATGGCCTAACGGGCCATCCAAGATGTACCCTACCCTAAATCGGAGTCGGCTGAGATGGGCGCCAGCCTCCCCGGGAACTAATTCGGATTAAACGGTTCAGATTATGAATGAATGAATAAACTAAACCGATTCATTAATATCAATTATCCAATCAGACCTTTCTAATGTATAATCGACAAGTTATATTTAATTAAAAAGTCTTTGCTCTATTTCTAATAAATTGGAAATACATTGAAGAGTGAGGCTCAAAATTCTAGTCATTTGAATCCTGCTTGAGTTCAGATGCGGAATATTTATGAAGCCGAATTCGATGGTGGCTCTGTTGTTCTACTCCCTGCTGTTTTTAATATGCTGTTGGAATCAGTTGAGACACGACTTGTCTGCGCCACAAAGCAGTGCTAACCTCACTCACCCTTACATGCTAAAAGAAGGAAATCTAATTCATCTATAACATACTCTCAGCTAAAATGTTACATCAGAAACTTTTTCCAAGCTGAATCAGTTACAAACTTCTGTTGGAACACGGCACTGAAGATGCTCTTATTGCTACAGATAAGCCAACATGACAGGAGGCATTAAAGGCCATTACTCAAAGCCCGTGACTCATACAGTATATTAATGAGAGTCGTCTATCAACTCGGTGTTTACCTCAGCAGCAGTCCTCACTATGCACAATAGATTTATGCCTCCGTTAAACAAATTCACACTTGCCTTTTTCTCCAGAAGGATTTGGGGGTAACAAGACAGGTTTTTTTTTTTCCCCCGGTAGTATTAAATAAACCAGCATTGAAAAACCAACACCAAGGCTCCACCCAAATATGCAGACTTTCAAACTATTACTAGACAAATACATGTGCAGTATGGATGTCAGAAACCTCTTCTATAGGCAGAATACGTGTCTCCTGCCTACACCCAACTTCGGCTGAGATAGGCTCCAGCATCTCTGTAACCCTAGTAGGATAAAGTGCATACAGCTGCTGTAACAACAGCAATGCATCAATAATCATAAGTAAAATAGTCAACATGTGATGATGGAACCAAGTGGAAGAGAAGGCTCCCGACCTTCATGTATTCCTCCTACATTCCCAATGCATGATGTGCTGCATGTCGCACTGCTGGGCTCCTTGGCAAATGATAGCTCTACATTTTGTCCAGTCACTTCTGACTGAAGACTATTCCAGTAAGTTTTGTCTGAAAGCAAGGTACACCCTGAACAGCTCAACAGGGCCAATACACACACACACACACACACACACACTGCTGTGAGGCAAACCCCTCTTCATGGTTCACACTGATGCAAACACCTCCTTCTTTTTTCTTTTGGCTTTTTCCCTTTTTTCGGGCGTCGCCACAGTGAATCTGATTCGCACATTTGATTTGGCTTCAGTTATTACGTCGGATGCCCTTCCTGTCACAACCCTTTAGTAAGGGACAGAAACACACTGACGGCTATGCAGCTACTCTTTACAAAAGTCAGCAATGGTTCTTTTACATGCCTCTCACCATAGACAGTGAGAGACATGGCCGGCCATACCACAGATTGTCAGTGACAACCTGTCGAGAGTGGGACCAGAACCCCCAACCTTAGGATCAGCGATCCAGTTCTCTATACCACCAGACCACCACTGCCCCACGCTGATGCAAACACCATCATTCAATATTAGAGATCACTGGGCCAGACCAATTTAGACACACGTACACACGCATGCTCTCTCTCTCTCACACACACACACACACACACACACACACACACACACACACACACACACACACACACACACACACATTTATTCACATTTGCACATTGGGGCAATTGAAAATATTCAACTACGCTAATGTGTGTGTCTTTGGACTATGGAAGGAAACCAGAGTGCCTGGAAAAAACCCATCCAAGCACAGAGAAAATGTATCAACTCCACAGGGACATGCTCTTGCCAGTCTTGACTGACACTCGTACTTACTTACTGTGGGGCAGACATGCCAACCACGACGCCAGTGTGTCACCCCTTCAATGTAATTGAATAAATCTAATTGCCGATAGCTTAAAAACTAGTTACCTATAAATGATGTTCGCTTAAAGCTAACATGTCACTAAAGAGAACGTTTTATGGTGCCAATGAATAAAAAAATAATGTCACTTGCGTGCTACCTCCATTTGATTTATTTACATCCTATACAAGTTCCAGTGAACATTAATACTACTCCAGATAGTGATACGGAAACAATCTCGTATCTCATATTCCTCTCAGAGCCATGAGCACTGCAGTGTGTTAATATTTCATGAAGAGATCACACGACTGAAGGGGCACATATACAAGTTTTCTTGTCCATTATGATGGATGTGAACTGTCACGAGGCCCATCAGCCGTTTAATACAACAGGCCCCTCTGCGGTGTTGTCCCCTGTCCAGCTGCTTTCAGGCTACATTAGTGATGCCACATTAAACCAGGTATGACAGGAATATTTTACTCCTGCAGATGGCAAATCTGCAGTTAATTTAGTGACATTAGTGAAATATTGTTCATGGTGTCCTTCGAGGCTTGTTCAGAACCTCGGCATTATAATACTGTAGCTGGGCGAAAAGCATTTTTGAGATATTCTGGCCAAAAAGTGAGAATGTGTATGCAAAGGTCAACAAAGCATGTACTGTCACATTTACGTATTTCTTTATCAATGTTTCTGGGGCCGGTGGTGTAAAGGTTAGAGTGCTGGGCTCATGATCAGGAGGTTGTGAGTTCAAATCCCACTGGGACCCCCCCACACTGTGCTAAGACCCCTGGGCAAGGTCTCAACCACAAGTGTGCCTCTGTTCACCCAGCAGTATAAATGGGTACCAGTAAAAAATATACTGGGAAGGTAACCTGCGATGGACTAGCGTCCCATCCAGGAGGAGTTGAACTCCTGGTCGTTTCACGCTATGGAAACCAGGGATAAGCACCGGCCTGATGAGCCACTAGGCTTGGGTGTAAAAACCCAACAGACTTACCTATATCAATGAAATTATATTTTTAGGGACAGGATCTTATCATTTTCACTCATTTGCAGAACATCTAAATCCTACTACGGTTGTAAGGGATTTTGTAGCCTCATATTTCAGTCCACTTATTTTAGCTGACTCTGGGTGAAAGCAAGGTACACATCATAGACATCTCACCAGACTCTCGCACACCCAACACACACACACACACACACACACACACACACACACACACACACACACACACACAGCCTGTTAACCTAATGTACATGTCTTTGGACTGTGGGAGGAAACCGGAGTACCGGAGGAAAGGGACAACATTCTAACTTTACACCGAACCATCCTCAATGAGCCCAACTACTCAAACCTAGGAAATTCTTACTATGAAGTGAACGTGCTCGCTGAAACACTACGTGCCACTCACCTTAATATTTTCTAAACTTAAATGCTGTTAGATTTTTTTTTCAAATTCTCTATTTCTTATGATTCAGTTTATTATTATTATTATTATTATTATTATTATTATTATTGACAAATAACAAGTAAGCTAGCACGTTAGCATAGTAGTTAGCACAGCCACCTTCACTTTCAACAACATAACCTGAGTTCGATTCCTGGGCTCGGGCATTTCTGTGTGGAGTTTACATGATCTCCCCTTGTTTGCATGGGTTTCCTCCAGGTACTCCAGTTTCCTCACTTGTTAGGTTAATTGGCTGTTCTAACTGGTCAGTGTTTTGACTTTCAAAAGTTAATTTGTGAATATTTTGGCTCTTACTTGTCTAGATGCTGAACACGAGAGACCATTAAGAGTTTTTGTTTAAATGGTAAAACATAATTGTGAACGTCATGCACTGAAATGTTGGACTAGAACTGACAAAAAACAATGAACTAGTAAAATACATTTTCACTTTAGTTATGCTAGTTGTTTTTTTAACAAGTTACACCGACGTCCACTCACTATTGGACCAGTTTGTTTGTCGGAAAAGAGTCACTCGTTAGCTATTGTGCACACTAGTTCATATTTTCATCACACTGGTTGTACTACTTATTCAATATGTATGTGCAATTAGTTCAACAATGATGTAATGTACCATTAGTTAACATGTCTGCCAGTTTCACACTTCAATAGTTAAATGTGAGCTCATATGCTAAAAATATGAAAGCAACTCACTGATATTTGATGTATTTCATGCCTGACAGGGAAATAAATCAATATTGCAAGCTTTCCGTGAAATATCCTGGATAAACGATGACATCTAATTAATTACACAAGACAGCAACCCCTTCACACCATGGGTAATCAATCACATAGCACTGATTCTCTTAGCGCTGAGGATATGATTAGCAGGCAACAAGAGATTAAGTCTAATTGGCATGCATTTCTTTGTACAGATGCGCATTATTTATTATTCGGTATTAAACTATACGATAATCAAAATGGTACTCATTGGGTTTAAGGTACCTGCACTGTGCAGCATTCATAATGTAGTAAACAGGCCCTATAGGGATACTGATTTAATTACTCATGTGCTTTTCTTAACATTTGTTCTCTAATATGTGGATGTGACCAAATTAGAGAAAAACTCTCTTGTTTGAAAAATCGACAAGATAGCTGGCATTTGACCTTCAAAATTCACCCAAGGTCAAATGTATTTGTCTTATTTGAAAGTCCAAATGGTTTCCCATTATTGTTTTTATAATAACAGTGTGTCTAGCACCACTGATCTTTCGTAAAGAGTAGCTGCATAGCCGTCAGCATGTTTCTGCCCCTTGCTCAAGGGTTGTGTCAGGAAGGGCATCCAACATAAAAACCTAGGCCAAATCAAACGTGCGAATCAGATTATTTGCTGTGGCGACCCCTGAAAAAGAGGAAAAGTCGAAAGGAAAAGAAGAAAAAGAAGAATGTTAAGTGACCTTGCTCTGGCCTTGACCTTTGACTTGACATTCAAAAATCTGGGATTCGAGTAAGGTGGGGTCTCCAACAAGTTGAATGAAAATCTGTACATGGGTGTGGTCAGGATTTGGATCACAGACAAACAGACAGACAGACTCATAAGCGCCAGCTAGCACACCTCTATCACCGTAATAATATAATGGTATGGGACTTCATGATATTTGTGATATTATGCAAAGGAATTGTAAACAGTATTTTGGCAAATGAGATATCAAATTAATTTATCTCATACCAGGATGCATTATTGAAATTCAAACGAGTAACTGGACGCAGGGATATTGGCGCAGATATTCGAAATTTCAGTGCAAACTCATCACGTCCTTATTAATCAATCACAGCTGATAGATTCGATATTTTATGTTACTGAGAGCAAAAATGAAGGCGAATGATCATACACAGTGTGGTGTTCACTGTTTATTTAGTTTATCAAAATATTATCAGATACTAACAGTTATCATTATTTAATGATGGAAAAAAGGTGATGCCACTACATACTGTATCTGAATGGAGACTCCAGTGAGACTGTTTACACTGAGAACACAGTGAGACTTGTTTATTTCATCAGATGTGTCCCATGATAGTAATACAGCTCCATGCCATACTGTTACAGTGCATGAGCATGAAAATCCACATATATTCTTTCCTCCACTGAACTAGAACTAAAATAAATGTGTTATGCTTAATGACAAGAAACAGCCTTCAGCTAGAATTTCATCCTGCATGGTTAAACTGCCATCAAATACAGTCACCCAGAAAGCAATTTGTTGATCAAATGAGAGCAGATTGGTGCAAATCCATTATTTAAATCCTCTGCTTTCATATCCTTGTGTCTAAAATTAGTGGGGAGTCATGAAAAATAAATGTTGATTTGTCACCAACGGATGGTGTGTTTTGTTAAGTCTCAGAGATAATGGACTTAAAGTGAAGTTGTCGATAGGCAAGGAGACCTGAGACACTGAAAATATTCTGGAGGGTAAACTCGTACATCACACAGTCTAAGCTCACAGATCAATCTGCTTAATACACTGACGTATGACCCCAGGATACTCAAAACAATATAAACAAGAGTGGTCGGAGAGCGCGGGCACCACTATCACACTTATAAAAAATAGATTTGCACTGCCATGTTCTGTCATCTTCTTAACCAGTTTATACCTTATTGTGGTCACAGAGAAGCCAGAGCCTATCTCAGCCAACTGTACGTGAAAGCAGGGCACTCCTGCAGAGCTTGACAGACCATACTATGGTCAAAACATGCACACACAACCTGTGAAACTGGTTCACACTTGAGGAAATTAGTCGAATGTGCATGTCTTTAGACTGTGGGAGGAAACCGGAGTACTGGGACAAAACCTACACCAGCATGGGGCATGTGAGCATGCAAACTCCATTCAGAAACACCTTCGCTGAGCCTAGGACTTGAGCCCAGGACCTTTTTGCTGTGGGATGGAAGTGCTTACCTCTTCTCCACCTTGAACTGGATGAAACCTGTTACACATTAATCTGATCCTGAGTATCTTACATAGCAAATTTCATTTATTCATTCGGTCATTTTTTGAGCCTCTTATTCCTAATTAGGGTCGCAGGGAGGCTGGTGCACATCTCAGCTGACTCTGGACGAGGACAGAGTACACCTTGGACAGCTCGCAGGGCAGAAACACGCTGATGGCTATGCAGCCTATTCTTGACGGAAGTCAGCAATGGTTCTTTTACATCCTCTCACCACAGACAGTGAGAGATGTGGCCGGCCTTTAATAACCCAGTTAGATGCACTGGGAGGACAATGACAAACCGTTGAGAATGAGGCTTGAACTCCCAACCTTAGGATCAGCGATCCAAGCACCCTACCACCAGGCCACCACTGCCCATAGTGAAATTGAATTCATTTTGACAGAGAGTTGCTTTATTTTAAATTTACAGAATGTGATGGGAACGTCCTTAGGTCTACACCTGGCCATCATAAAAACAAACAAACAAAGAAAAAACAGATTCATTAAAAACTGTGGACAGGACGTTCGTAAGAAACAAACAAAAAATATCACCAATGAAACTATAATCCAGTGAACATCACTATTCAGTCATGCATTTTCTAAACCGCTTAATCCTATTAATGGGTCGCGAGGATGTTGGTGCCCATCTCAGCCGACTCTCGGCGAGGGCAGATTATATCCTGGACGGCTTGCCAAGCCATCGCACGCTGATGGCTATGTAGCACCTCTTTACAAAACTCAGCAATGGTTCTTGCACATGAAACTCTCACCACAGACAGTGAGAGCTATGGCTAGCCTTTGATAACCCAGTAAGCTGCACTGGTGAGACAGCAGTGACAACCGTTGACAGTGAGGCTGGAACCCTCAACCTTGGGAGCAGTAATCCAGTACCTTACCACCACTGCCCCTGCTATAGTCTATTCTGGAAAATTCTATCAGGTTATTCCTGTTTATTGGTTTTTTTTTGTGCTATCCTGACACTATACAAAGGTGAGTCTAAAAAAATCACCAAAAATGTAGAACACAATCAAACATGTCCTACATCAATATGTAGCTATACGTCACAGGTTCACATCCCTCATCCTCAACATAGTCATCATCTCTTCCAATGGCAGTGTTTCTCCTTACAGCAGTTTTCAGTTCCTCATTATCAATCTGTGCCTTTTTCATGGGACCAAATAGATGAAAATCTGAGGGTACAAAGGTGAGTACGGAGGATGCATCAGAGTTGTCTACCCCACCATAAAAAGGTTATAATATATAATCAGTGTGGGATCATATCAGATCAATATCCTGTTTTTTCAGAGCTGGAATACACACACACACACACACATATATATATATATATATATATACTTTGTAATCATTCTTCTGTAATCACCTGAAGAGAGGGGATGGTTTCACCACCCCTCGAAACAGATCTGTAGTGATAAATGGAGTTTCAATAGAAAGCCTTTGTCCTGTCCTTTTGTTTTTATATATATATATATATATATATATATATATATATAGAGAGAGAGAGAGAGAGAGTGCTTCTCAAAAATAAATTGCACCTTCGTTCCCCTCAGTTGTGTTTCATCTCTGCGTCATAGTCCCTCCCACTGAGGAAAAATGGAAACAATGAGAGGAATATGGACTTGAGGAAATGTGTTTTAAATGAGGCGTCATTTTATCTGATGAGTCACATGGAATGACTCCTGCTATGGGTGATGGTGACAAAGCAGACCCGCTCCATAAAAGTGTCTGAAGTAATATAATGGGGTGGGTTATTTATATGCTGGTGTGCAGCTCTTATGTATACGCACTCACAGCTGTATGAGCCTCAGCGCACCAATAAGAGAATTTCGACAGTCTGCCTGGATGGTGGATCAGAAGAACTTCCGGTTCAAGTGAGGATCAAGGAGAACAATAAATAAGGGCTTTAAGAAACACCCAGCGTAATACTGATGTGTGTGTGCAACTAGACCACACACACATGCACACACACAGAGAGAGAGAGAGAGAGAGAGAGAGAGAGCAAACATGGCATTTATCCTGGCTCAAAGCCGTAATTCTCTGACCTGCCTCTCACTCAGGTGTTAAAGACTGCAAACTATAAATAATGAGGAACTAAATGTTGGCAAATGATTATGTGCTTGGCATGAAAGCATAATTTAATAAAACATTTAGTCACTATTAAGCATCTTTAAAAAGTACAAAAGGGGAGAACGTCAATTCAACAAGCTTTCTGGTAGCCATTTATCTTTTTAACTCTAGGCAGTGTGTCTATAATTTACTGCCGTAGAAAAGACCTGAAACATCATCAAACATATAATAAAACTCAAATGGATCAGTAAAGCATCATTAGCCTGAGGCTACCTGCAAATATCTATGCTTACAGAGAACCCTGGCAGAAAATCCAGATTATCATCCTGTCCAACCAGCTTTGGAGGCCACTGAAATCATTTTAATTATAAAATCAATAGTAATGTCTTCAGGCTGTGAGAACCCAAGTTGGTTTCTTGCTCTAAGAAGAGACAATACAAAAAGAAATTAATGAAATTAAAGTTAAGGTTTGAGTAAACCCGACAAATGTAACGTTTCCATCTCCATCTGCATTTTCTTATCTCGTATATTCTGTTCAGTAGTCAGCAATAATGAGCTATTTAGTATTAAGCATATCTCTTTAATTCCCAGACATAAGAAAAAGAAAACATTCACTGAAAAAAATGGTAGAAAAACCCCACTGGAAGAGTAAAATCACTGCTAAATGATCTAATAAGGATTTTTCCAAGATGTATAGGGAGAAGCATCACATCAACAGCTTGAAAATGATCCATTAAAATAGCATTTTCTTAAAGTGAAGTGAAAGGGGAAACTCATCTTAAAGGCATGATCCTATGGAGCTTTTCATTATCAGGTGTTTTTTATTTACATTTATAAGGTTGTGGTCTGCTAAAATCTGTTTGTGTAATCTCCATTAGCCAGTTTAAAAAGGCCACTGTTTCGCTCTCACTAATGTAATAGATGATTAGAATAGGACAATAATCTATCAGTTCATATAATGCAAGATAATGGCAAAAATGACAGTAAACAGATATTAATCTAAGAAATCAGAAATGAACTACTGGACATCTAAATAAAATAAAACTAGTTAGATTTACGTGTACTACAAGTTAACATTCACATATAGCAGGTACTCTGATTTCCTCCACAATCCAAAGACATGTAAAGTAGGCTAATTGACTGTTTCATATTGTAGCAAGGTGTGAGTGTGAATGGTTGAGTGTGTTTCCCAGAAATGGCCTGACGATCTGTCCAGGGGGTACCCTGCCATCGCCTAGAGTGAGATGGGTGCCAGCCTCCCCTTGACCCTAATTAGGACTAAGCGGTTCAGAAAATGAATGCATGAATGAATGACTGAGAATCAGTTATCAGATGTTTAATTAAATGAATAAACAGGTATTAAATACTTGAAGGAATATTTAACAGGATACAGAACTGACTGTACGGTGCATATGAGATGGGTTTATCTTGAATTCTCTTTCTACTAAATCTTTTAAGAGGTTTATCATAAATCTAATGGCTTCAGGCATGGAACGTGTTTGTGCTTTCGTAGAGTGTGTAATCTCTTAAATAATCTCTCTCTTACACACATAAACAGAACACTGTACATACGGATTTGGTGATTTCTTCTTTTTGCCGTGTCACTTTTTCCGCAGGTCATCAGAAGAACAGAGAGATGTACCTCTCGGGGCAGCTTGTAGACGTGACTAAAGTGAGTATTGAGAATATCATAGCTGATTGCTGAGAGGAATAGAACAGACATGCCGCGTCTTATACGGACGCTCCACATAGAATGGGGTAGGCGGGATGGAGGCACAGTGGTTCATTCAGGTGACAGGATGGTGTAGTGGTTAGCATAGTTTGCCTCACAACAAGAAGGTCCAGGTTTCAAATCCCAGGTTCGGCTTGTGTACATTTCCTTCTAGTACTGATGTCCAAAAACATGCACAGTCGGCTAATTGGCTGGGTGTGAGTATGTGTGGGGGGGGCATTTGTGTGTTGCCTTGCAATGGTCTGGTGAACAAATAGCTATAGTATGTATAGTATAGTAAAAGATGGGTAAGTGTACAAGTGCTTGTATCAAAGGGTTCATTCATTCATTTTCTAAGCTAATTAATCCTAATTAGAATCAAGGGGATGTTGGCCCCATCTCAGCTGACTCTGGGCGAGGGTGATGTACACCCTTCACGGCTCAGGCCATGTCCAGTTGTTTTTATAATTAAATTATATATTTGAGCTCTGTCTCCTCACGAAAAAAAACGAAAGCATGTTATCGCCATCATCAGCTGCGGAATCTGTGAGATCATTACTGAGAAAATGTACTTTGGGAAATTTACACAACTCCACAGCCTGACACAAAATAATTGCTTTGGCTGAAAGGTAATTTCCCTCTTCGAGAAGCACAGTTTTGCTCCACTTTGTTATTTACGAAGGCAGGTCATTTCTGTCCTGCTGTTTTAACACAGCTCAGGGTTTTGAATCTCAGAGGAGATGCCGGGTCCATGTCTAACTCAAAAAGCCAAGGTCACAGAGTCACAGCAATGGGAAATATTTCATCACCTACTCACCAGGGCATTGTGGGTAACTATTCTGACAGGTCTAGACTGCTTGCTCTGACTTTTCTCTACCTTCCGAATAACAGTAAAGCAGAACACAGTAATAAAAATAAGTTATTCTATAGATTCAGTAATGGTTGTCTACTGACCAGGTATTGACCTCTGCTTCAGTTATCTGTAATTATGATCAATACCCCTGCTATGTATATATTATCCCCATAATGAAAGAGCATGATTCCATAGTGATGGACCCAGATAATATAAAAACCTTAAAGTAAAAATCTACCTTGCGTACATTTATAGTTAATCAATATAATTAACCTCAGATCTCCCACAGCTGCAGGGAATTACTCTGTAATGAAATTCTGAGTTAGCTTTTAGCCGTAATTTTTTCCTTACGCTTCACTTTGGTCGAAGCTTCCGAAATGACCCAGGATGCCCTTCTGAAAGTGCTGTAGTAGGAAGCAACCCTCGTCTCACATCTGCATCTGTAAACATTCTACTCAAATCCATCAGCATACAAAACTGTCATATTTCATCTCTTAACAAGGAACGGCACGATGGAGCAATGATTAGCATGTCCGTCTCACCCCAAGAAAGTCCTGAGTTGGGGCCCGGACTGGATGAGGCACAAAGACATGCAGATAAGGCTGACTGGCTGTTCCAAATTGTCCCTACACCGATTTTCTTCCACAACATGCACATTAAGGCAACTAGATTTCCAAATAGCCAGTGAGTGTGAATGTGAGTGAGAATGGTTGTTTGTATCTGTTCACGGTGTATACTGTCTCTCGCCCAAAGTCAGCTGGGATTGGCTCCACCTTCCCCACAACTCTAACATGATATTGGTTTATATAATGGATGAATGGATGGAAGTTATTCCTTATGTTTGAGAATAGAATCAAAATGCTTCCCGTTAAACTCTTGTGCAACTGTGCTAACAACAACAGTGTAACGTTATCTCAACACATGAACTCGAACTTCGCACAGAAGCAATTCACATTTTATTTAACATTAGAATCATTCATTCATTATCTATGACACTTATGTTGTCAGGAAGCTAGACAGGGGTACACCCTGAACAGTCTGCCAGTTCAGAAAAGGGCCAAACCTCAAACATACACAAAACCATTCGCAGTCACACCTAAGGGTAATCAAGAATATACACTTAGCCTAATGTGCAACCAGAAAATATAAAACACAGAGGAAACCCACACAAGCAAAGGGACAGCATGCAGACTTCACATAGTAATGCCTTTGGTGACTATGGGGCTCGAAAAACCCAGGATCATCTGGATGTGACACAAGTGTGTTAGTCACCATGCTACCATTGGTAACGCATCCCAAATAACCCAGTACATGCATGTCGAATGTGTCTCAAGGTGAAGTGTTTCTTCATAGCAACAGCTGAAGAGTTCAGATGCAAAATCCTCTAAATCCACTTGAGGTCTTTTGTTTTAAATGAGTTTTTTTGGAGAGAACATTATATTAATGTTCTCCTCGTCCATTTCTATCATAATAGATGCTAGTGTCTCATTGAATAAAAGGTCAGAATTTCAAAAAGCTTATGTTTATTTAACTAATTAATTTCATCAACAGCTAATTATATTTGGTTGCAAAACCCACTAAATCCATACTGGATTTTTTGCAAAAACCTCTAAATCCAAATAAATGGCCAAACAACAAGGAATTGTCTGAAAACATTATAAAATGGTGCTGTTATCATCTGATAAATAGTGGAGCTGGTGATGTAGTGGTTAGAGTGCTGGGCTCATGATCGGGAGGCTGTGAGTTCAAATCCCACTGAGACCCCCACTCTGCTAAGACCCCTGGGCAAGGTCTCAACCACAAGTGTGCCTCTGTTCACCCAGCAGTATAAATGGGTACCAGTAAAAATATACTGGGAAGGTAACCTGCGATGGATTAGCATCCCATCCAGGAGGAGTTGAACTCCTGGTCGCTTCATGCTACGGAAAATGGGGATAAGCACCGGCCTGATGAGCCACAAGTCTCAGGTGTAAAAACCCAACAGACTTACCTACCTATCATCTGATAAGATTAGACACAATGTCTCACCTGCAAAACAATGTCAAGAGAACCTGCTTAAGGGGCTAACAGTCCTTTTTAACCCCCTGACTTTAGGGCCAGCATGGACGCTTGCTTAGACCTCAACTCCATATAACGGGCAGAACTTTTTGGCCTGCGGTGTTTACGTTTACCTGTCGGTGAAACCATCACAGGCTCATCCATTTCATCGAAGCCTTCCATGTTTCTGCTGCAAAATTACCGTAAAATTTACCCCACTTCAGCAGCTAACCATGGGTGCCGCCATGTTGAGCATCACATGATCTGATGCGCAATTTTGATTAGCGGAATGAATATTGCGGATTCTGATAAATTATGTAAATGGCGTTTAGCGAATCTTGATAAAAAACGATGTTTTCAGGTCCGTAATGCATGGGATATAGCGGGTTTTGCAACTAATTTGATTTGATAAGTTTGTACTTAGAGGCAAGAGCTACCATTTGGCAGCACCATCTCAATTTTTTTGTGATGGAGTTTAGCGGGTTTTGCGCCTGAACTCTTCAACTGTAAATTCAAAAAGCACAGAACAGCTTAAAGAAGACAACATTCAAAAAAATTTCTACATTTTATGTTGATACTAACTGACGATTGATGAAATGGAGTCCAGTTTATAAAGCTATGAGTCACAGTCCACTGTATCACTCACATTAAATCGGAATCATTCTCCCGATCTGTTACTTTGCCTTAAAAATTAAGCAATCAGTGTGACACCTTGCTGCAAGCACCACATTTACAAATAATTATCCATTCACACATTATAACCGGGACATTTTTCAGAAAGTCTTTCACTTCAGTCCGGCTGAATTATTTCATGTTCCTATTTTCTGTGCACATACTTTTAGTCACTTTCCATCACAGATATCTAATTATGTCATCCTGAAGGTCTGCCTGAACCTCATCGCCTCTTTGACAGTTTTAAAATTGAAGGCTCTGTTAGGAGGGAGTTTTGTGATGCTAAATAGAAACGTCTTCAATCAGTGTGTTTGTTACTGCAGCAGAAGGAACGAGAGCTCATTCATGTAGACAGACAATCTTAGTGATGATGATGATAATGACAGCTATAAAAGTGTACTAAAGGATTACTCACTCCTTTGCCAAACTGTTGAATCCTACCAATATTGTGTGAAGGCTGAAGCCTATCTCAGCCAACACTAGGCCAAGGCTCGGTACACCTTATATGGCGCACTTACATCTAGTGGCAATTAGCAGCAAATTAGCCCAATGTGCATGTCTTTGGACTGTGGGAGGAAAGTGGAGTACCCGGAAAAACCCCACGCAAGCACAAGGAGAATGTTCAAACTCCACATGGAAATGAATGAGCCAGGGACTGAAATCCAGCGCCTCCTTGCTGTGAAGCGAACATGCTGACCTCTCCACCTCTGTGCCTCCCAGAAAGATTTACCTGTACAAATTCTTTACATTCTTAATCCACCTGATTGAAATGGATATTTGAAAGAACAGAACAGAGCAATGAGTCACTTTAGCTATAAAACAGTATAATGGCTCCCAAGTGGCGCATCGACAAGGTGCATGACTATTAACCTGGAGATCACAAGTTCGTATCCGGTTTAATGCCACAGCCGCCTGTAGCTGGGAATCCATGGGAGCTAATTGGCTGAGCTCTCATGGGAGGGAGGGAGGGATGGCATATGCTCACCTCCCTGTCATTCACTGAGATTGCCAGCCAAATTTTGCAGTCTAACACACTCGGAAAGAAAATGGATAACGCTTTCTCTCCGAGTGTGTTAGATTGCAACCAAATATACATGCCACAGTTTGAAAAGAGGCGGGTGGCTAGCATGTCACATATCGAGTGTGTGCATGCTTTCGCCCCTCCCTGTTTGTTGGTGGTCATGTGATAGGGAAAACTGTATATTCAGTGTCCAGACATTTACTTCACTTCTTCATTTATCCCTTAACATTCAAGGATGTCTTTGGGGCGCCTTCATGGCAAGACTTGGGCTGATTTTGGCCTGGTGGCGCCCATCCCTCTCCAGGTCGTAGAAACACACTGACGGCTTTGCAGCTACTCTTTACGAAAGTCAGCAATGGTTCTTTTACATGCATCTCACCATAGACAGTGAGAGACATAGCCCGCCTTTGATAACCCAGTTAGCTGCACTGGGGGGACAGTGACAACCCTGTGGGGACTCGAACCCCCAACCTTAGGATCAGCGATTCTGCGCCCTAACCACTAGACCACCACTGCCCCAGACATTTAATTGCCTTGAGCTAAAGCCGAGGCTTTCAAACTCGCCGTGCTTTTTCGATATTGCCATATTATGAAATTGTCCTTTCATTGGGAGCGTCTGGACCCCAGTGGCCTTTTTTTACTATATTGGATTTGTCAAATGTTCTTGCTAGTGGGAGCATCTGTTCCACCGTTGTGTTTTTTGTGCAGACCTTGTGCTTGGTAAATAAATAGTTTTTATTTGCCTCCACTTAATAGGAGCAGAATATTATAGCGAGTGTTATCATCCTAAACACACGGTAACATGGCTCCTGTTTGTCAAAACAAATTTGCACTGTTCAGTACAGATTTGCTGGAGCTACTTTCCCCTACATTTGGTATAGATTTAATGGAATTTTAAAGCTGTTCATGTGCTGATTTTATGTACCTCATGCAAGTGGCCTGATAATAATATTATGAGGAGGTTCTAATTCAGTGTAAAATATGCATTCGATTTATAAAGAACATCTTTTCAGGAGCAGTAATATTGGGTAGGGTCTTCTTTTGGTCTCAGAGCAGTCTTAATCCTTCTTCTTAATACTGCAAATATCCCTTTCTCCCACATCACAATCGTGCTCGATTGGATCTGGTGACTGGGGAGCACTTTGAAGTACATTGACCTCATTGTCACGCTCTTGGATGCGATTTGAGCTGGCTTGTGCTCTGTTGCATGGCACATTATCCTGCTCTAAGTAGCCATTCTAAACTGAATAAATGGTGGCCATAGAGGAGATATACAGTTCCGTCTCGGAGGGCAGTGGAGGCCTGGTGGTAAGGTGCTGGATTATCGATCCCAAGTATGGGGGTTCAAGCCCACTGTCAACGGTTGTCACTGCTCTCACTCCACTGCAGCTAACTGGGTTATCCAAAAGCATGACAATGAGGCCAATGCACTTCAAAGCACTCCCCAGTCACCAGATCCAACTGGGTTATCAAAGGCTGGCCATGTAAAAAAGAACCATTGCTGACTTTTGTAAAGAGTAGGCTATGTGTTTCTGCCCTGCGATAGCCTGGTAAGCTGTCCATGCTGAGATGGGCACTAGCCTCCCTGCGATCCTAATTAGGATAAAGCAGTTAGAAAAATTAATAAATGAGTTTGGTAGACTGATCAGCCATAACATTAAAACTACTGCTGAGTAAAGAGGATAATAATAATGATCAGCATGTTACAATGTAAAGTGGTGGGAGAAATTGGGCGACGGGTCAAGAGTCAGAAAATAGGCAAACATACAGATCCGAGCTCTGAACCTTTGGTTTAATCTCTTAGAAAACATACTGTAACACAAACTGATTTAAAAATGAAGGCTGGCAATGATAGAAAGGTTGTAGCTTGCCGTGTGTGAGGCTGTGAAACCACAGATTGGTCAGAGTGCCCATGCTGACTGCTGTCCACCACTAATGCTGCCTACAATTGACTTGTGAGCAGCAGAACTGTACCATGGAGAAATGTTCATCATGTGACTGGCTGTGTGTATGTGTCACTCATTATGAAAGAAATTGCACCAGGATGCACAATAGGAATAAGGTCAGTAAGGGCACATGATGCTCTAAGCAGTGTTCTGGGGAATCTGAGTTCATGGGGTCGGAGGTACTTACCAGGTGAGAGGCATATATCATTGTGGTAGACTGAGAATACCACTTCATGGCAGCAGTATTACCTTTTGCAGTGGCCTACTGCTGCATAGCTACTGTACTCCATCCATTCATTCATTCACACACACACACACACACACACACACACACACATATATATATATATATATATATATATATATATAAATATAAATATATATATTTTTTTTTTTTTTTTTGCTGAACTCTTCATTGCGTTCTAGGGTTGTGGGAGGATTAAGCCTATTTTAGCCAACCCTGGGTTAAGACAGAGTACACCCAGAACACCTCCCCAATTCACTGAAGGGCCAAACTACAAAACCATTCACACTCACACCTTGGGGCAATTCTAAACAACCAATTAGCCCAACGTGCATGTGTTTGGACTGTGTGAGAAAACCAGACTACCTGAAGAAAACCCACACAAGCTCAGGGAGAACATGTGATTTTTACACATTAATTTCATTACCAAGCTCAGAACTCAAACTCAAGACTGTCTTACTGTGGTGTGAACATGCTAATCACTATATCACCCACCATGCTAAAAATATTTTTTTTCAAGAAATGTTTTGGTGAACATGACAAAAACTTGACGATATAAATTTATCCACCAGGTTCTCCACATTTCAATTTAATTGCCCAGCTGTATAATGTGCTGGAAAAACAAGTAAAGATCCACAAAGGACCCAATTTACTTACTACAGGAAATAAAGGATCTGATGCAAATGTCATGGTGTCAAATACCATAGCACACCCATTGTTGATGTTCATAGCCATTGAGTCATTGACTTGATGGGTCAGAGCTGTTTAGGTGGCACAAGAGGGATGAAGACATATTATGATAAATCAGTAAACATGGCAGCACAAATCCTCAGACATGACTGTAGAAGTTAAATCATGCCTGATTTGAATTCTATTCCTTTCCTCATCATGTCACTAGCAGTCGATGGATTTGGTAGCAAAGCAGGATGGGTCAGTGGATTTAATCCTGTAGAAACCAACACTCATTATATCAAGCAACAATTTTATCAAATGCCACATTCTGTGCACAATGGAACCTCAGCTTCAGGAGTGGAACCTCTCATCTACTATTGTAACCCATCCACCTCAATGACTCTTGGGTTGTAGACTTGCAAAGGCCTTTATTTAAATTATATTTATATTTACATTTACAGCATTTAGCAGATGCTCTTATCCAGGGTGACTTACATAAGAGCTTTAAAGTGTCTATCAGTGAATATATTCTTGTACTGGTTTGTTAGAACACAGACTAAGAATACCGTCAGTCCAACTCAGATGGGAGGGGTTGTATTTTTTATTTTTATTTTCTTGTGAGTGTGTTTTTGTATAAAGCATAGTGCTTATTTGAAGTATTGCTGATAAAGGAAAGTTTTAAGCCGTCATTTGAAAATACTCAGTGACTCAGCCATCCGGATGTCCAGAGGATGTTCATTCCATCACCTTGGAGCCAGAACAGAGAAGAGTTTATATGCATTTCCCCCTTGTCTCTTGGTAGAGGCGGAATTAGTCTCACAGTGCTAGAGGATCTGAGAGAACGTGATGCAGTGCAAGGTGTGATAAGTGCTTTGAGGTAGGAAGGTGCAGGTCCAGTTTTGGCTTTGTAGGTAAGCATTATTGTTTTAAATCGAATGTGAGCAGCTACAGGAAGCCAGTAGAGAGATTCTAGTAGTGGTGTGGTGTGGTGTGGTGTTTGTAAATTTGGGAAGGTTGAAAACAAGCCATGCAGCTGCATTCTGGATCATTTACAGAGGTCGAATAGCGCTCAGAGGTAGACCTGCCAGGAATGGGTTGCAGTAATCTAGTCCTGAGATTACAAGGGATTGAACAAGTATCTGAGTTGCCTTCCTGGAAAGAAATCGAAAAATCCTTTCAATGTTAAAGAGAAGAAATTGACATGATCGAGAAAGATTAGTGATAGGAAAAGAGTAGGACAGGCACTTAAATTACTGCAGCCTTCCAGTCAACTCTAATCACTTTGGCTAAGCTTTTCTAGCCTTTTCTTCTTCTTTTTTTCTTTGATTTGCTCAGTTTCAGAAAGTATGGTTCATAGGGGTGTGCTCTGCTCAGGGATCCTGCCTGACCCGTCTTAAAGAACATTTATACAGCATATGTCATGCATTTAAGTGATACATACAATTAATTTAACAAAAATTACTATAAGAAGCACGAAGGCCAATTTTATACTATGGATTTCTAGCGGAGGCCGAACAAACGTGGTCCAACCATTTTTTTCCGGGAAGTGACGTGAACTCGTTGGGTTGTCCAGCTCAAGTAACCAAGCTGTGATTGAGATTATAGATTATAAAACTCACCTCATACTCAAGGCACTTACCTTTAACTGCTTCCTTTTGATGAGCTACTGCTCTTGTCCATCATCATCCTTTGACCTTTTATGAAGGAATTACATCAGAACAGTGTCTGGTTTTAAACGTAAAAGCTTGGGCTTCAGCAAAGGGCCAGCATAGGGTCAACACACACACAACCATTCAGACTCATAACATGAAGCTGTTTATTATAATACAGAGGCGTCTACAATGCAGCCATAACTTGGTAAGTGCATTTATAGCAATGCTGTGCATGGGTGTGAATCAGTGAGTAGAGCTTATGGAAATGTATTAAATGGGGGACTCAAATCTTCATCCGACTTACAGAATCTGAGTTATGTGATGGTATTTTACTGGAATTATATTTGGAAAAGATCGGGACCTTTAGAGGCTGTCTACGCAAGTATCCGAGTTATGCGACTTTGACTTATCTGATGTTTACTTTATATGATATATATGATTTTCATGTCTTAAAATTAATGCAATCCTCAAATGGTCATCCATCCATTCTGTCCATAATATAACACTCAGTTCCTGTGACTATGGTGTTCCTGAGACAACATGGAAGCTGCTCCAATGCCCTAAAACTCAAGCATGACCTCCTCTTTAATAACACAGTACACATGCCTCCTGCTGTTTTGATTAATGAAAGCCCCTGCTGCATATCAATAGTTCTCATCAGCCTCACTGTCACATCCAAGGTTATTGTTCTCATTCTGAATAACTACATTACAAAGCACTGTTCAATATCATGGATTTTCCCAGTGATCCATCGTGCTCTATTCTAGACGGCTGTGAGATTGATTTTCTTTTAATGATTGTGAAACATATAATAGAAACATAAAAGGTCGGTTTCTCACACGGTGATGAAAAATAATCATAACGAAGCAACACAATGTTGGTTCTCTGTTTTCTGAGAATCTATGAATAGTTCTTTCGATACACAATACAATAGGCTTCTGTCCATTATATTGAACGTGTTTAACAGATGCATTTTCTGCAGTTGTAAGAAAGTAATCATTAATATTGTATATTACATGGGAATAGTGCAATTTGATGAGGGGGAGGGGTTTTCCATGTCAAATCATTTCCTGTAAACTTTTCATCAGCCAGTTTCATATTTTACTCAAAAATGTATGTTTGATCCTATAATAATGGGAAATCTTTACCTGAAAATTTCAGCAAGAGGACGAGTATTGTTGATTTAACAGCTACTTGAATTTTGAAACAATTGTGGTTGTTTTTGTAACTATGAGCTAAAATGGGATTTCTACTATGTTATAAATCCTAAACTGCCCAGCATAGTATTATGAAATTTCTTATATAGATGAAAGAAAATACAGAGACTCGACTTCTGCTTTCATATTCAGGATGAGATGAACTATCAGTGGGCTTTAGCTTATTAAGATTAGGTTTTTTTTTTTTTTAAACACCATTTGATTCCCATAAAATATACATAAATGAGGTTCAAAGGACCCACTGCTGATTTTTTTTTCTCATTAATAGGTTGGTCTAGTTTCTATTTCTATAAAAATTTGGTCTACAAGTCTGTCACTGTACACCATGCAGTTCGACAAAATCTTACTTTTATTCATTTTCTTCAAATTTCAAGGAGCCATATGTCTAGGCGTATTGGTTACATGGACATAAACTTCACATAAGATTCTTATCTCTGAATTTCTGTCTGTGTAAACTATATGGAATGATCCTTGTCTATTTTCAAGTAAATAATGTTTAAATCAAAATGACAGACACACACAGTTTGTCAAGGTGGCTCAAGCATACAGTGTCCTTGTTGTCATGCTTTAAAATGAAAATAATAAAAAAATATTCTTCTGTGTTCGTGTTGTCTGTGTCTGTGCTATGTTGTCTGTCCTCTGAATGAAAATGCTAAACTCACTCCTGTACAGCTCTCTGCTCTGTTATTAGGTCTCAAATCACACAATCGACTTGCACTGTCTTTATTATGGTTAAAATATATAAATATTTAATTTTAATCTGTTTTTTCTCTCTTCTATATAGTGTTGCCGTGTTCCTTCCATCATTTCTTCATAATGCTTGTCAGCAGCATATCTCCTGAAAAAAGCACCACTGAATACCAAACATTGTCTGTTAATACAACTGGGGATGATGGAGTGGTTCATGGAGTGCCCAGTATATGTCCACTCACCGTCACCTTTGACCTCCAACATGAAAAATGCTTGACCACATCATATCACCTGATCAACATCTGTGAATATCCACCTTGATGTGGGAGCACATGGGGGGATGGCGGGGTGATACATAAGTGTTTTATGTCCATCTGACCTTCACCGTAACCTTTGACCTCAAACATAGAAAATGCTTGTAGAGAATACAATACCAACTGTGAATCATGATGGAAGAACTGCCATGATGTGTATTCAGAAAGATTTGGATGTAGCAGGACTTTGGAAAAGTAATTGCAATTATTCCAATTTAAACCAATGAGAATACATAGCCTATCTATCTTCTTTTAAATTCAGTGTTTTAATTATTCATTCAGTCTTTCATTCATTTTCTGAACCACTTCATGCTAATTAGTATCATGGGGAGGCTGGCGCTCATCTCACTCGACTCCAGGTGAGAGCGAGAGTGGAGTACATCCTGGACAGCTCGCCAGGCCATCGCAGAGCAGAAACATGCTGACAGCTATTCAGCTCCTCTTTAGGAAAGTCAGCAATGGTTCTTTTACATGATAGACAGTGAGAGACATGGCCAGTCTTTGCTAACCCATTTAGCTGCACTGGGGTGGAGGGGGGGCAGTGGTGCTTAAACCCACAACCTTGGGTTCAGTAATCCAGTGCCTTGCCATCGGGCCACCACTGCCCCATTGGTTTAATTGGACACTTTCAGGAAAGTCCATTGTAAAAAAAAAAAAAAAAAAAAAAAAAAAAGAATGAAAATAGCCTCAGGGGGCAGTGGTGGTCTAGTTGTATAGGGCGCTGGATCACTGATCCAATGGTTGGGGGTTCGATTCCCACTCTCCACAAGGTTGTCACTGTCCTCCCCAGTGCAGTTAACTGGGTTATCAAAGGCCGGCCATGTCTCTCACTGTCTATGGTGTGAGGCATGTAAAAGAACCATTGCTGACTTTCGACAAGAGTAGGCTGCAAAGCCGTCGGCGTGTTTCCGCCCTGCGATGGCCTGGCGAGCTGTCCAGGGTGTACGCTGCCCTCGCCCGAAGTTGGCTGGGATGGGCACCAGCCTCCCGCAACCCTAATTAGGATTAAGCGGTTACAGAAAATGAACTGAATAGCCTCACTACAGCTGATGACTGGGGCATCTGCGTACCATGAACACATTGTCTGTCTTGTATTTTCTTAGTTTATACTTAAACTTTGAATGAGTGTTTGAACAAACCTTAATTGAGCCAGAGTTCTCACCTGTCCATGGAGAAAGTTCGAACTCTGGATAAGTACTTGGATGAGTATGCCTAACACTCTGCAATGTCGTACAGCACTAAACTCACCTGAACTGTCTCTGTCATGGTTAAAATATGTAAATATGACAGATTTCCTTTCGGCTTTTTACTTTTATCAGGTGTCGCCACAGCGAATGATTCGCACGTTTTGATTTGGCATAGATTTTTACGACGGATGCCCTTCCTGACACAACCCTTTAGCAAGGGACGGAAACACGCTCACGGCTTTGCAGTTCCTCTTTAGAAAAGTCTATGGTCTCACTGTCTATGGTGAGAGACATGGCCGGCCTTTGATAACCCAGTTAGCTGCACTGGCGGGACAGTGACAACCTTGTGGAGAGTGGGACTCGAACCCCCAACCTTCGGGTCAGCGATCCAGCATCCTATACGACTAGGCCACTTCTGCCCTGGTTAAAATATGTAAATATAATTGTAAAAAATGTATTTTAGTTTGCTTTTCATTACGTTTCCAATCGTATTACCAAACACTGAAAGGAGTAAATAAACTCTATTGTACAGCTCGTAACTTCTACACCTGCCTGTGCTGGGATCTCGCCTTTGTCATGAATTAATAATAAATAAATAAATATTTATTTTAGTGTGCTTTTTATCTGAAGTGCCAGTGTAGTTTATAATGCAGACATCATGGATGATGCTAAAATATTTCCATTTAGCCCATAAATGCTTGGTTGTTGTTCGCTTGGTCATATTGCACTAATCTGATGCTGGAGAAATATAAGATGAAGTATTAGTACTGTTGTTCTTCACGAATATCCATAGAGTCTGACCATGAGGTAATATTGTTCCCCGCAGAACCGACAAAAATGGCCTAAAAATAGCCTGGCTTTAATTTAGAAATCTGTCGAAACAGCTGAAAAGCTCAAAACAAACCTCACGGGCTAATAAGATACGGTGTCAAATCACAAATACAAATGTGTCCAATTTAAGAAACAAATTCCTTTCTGAGGGCACTTCCTGGAGTGGAGAGCACTCAGTCTCCCGTTGATAGCTGATTAAATATTAGCATGAGACCAACGAGACACACTGGATTTATTACCAACGCCTTTGAGGTGCTCTGTTTAGTGGAAGCATTTTTAAAGTAAATGACTCTGGGCTCAGGAGACCTTCTCACCACCTCTACCACTACACACGAATAAGCAGAGAGACTCCGTGTGTTTGATGAAAATAAATATCTAAGAAATGCAAATGAGGAAGATGAATCTGGGTCACACTTTCAGAAACGATGTTCAGCAGGGAGGGAGGACGGGGTAGAGAAGTTTATTTAACTGACACGAGAACACAAAGCGCACCAAAGAGACATCTAATCAAGTCTTATTTACTCTGGTCCAAGAATCGGTGCAGTTCTGGTGTGAGGTGTCCATTGAATGTGAGCGCTCACTAACGTATTTGCTGAACTGCATCATTGTATTAGGGTCACTGGGAGGCTGGTGTCCTTCTCAGCTGGCATTTGACAAAGGCGAGGTGCACCCTAAATGGCTCACCAGAACATTGCAAGTCCATCAAACAAACAAACACACACACACACAGGGGTAATTTGGAGTAGTCCATTAGCCAAATGTGCATGTTTTTGGACTGTCAGATCAAATACACAAGCACGGAAAGCATATGCTCCACCTAAAAACTCAGAAACTCCACCCAGAGAGACTCAAACCCAGAACCTTATTGTAGTAAGATGGACATGCTAAGTACTGTGCCACTGAGCTGCCCTGTCGGGAAGCGGCTCACATATGATACCACACTGACCTTCATCTGTGTCTTTGTCACTATTTTTTATTCAAGGAAAGATTAGTTCTGATTATCTAACATGTTCTTGCTCATCAAGGAAGGCAAGACATCATGTCTGTTCTCAGCGGTTCTCCATCTCTGAGGTATTTCTAACCTCGTTTTGTCTTACCTTCCATTCAGATGGCTGTTTAATCTGATTTCAGAGCTGCAGTACCAGATGAACACAATAAGACCCAAACCTAATCTAGTTTCTCTGTCTCACAGTAACCAGATTCTTTGTAATACTCTACCAGATGTGCACTGTAGTACAGATAACAATTGATCATCCAGTGGATTTGAACATAATAAGGTCAGTTACAGACCAAATAGAAGGATTTATGAACAGATGACGCCAACCCTTTAAGCTCAGCCCTGAGGTCCATTCCTCACAGTTATCTTAGGAACTTGGCATGTTTAGATTTAGAGGTATAGCAGCGATGAATATCTATAGTAAGAGTCTCGTGCTATCTCTCAACACCAGTGTCATGGCCATTACACGGCTGAGGCAGGAGTCACCATCTCTAATGCAGATCACAGTCCAGATGATGCTATGAACACACTCACCTGAAGCAGTAGTTCATTGAGGCTCATTTAGTGACACTACATAATGTTATACCAGTGCATCTCAATTACTTTCTGTGGCGCCCCCTGAAGGAAGTAAAAAATATTTCATCCCCCCACCGCCCCGCGAGTGACTATAAATCGTATTATTTGTCTATAAAATTATTAGTACACCTCTACATATCATTGTATCTTTATTAAGATTAAAAAAAACAAAAAAAAAGAATGAAATATAGTTCAACTTACAATAAAGAAAAACTTCTTTAACATTGTTTGTTAATCTGTAACAGAAAAGATTTAAAGTGCACCAATGTGCCTGAAATAATAATAAAAAAAATCCTTACTTAAACTCATTTGACTTATTTATGTTTTAATATCTTTGTCTCTCTCCACCTTTCTCCTCGTTCCTGTTAGAAATGTTTCCATGTTGTTTGAGGGGTTGTTTACTGCAACTTCATATCATTTGTTCGTGCGAAAAACCGCTACACCATATTGTGACAATGAGAGCGCCATTGCCAACTAGAGGAGTGGAGGTGCAATTACACTTAAATCCCATACACTGTTCCATAAAAGCATGTTTCCCAGGGTCATACTTGCTCCCCGGCATCACACAGACCCCCCCCAGGAGGCATGCCCCACTATTTGAGAAGCACTGCGTTATACTCAAATTTTAGATTTTGTTAGGACATTAGCTAACATGTCTTCTGATTTGCAGTAGTTAGCTACTTACAGGGCGGCATGGTGGCGCACCTCCGTCTCACAGAAACAAGGTCTTGGGCTTGAATTCCGGGCTCAGCAAGAGCATTTCTATGTGGAGTTTGCGTGGTCTCCCTGTGTTTGTATGGGATTCATCCAGGGACTCTGGTTTCCTATCACCATCCAAAGACATGCACATCAGGTAAATGGCTGTTGCACATTGCCTGGAGATGTGTCTGAGAGTTTGATAGGTTGTGGGTGTGCTGTCATGCAATGGTCTGGTGAACTGTTCAAGGTGTACCCCGCTTTCAACCAGTGCTGGCTGAGATAGGCTCGAGCAAAAAAACAACATCCACTCACTCACTCTTTTTCCATTCAACCATCCATTTGCTGAACCACTTAATCTTACTAAGGTTGTAGGGAGCCTCTGTCAGCTACCACTGGGAGAAAGCAGGATACTCACTGAAGGGCTCATCAAATCATGGCAGGAGTACCCTAGAAGGATGAACAAGACAGTGTGAATGATTGTGTGTGTCAGCCCTGCGATGGACTGGCGAGCTGTTCAGGGTGTACTCTGCCCCCATTTAGAGTCAGATGGGATGGGCTCCAACCTCCCAGTTACCCTAATAAAGAAAAAAGCAGTTTAAAAAATTAAATAAAAGTAATTTGTGCGGCAGTACTAATCCATAATACTCGGTCCAAATGAATCACGCTGATGTGGAAATGAATCTATTAGACAGCTGTGTACAGACACACACAAATAAACTCTTGGTTTGGATCAGTAACATCTGTATGAAGTGAAATTGCTGGATGTTTGTTTCTGCTTCACTGCCTTTCTGCTAATCTGCATCGACTCTCTGATGACAGAGTGAAACTGTGAACACTCTCGCACATTTAAAGCAGCTGGAACGTCTAAGCAGATCCAAGCTGGAGAAAGAGAGCTGTCAATCATGCAGCCAACACACAGGGGGGGTCATGTCACTGCACAGTGCCAGCTGTACCAGCCTCTTCTCTGAATTTCAATGACTGAAATGTCTACGCTGACAAAACGGCTGCCAAATGAGGCTGTTCTTCAAAAAATAAATAAAATGGATGTGTTGCTATTGCCAAAATAATGTTCTTTTCCGCTGGGTTTTCGTTTTACATTTCTTCACTTGGCAAGCACCCACTCTTCACCGGAGCTGTTTACAAGACAGAGCAGGGAGCAGATGTGCACTGATGCAAATACACATAACGTTCCACATGCTATTTTCAATAGCATCTGTTGTAACCGGGGTGAAGATGATTGTAAGATCAGCTACAAAAAAAAAAAAAAAAAAAAAAAAAAAGGTACAAACAAGGAAAAACTAAACTGGAAAAGATTACGATGTAATTCGGATTAAAAGTCACTTGTGACAGTAAACATCTACAAATAAAATAATTATAATATACATTAATATGCAGTGGTGAATTTCAAAGCTGCTGATGGCAAAAGGTAAAAGGTGTTAAAAGGTGCTGGATCACTGATCCTAAGGTTGGGGGATCGAGTCCCACTTTCCACAAGGTTGTCACTGTCTCCCCAGTGCAGCTATCTGGGTTATCAAAGGCGGGCCACGTCTCTCACTGTTTATGGTGAGAGGTTCATGTAAAGGAACCATTGCTGACTTTCGACAAGAGTAGCTGCAAAGCCGTGAGCGTGTTTCCGTCCCTTTCTAAAGGGTTGTGTCAGGAAGGGCATCCGAAATAAAAACCTATCCCAAATCAAACATATGAATCATAGATTTGCTGTGGCGACCTCTGAGAAAAAGGGAACAGCTGAAAGAAAAAAAAAAAGTAAAAAAGTATCATGTAATATGCAGTGGATGGCACGGTGGTGTAGTGAATAGCACACCTGCCTCCCCCCCCAAAAAAAAAAAAACAAGAAAGAAAAAAAGGTCCTGGGTTTCTGGGCTCAGCCAGGCATTTCTGTGTGAAGTTTGCATGCTCTCCCTGTCACCAAATAAGTTTCTTTTGGGTATTCCAATCTCATATAAAAGTGATGCTAATTGGCTGTTGTTGCCCCATCTTTTCTTCCCTAATTTTAGTTATATCCAATTCCCACCCATCAAGTGTCACCTCCACTTCCAACCAGCAAGTGGCCTAAGCATGCACATGCCCCCTTCATGACATATAGTGCAGCCACCCGCCTCTTTACAAACCACTGCGCATTTATAGGCTGCCTAACACATTCAAAGGGAAAGCCCTATCCGTTCCTTTTTGTACAAATGAGCTCACAGACGCCAATGGATTGATCAGTGATTGCAGAAAGTAACAGGGGAGTGTAATTCACCCCTCTTTCTCTCATGAGAGCTCTAAAAATTATCCTCCGTCGACTCTTGGTCACAAATGGCTGCAACGTCAACCATGTTGATATGTTAATGATATAGTGTAACTGTGATTGGTTTTGTATGTGTTGGCCCTGAGCTGAACTGGCAAGCTGTTCTAGAGGTAGCCTGCCTCTTCCCAGAGTTGGCTGAGATAGGCTCCAGCCTCCCCACCACCCTAGTAGGATTAGGTGGTTCAGTAAATGACTGAGGGACTGTTTTGTATTTGTTTGTCTATTTGTTTATTAACTTTTTGTTACAACTTTTTGTCCACAGTTTTTAACATTATGATGGGTGAGTGATCCCCCAAAAATGTTATCCAGTGAGAAGGAACATGGGCACTTCCAATAGCTAGTGGGTATGGTGAGGATTTGTCGTTAATGTACCCTCAAAATGGTGTATTATTTTATGAATGAGGGTTTTACTGTCTCAGATCATTCCTTACAACCATTACAGTGAAATGCAAGCAGGATGTCTTGAACTGTTCTGAGGTACACAGGCTTAAACAGTAGGAAACAGCCCAGGGTAAAAGAAGTATGAACCATGGAACCTTGGAATATAGCAAAAAATAGGCTCATAACCGAGGTTCCGTCATAGTTCATGAGCACGAACGTAAAACTAATATCTGCTCAATATCCTTCGTATTCGTGAGCTGATTTTTGGACAAACCCATTTTTCTGGATGGATGAATGCAGTCCTTGTAAGACAAGTAGTTCACTCAGGAGCTCTCTGAAGCAGTGTGTGTGTGTGTGTGTGTGTGTGTGTGTGCCACGTGTGTGTGTGTGTGTGTGTGTGTGTGTGTGTGTGTGTGCGTGTGTGCGTATGTATGTGTGCGTGTGTGCGCGTGTGTGTGATGGCTAACATCAAATAGGCAAAGTGCATGAAGTGAGACAGACTGCAGTCCTCGGGCCAAAGCTGTTAAGAATGAGAAAAGGCAAGTGGCCAAGCAGCAACTCATACCGAGACTGAGACACGGACTATCAGATATAAGTACATGTACAAGCTCTCTCTCTCTCTCTCTCTCTCTCTCTCTCTCTCTCTCTCTCTCTCTCTCTCTCTCTCTCTTGTTTTCTCCCTCGCTCTCTCTCTCTGTCCTTATTGCACCACATTCATTCCACACTTTCACAAAAGCTTCTCATGAAGAGTGTATTATAATCATCCTCACAAAAACACTCACCTCAGGTTCTTTATTTTATTTTAAACTTTGGCTCAGGGGGAGTTTATGGCTTGTGATGAGGCAAAACAATTGAATAATTATAGAATTTGGGGGGCTCCCGAGTGGAGAGTTGACAAGGTGTGTGACCAGCAACCTGGAAATCACATGATCCTATCCGGGTTGATGGCGTGTCCTTTTGCTTTCCTGTCACACACGGCTCTGTGAGCTCATCTATGATCCTCAGATGGCACTACATTATTCACCTATAGCTGATACTTAGTTATTTGAAACAAAGTGGATAATTCAATGTGTTTTATTCCTCTTAAAGCGCAGACATTTTCCAGTGATTACAATTTTAAGTCCTTTTTATTGCTTTTAGTTACTATAGTAGATTTTATCGGTTTTTAGTGCAAAATGCAATGTTCCTGTTCTATTGCAATTTGGAACCACCATTAGCTTACTGTGTATCCAAAGAGATGATTCATGGATGTGGTGAAGGAGGACATGAAGGTAGTTGGTGTAAGAGAAGAAGATGCAAAGGATTGGGTGAGATGGAGGCAGATGATTTGCTGTGGCAACCCCTGAAGGGAAAAGCCGAAAGGAGAAGAAGACGAAGAAGAAGAAGAAGATTAGCTTACTGTGTATGTTTTTGGACTGTAGGAGGAAACTGGAGTACCGGGAGGAAACCCACGCAAGCACGAGGAGAACATGCAAAACTAATGAAACTAAGAAACCCCCGAGCTCGGGAATCCAATCCAGGCTCTTCTTGCCATGAGGCGAATGTGCTCACCACTACAGCAGCGTGCTGCCCCTGCATCACATCATGATGTGTAAATAAATAATGAGACCCAGAGAGGAAAATTTTTTATAACACCAGTAACTCTAAAATCCAAAAGGACTCCATAAAGTATAAACTGCACAGATTTTTTTTTTTTTTTTTGAGAACCCTGTAAGAGGGTTATTAGCTTAAAGGAGATACCAGGCTCATAAGCCTCAGTAGGTCCATCTTGCTTTGCTTCATGAGGTGGAAGTGCTTGAAGTATTTTTATATCCCACTACCACGTAACCCCCCCACCCCCCACCCCCATGTGTAATGCTGTTTAATCTGGGCGATGGTGTTTCTCATCGTCTCACATGGTGTATCAGAGTAATGGTGTTTAAAGTATTCCTCTAGGGAGACACCCGCGCTTCTGCTGCTGTTACTGTGGTCCAGCATGATGGTGATGACGATGATGATGGCGTGTTAGGAAATCTGCATGAAGACAGTTACTGTACAACAACCTTATGGTGATGAGTTAAGCAAACAGATGGGAACATGACTCTGCTTCATTAGTTTTCAGCATGTGATTCAATCCCCGTAGAACTAAGTAAGAGATTCTGGTTAGTAAATCGAAGTGGCCTCTTCATTTACATCATAAAACACACAAAAGTAATAAATGTGAAAAGAACTTTTAACAAATTACAGAATACATTCTCTGCTCGGAGCGGCACAGTGGTGTACTGATTAGCGATTCTGCCTCACAGCAAGAGGGTCCTGGGTTCAGGTCCCAGCCTCAGTGAGGGCATTTCTCATGCCCTCCTTATATTTTTGCGGGCTTTCTCTGCATCCTCCAGGTTTTCTCCCAGAGTCCAAAGATGCAACTACTCATACTTTGTCTCACACTGATTCATTCATTTTATAAGCCGCTTGATCCTAATTTGGGTCCCGAGAAGGCTGATGCCCATTTCATCTGACTCTGGGCAAAGGTAGGGTACATCCTGGACAACTCTCCAAGGTATCACACAGCCATCTTATACCCCCATTTCACTGGGGTGTGATCATGGCGGAAAGGCGCGGAACGCACTCTACGGAGGAGTTTTGGCAGTTTTACACAAAAAATGGGTCAAAAACCTACGGAAAATTGTACCTTCGGAACACCTTTGGAACTTTCATGGAATGTGCGGAAAAGACACGGAAAGACACAGAAAGGTACAATGTCAGAATACGTATGTAAAAGCGCTCGGATTACCATCGGAACCAGCGCGGATTGCAAAGGAAGACCTTCAGATAATTCACGGAACGTTCATGGAGAGCACAAAACACTTGAGGAACGACTACGGCACTACTCCATATTAGAACGTCCACGTTCAACACGGAATGACTAAGGAATTACTGAGGAATGACTGAGGAATACTCGGCGTATCCACGTTTCAAAGAGGAAAAATAGGCAAAGATTAAAGGATTTGCTCCTGATTCCGCCTTTAAATACACGGAATAGACTAAGCAAGCTCATTCTCTCATTCATACTATATGATTATAATGTATATGTTTATAATGTACAATAAATTTAAAATTTAACATATGATTGTAATTTACCATATGATTCTAATGTGCAATATGTTTATAATTTACAATTAATTTAAAATTTAACATGTTAATATGTTTAATATCAATAATGTCAATACATTTCATTTATTTGCACCTCAATAAATCATTCCAGACTAAAAACCATGTACACAAGTCCAAACCACAAAGATTATAACTTTAAAACTTTATTACATAAACAGGAAAACAGAAAAAAATAAAGTGAATGAACTGGAATAATTTATAGTGGAAGTGACTTCCTTGAGTGTTCCTCAAGTCTTCCGTGTTATCCACAACCATTCCATAAACGTTCTGTGAGTATTCTGTGGGGATTCTGTGGCTGCTTTTGACCATCCTGAAGAGGGGGAAATGCCCATGCAACAATCTCGGAAGACTTGCGGAATAAAAGGAATGATCACGGAAGGTTTGCGGAAAGGACGGAACATCTGCAGAAGGAAACATTTGCAGAAGAAATTTTTCATTTGCAGAAGGAAACATTTGAAGAAGAAAATTTTCCCCGAACGTGCTTTTGAACATGTTTAAAAGCACTTTCGTGGAAGATTTTGGCCTGATGAAAGAGGAGGAATACCTTCAGAATTGTACAGAAGGACACGGAAAATGACGGAATGACTGTGGAACATTGGAGGATGACTACAGTTTTGCTTCCACAAGTCTGCTGCACTCCAGTGAAATGGGGGTATAAGACACTTTCACTTACGCCTAGGGGCAATTTTGAACAGCCAATTATCCCCCTGTTCATGTCTTTGGAATGTGGGAGGAAACTGGAATGCCCAAATGAAACCAACACAAGCATATATTAATTCCATATAGAAAGTATCTCACTGAACCTCGAACTCAAATCCAGGAGCTTCTCACTGTGACAAGGACTTGGTAACCACTATGGTGCTATGATGTCCTAAATCAGGGGTGTTCAATCCTGCTCCTGGAGATCTACCTTCCAGATGACTTCATTTCCAACCCTAATGTGGCCCATGTGACATGTAACACCCAGTCAGATCTTCATGAGGTGATTGGATGGTTAGGTGGGCGTGATTAGGGTTGGAGCGAATGTCTTCTGGAAGGTAGATCTCCAGGAGCAGGATTGAGCACCCCTGTCCTAAATAGTTCAGTTCCTTTTTAATGTTGGTGTCTTGCCAAGTTACACGGTCCATTTGGGACAGCTCTGAATTCTTCAGGTTTAATAGAATAACAAAAACCTTACCTTTTTGTGGTGTATTTATATAATTTGTATAATTCTCCATAGTCCTGTAACAGAAAATATTCTTCACCCTCGGTGCGTATTGTGTGTGCATGTGTGAGGGAGATTAAATTATCCACTGTGCTCTTCATGCATTTTCGCTGTCAGTTTAACTTGTGCATTACCATAACGCGTGGCTCTGCTTTGTCAGCGAGGGGAATTGCAATTACTCCATCTCAATTCCTCTTGTCACTTTCCACGCAAATGGAGGATGAAGATAACATGCCTTTCTTGGGTATGACATCATGACGGCTGGATTAACACAGAAATGGAGCAAAGGCAGCCAAAAGGACCAGAGTTTGGTTTCCCTTCTCCTCTTGATATCATCACGCTATCAAACAGGAAACAACTTATATACATATACTAGTATATATAGAGAGAAAGAGAGTGGCACCTCACCTTACAAAATTAATCCCTTCCAGAAGGGGTTTCATAACCCGATTTTTTCATAAGTTGAGTGGCATTTTACATGTAAAAGGCCTGATTCATTCAAAGGCCCCCAATACTACCCCCTGAACCCTTTAAAAATTATAAAAGTATACCTTTTTCAAGCGTATGACTGGAAGTGCTAACCTTCCACTGCTAACCAAGCACCAGACTCGTTGTTCAGCCCCTCCTCGCCTGCCGCGTGTCCGCCTAGGTTTATTGTTATCCGGGGTGTGGCTAGCATTGAGCTACCATAGCATATTAGCTCAGGATCAGAGATAAGTGTGCTCAGTTCTAAATGTCCAAGGACTGTGCTCTCATAGCTGGAGTAGGGTCGCACGATCATAGACGAGCATAGTGCTAAAAAGCAAACGAACAAAAACAACATTTAAAACAAACAAAGAAACAATTTGACTCCGAGAACTCTGCGACGTCGCCCTCTAGGAAGCACCATCTTGACCATTTAAGGCCTCCTTCTGCTGTATACCGATGGTATATGGGTTTCGGCCATATTCCTTTGCGATATCACTCAACCGCATGCCACGAGCCTTCTTCTTTTCACTCGCACTGGGAATCACTTTCTTGGGGACCATGATCAATGACGAAAAGTAAAGTTGCAATGAGCACACTCATAAAATGCACAAAACAACAGTAACTCTGTCCTTTACGCGTGTTAGAACTTCGTGACGAACAATGGGCCGAAGGCACATGAAAAGCATCATGGGTAACATGGAGATGCAGCTCCCTCCTAGCCAATGGGAGGCAACTCTATCGCGCCAATTTCAAAATAAAAGCTGAGCGTGCATTGTTTAAATTTTTGAGATGTGAAATTTTTTTCGTATCCAGAGATAGAAATTTTAGATAAATGCTTTTCGTAACTTGGATTTTTCATTTGTTAGGTCTTTCGTAAGGTGAGGTACCATTGTATATAACTTTTTTGTTTAGCTGTTGACCTCGTTTTTATTAAACCAGTATCCAGGTAACTAGGTTGTCAGTGCTGGTGCTTGCTTTTCTTTCCATCTCATAATGATAGTTCTCGGGTTCCTCCCACAGTTCAAAACCATGCACAGTCGACTAATTGGCTATTCAAAATCTCCCCTAGGTATGATTGTGAGTATGAATGGCTGTGTGAGTGTTGGCCCTGCAATGGCCTGACCAGCTGTCCAGGGTGTACCCCACCCTCATCTGGAGATGACTGAGATGGGCACCAGTCTCTCCATGACCCTAATTAGAATTAAGCAGATCAGAAAATGAAGGAATTAATGAATAAGCAGTAAATATAATCACGGTGCTAAAAGCAATAGGAAAAAAATTCTTTCTTTCTGTTTTTAATCTCTCAATTTTTGAGGCTGGTCAGTGGTGGCCTGGTGGTAAAGGTGCAGGATCGCTGATCCTAAGGTTGGGGGTTTAAACCTCACTCACCATGGGTTGTCACTGTCCCCCCAGTGCCGCTAACTGGGTTATCAAAGGCCGGCCATGTCTCTCACTGTCTATGGTAAGAGGTTCATGTAAAATAACCATTGCTGACTTTCGTAAAGAGTAGCTGCATAGCCGTCAGCGTGTTTCTGCCTTGTGATGGCCTGGAAAGCTGTCCAGGATGTACTCTGCCCTTGCCCGGAGTCGGCTGGGATGGGCACAAGCCTCTCTGAGACCCTAATTAGAATTTTTGAGGCATTTTCTCACAACTGTTATGCAGCTAAACTTCACCCAGTATCAATGAAAGAGGATTCTGCCAATCCAATCACTAGTAATTGCTCCTGGCCAATGAAGGAGGGTAAACACAGATGGAGTTCGTCACGAGTGTTCTCCAGGGATTGTTGTTACAGGAGCAATAGCTGAGCTGTCAATTTTCTGTCGAGTCACAATAAAAAGAAGGGATTGTTTTTCCTCCTGTAGTTCATACTGAGGTAGGAAACGTGTGATACGAGAGGGATTGAATCTGATCCCGAATTCTCCTTTTTTTCGTCACTGCTGCTGAAGATGCGTCTCCATTCATATGCTTTCATTCAGATAGAATTCTCATTAATTAAAGCTGTTGGAGAATCAATAGATTGCTCTCTGACTTCATTACAGTACAGAACTTTTTACATTCTCAGAATGCTCTTAATGAAGTGGCTCTGAGCGATGAAGACCTTTTGAATGTTTCAGTCAGAGAATAAAAAGCAGGGCAAATGGGGCTAATAATAGAAAAGCCCACCTGTCAAATTGCGTATAATTGCATTAGATTTCTGCTCAGGCGAGCGTGTCAGATTCATCTGATTCATCTTAATCAAGGTACAGAGCGCATGCACATGTGGAAGCACGAAAACTCTGTACCAGAGGCTGTGATATTTCTGTATTTGTCAACATACAGCTATTGGACAATGCAGCCTTCCTCGTACAAAAGCACATAAACCCACATTAAAAAAGAACAACTTACAGTTTCTCTCAGAGTGTCAGTGATGTATCACTGCAGCTCAAATGTCAAGCGCAGAAATATTCAAACATTTCCTTGGCACACTTGTGCTCACATTTCAATTCAGTGCTAAAAATATTATAAGACATGTTCCAATAAGTGTAAACTAATTTTTAAAAAGATCAAGAGGACCAGGCAGAAATTTACTATCAACTTATTATTCATATTTATATTATATAATTGATTTTATTTTATGACTGAAGCCCATGTCAGCCAACTCTAAGCAATGCATGGTATATCCTGGACAGCTCACCGTGACAGCCATTCACAATCGCACTTATTAGCCCGTTAGCCTTTAATTTTTAATTCATTTCTGGACTGGAGAACTGTACAGGAAACTGAAGTACCCAGAGCAAGCATGGGAATAAAACAAATGCCCAGGCACAAAACTTACCAGGTGCATCATTGAGTCCAAGTGTTTCATGCTGTGTGGCAGAAATCATACATACTATGCCAAACTGCAGCAGTTAATATTATTATAACCTTCAAATGATGAACCATTTAATCCTACTACTAGGGTTGCAGGAAGGCTGTGCCTATCTCAGCCAACACTGGGCAAAGGTACACACTGAATAGCTCGGAATACCATTGCAGATTCTCAATCATCCACTTTCTGAACTACTTAATCCTAATTAGGATCGCATAGAGGCTGGTGCTAATCTCAGATAACTCTGGGCAAGGGTAGAAAACATCTTGGACAGCTAGCCAGGCATGGTAGAGCAGAAACACGCTGACAGCGATGCAGTCTACTCCTGACAAAAGTCAGAAATGAGGTAGTGGTGGTTGAGTGGATAAGGAGATGGGTTTCTGATCTGAAGGCAGTGGTTCAATCTCACCATCACTACTGTTGAGCCTTTGCTCAAGACCCTTAACCCTCAATTGCTCAGTTGAATATAAAGAAAAAAAGGATAATTGTAATTCACTCTGGATAAGAGCATTTGCCAAATATTGTAAATGTTCTTTTACATGTCCCTCACCACAGACAGAGACATGGCTGGCCTTTAATACCCAGTCAGCCGGAATAGGGGGTCAGGGGGAGCAGCAGTGACAACCTTTGATAGTGGAGCTTGAACCCCAACTTTGGGATTGGTATCCAGCACTCTACCTGTAGTTGCACTCATCAGTATCCCCATTGCAATTAGCATTATCGAGAGTGTGCTTGGCAGCAGTGCATTTCAGCACCATGGACAGCACAAGCGCCCACACACACACACACACACACACACACACACACACACACACACACGCACGCACGCACGCACGCACACACACACACACACACACACACACACACACACACACACACACACACACACACAAATAAATATATATATAATTTGGGAGTTGTTGCTTCCTGCTTGGCCCTCAGCATCAAAAGGATAGAACAACGCAATATTCTCATGCGCATTGAGCATACACTTGTACGAATAATGCGCAATACAAACATCCATATAATAATAACAACAATAATAATAATAATAATAATAATAATAATAATAATAATAATAATAATAATAATAATAATAATACATGCAGCCGTGAGGGGGGTACAAACAAGTACCCGACCTCACGCCGGTCCCAAGCCCGGAGAAATGCAGAGGGTTGCGACAGGAAGGGCATCCGGCGTAAAACTTTTGCCGGAATACAAAATGCAAACCGTAAAGACAAATTTCATACCGGATCGGTCGAGGCCCAGGTTAACAACGACCGCCATCAGTGCTGTTAACCAACAGGGTGTTGGTGGAAATTGGATGACTGTTGGTCGAAGAAGGAGAGGTCGAAGGAGAGGCGGGAGGTGTGTCCGTAGGCAGAGAGAGAAGAGGAAAGGCATGAGTCGAGGACTGAAAGTAGGGACTTTGAATGTTGGAACTATGACAGGGAAAGGTAGAGAGCTGGCTGACATGATGCAGAGGAGGAAGGTGGACATACTGTGTGTTCGAGAGACCAGGTGGAAAGGTAGCAGGGCTAGAAGCTTAGGATCAGGGTTTAAGCTGTTGTTTCATGGTGTGGATGGGAAGAGAAATGGAGTAGGAGTCATCTTGAAGGAGGGGTTGGTCAGGAATGTTTTAGAAGTGAAAAGAGTGTCAGACAGAGTGATGAGTCTTCTTCTTCTTCTTTTTCTTTCGGCTGTTCCCTTCAGGGGTCGCCACAGCAAATGATCTGCCTCCATCTCACCCTGTCCTCCGCATCTTCTTTTCTGACCTTCATGTCTTCCTTCACCACATCCATAAATCTCTTCTTTGGTCTTCCTCGAGGCCTTCTGCCTGGTAGTTCCAACCTCAGCATCCTACTGCCAATATACTCACTATCCCTCCTCTGTACATGTCCAAACCATCTCAATCTAGCCTCTCTGACTTTGTCTCCAAAACATCTTACGTGGGCTGTCCCTCTGATGTACTCATTTCTGATCCTATCCATCCTCGTTACTCCCAGAGAGAACCTCAACATTTTCATCTCTGCTACCTCCAGCTCTGCCTCCTGCCTTTTCCTCAGCGCCACTGTTTCTAAGCCATAGAACATCGCTGGCCTCACCACCATCCTGTACACTTTTCCCTTCATTCTTGCTGACACTCTCCTATCGCACATCACACCGGACACTTTTCTCCAACCATTCCAGCCTGCCTGCACACGCTTCTTCACCTCTATTCCACACTCTCCATTGCTCTGGATTGTTGAGCCTAAGTACTTAAAATCCTCCACCTTCGTTATCTCTGCTCCCTGTAACATCACCGTTCCTCCTGGGTCCTTCTCATTCACACACATGTATTCTGATTTTCTGAGACTAACCTTCATTCCCCTCCTTTCCAGGACATACCTCCACCTCTCTAGATTTTCCTGCACTTGTTCTCTGCTCTCACTACAGATCACAATGTCATCTGCAAACATCATAGTCCATGGAGATTCTTGTCTAACCTCGTCTGTCAGCCTGTCCATCACCATAGCAAACAAGAAGGGGCTCAGAGCTGACCCTTGATGCAGTCCCACCTCCACCTTGAATTCGTTGGTCACACCGACAGCACACCTCACCACTGTCTTACATCTCTCATACATGTCCTGCACCACTCTAATATACTTCTCTGTGTGAAAAAAACAAACAACCCCCCCCCCTCAAATCCAGGAATATGTTCATCAAATGCCCACAAGGAGGACACATTTCATTGTAACTATACCAGGATATAAAATTTTCATTTGTGCCTTGTCGAAGTTTATTTCACTGTATACTTGCCCAGATCGTTTAACTTTATAATTAAAGTCTGATTGAGGGGTATTGTGAATGTCGATTGACAGTACTTGCCTCTCAATTGCTTCTCAATTGCTCTTGCAGTCACACTTACGTTAAAATAATAAAAATAAGTACATCTCGAACATTGTTGATATTAAATATTCAGTATGACTCCTGGCATGTTTTCTTTTGAAATAAAAATTAAATTTTAAATAATAATTTTAACTGTCTGTGAAAAGTTTAAGTTTGAATACTTCAGAGAAAAAAGTTCATACTGTGCTCATTAGAGCCTGTGTTTTAAGACATTACAATATGTTCTGCATGAATTAATCTTCTTTTCCTTTTGGTTGTTCCCTTTTTCTGAGGGGTTGCCACAGCAAATCATCGCATGTTTGATTTGGCATAGGTTTTTACATGTGATGCCCTTCCTTACACAACCCTTAGCAAGGGGCAGAAACACGCTGACGGCTTTGCAGCTACTCTTTATGAAAGTCAGCAATGGTTCTTTTACATGCCTCTCACCATAGACAGTGAGAAACATGGACGGCCTTTGATAACCCAGTTAGCTACACTGGGGGGACAGTGACAACCTTGTGGAGAATGGGACTTGAAACCACAACCTTAGGATCAGCGATACAGCGCCCTTTACCACCAGGTCACCACCACCTTGCGTTTGCATGAATTAATGAAAATCATGATATAATTTTACAATATATATATATATATATATATATATATATATATATATATATATATATATATATATCTTCTATAATCTATATATCTTCTTTAATCACCTGAAGAGATAGGATGGTTTCACCACCCCTCGAAACAGATCTGTAGTGATAAATGGAGTTTCAATAGAAAGTCTTTGTCCTGTCCTTTTATTTTTATTGTTATTTGCTCTACCAAAAAGTATTGAGCACTCTCCTATGGAAGGATCTACTCAGAAAATCATATATATATATATATATATATATATATATATATATATATATATATATATATATATATATATATATATATATATATATATATATATATATATATATATATATATATATATATATATATATATATATATTGGTCTCTATAAAAGCGAGCCAGTATTATTAAAGAATATGTATTAAGACTTACAAGGGAATTTATATATGAGTTATGAGCTTGCGTTTGGTTGAATTTTTTTTTCTCTTTCCTTTTCTTTTTGTTGTTCTCCAACAGCTAAAAATAATATATGGAAAGATTTATTGATCAGTGGAAAATGGGAATTGAAGTGTGACCTTAGTGTAGATCATGTTGTCCATCCTAAATGAACAGATGTTTTATCATCATTCATTCATTTTTTAATCTGCTTAACCCTAATAAGGGTCACAATGAGGCTGGAGCCCATCTCAGCTGCTCTGGGCAAGGGCGGGGTACCGATCTTGCAGCCAACAGAATGTGCTGTGATAAAGAGGCAGTGCTGTTCCTGCAGTGCTGCTGGAGAAGAGAGTTTTCAGGCCATGAACTAAGCAACAGCAACAACAACAACAAGGGGCAGCTGTAGTTTAATGATTACAGAGGCGGCTCTGGGACCGAGAGTTTGCTGGTTCGATTTCCGAGTGTGGCAGTGGGGGAGTGAGTGAGACCTTCCCTTCCTCCACATGAAGCGCCCTTGAGCAATGCACATAACCGAACTGCTTATCGGGAGCAGGCGAAGAGGCAGCATCACTTTGGATGGGTTAAAAGCAGAGAAAATAATTTCCCTTACGGGATGAATGCAGTAAATCATTCAACAAATATCTTACCAATTATAAAATTATTCTTTACCTCAGTTTATTAAAATCTCAAAGGGAATCTTGTGTAATTATTTATGGACAAATTCATTCATTCTTTTTCTATAACTGCTTAATCTTAATTAGGGTCTCAGGGAGGCTGGCGCCCATCCCAGCCTACTCGGGGCAAGGGCAGAGTACACTCTGGACAGCTCGGCAGGCCATCACAAGGCAGAAACACACTGGCGGCTATGCAGCTACTCTTGTTGAAAGTCAGCAAGGGTTCTTTTACAGCCTCATGCCATAGTCAGTGAGAGACATGGTCGGCATTTGATAACCCAGTTCGCTGCACTGTGGGAACAGTGACAACCCAAGAGTGGGACTCAAACCCCCAACCTTAGGATCAGTGATCCAGCACCTATTCTACCAGGCCACCACTACCCTTTATGGCCAAATCATTACCACATTTTTTTTTATGTTGACTGCAGCACACACTCAGGGAAAATATTCTTTATGATTAATGAACAATTAAACCCTGGATGATATTATTATTATTTTGCTGATAGATGAATACAGAGTTCATTATGCTTGCTATCTATATTTTTATGAATATGACTGTGTTAGCCATCTTTTCTTGAGCTTTCTTGCCAAGTCCGTGGTAGGTCAGCACTGAGTCTGAATGACAAGGAGTCCAGCATATTATTATTACGGGGTTCAGAGAACTTCTGAACGGGGTTTAGAGATACATCTGTATCTAGAAGTGTATGTGAGTAGACAAAGCGACAAAAAAAAAAAAAAATCAAGTGTCGTATCAGTCCATCAAAGGAGGGTTTCAACATGTTATGGAGACCATCTACTCAAACGATCAGTTTTGCTCTACAGCTGTGAACCACGCACACTTCTCAGAGAAAAGCTGATCTGAGGATTCCATGTTTACTCTTTGGTCTAATTAACACCATGAGGCGCATACGAAGCACCATAAGGAACCCAATAAAACTCTATATTTTCCCAATGAGGTCAGCATTACCTAGGAAAAATATTCCATGATGCATGCCTTGCACAGGGCTTATTTAATTAATAAGTATTTCCTTTAGTGCTTGGTCACAGTTCTTAGGTGGTAGATAACTCTGCCGAGCCAAATCCTCAGGAAGAGGTGACCTGACTGGGGTTACAAAATCTGTTCACCAATTTGATACAACTCTTTGCCAATTTGGAAAGCTGCCACTGATAGTGGAAACCAAGGTCTTGGCACAACAACTAAAATCCCAACAGATATATATATATATATATATATATATATATATATATATATATATATATATATATATATATATATATATATATATATATTTAGCATCATTGGATGCAGCAAGGTGAAACAAAAGAAGATAAAACTGGAATGAGATCATTTTTATATTCAGGATCAGTTCGAAGAAAGGTGTGAAGGTTGGCTGGAGTGACAAACAGTCAGAGCTGATGGGACCAGGTGCAAAGAGATCATGCCAGGGCACGAGAGACTCCCAGGAGACACACACACACACACACACACACACACACACACACACACACACACACACACACACACACACACACACACACACACACACACACCTTCTCCCCATTTTTTCACTAATTTAGTCTTGTCAATTCCGAAGTGCCAGCTAGCTTATCTTGATCATACAATGGCTATTAGCAAAGATGATGAAGATCAAGGCAGTCAACTGCATTGCTTGTGAATTACTTCCACTAGACAGTGTAACATACATGCAAAAAAAATGCAACTGACCCTCCTCCATGTGCCCCATCATCGCAATATAGGTTTTAATGCACCTAACCAACTTGTTATGTAAACTGATCAGTCTTGATGATTTGTAGAACTTCTTTTTTTCATTTTTGACAGCAGTGGAAGACCAAAGTACAATTCTTTCACCAAAACAATCCTCATTTTTTCAGAAAGTGGTTCCTCAAACAAACTCTGAAACCTCCCCCCATAATACACACACACCCACACACACACACACACACACACACACACACACACACACACACACACACACACACACACACACACACACACACACACACACACACACACACACACAGACACACACACACAGGAGGGCCTATTTGGCTTCCTCCTCTTATTTAAGGTACCTGCTTACTGTTATTGGTCACCTAACTTGGTGCACTATTGGTATAATAGTCTAATTGTCTAATTGGTAGACAATTGGGTATTCGCAGACATAGTACTGTGCATGCAGGTACCAATGAAAGACGGGCAGTTTATCAGGAAGGCTGATGTGGCACACTTTTTTCTACTCCACCTTTGCCTGGAGTTTGATGAGCTGGGCTCCAGCCTCCTTGTGACCCTTATAAAGATTAAATCGGGTCTGGAAATGACTCGTGGGCTGAGGAAAATGTCTCTTCTTGGTGACTTTATTCACATTATTAAGGCAGCAGGTAAACTTTCGTTTCTAAATTGGAACCATATACAGTGAAGTTTCAGAACTACTATCAAACAAAATTCTTGACCAATCAGGACTGAGATTTTAACAGCATTGTGATATAAAATGGGCTCAAGTCACAGCAAACCCAATGCTTTCTGCTGTCCTCTGCTGCTAAATTAAAGGCTGGGAACTGAATTTCTGTGCAGAGACAGAAAAGAATGAAATCGAGCCATTGAGAGAGTTTATATTAAAGAAATGTGAACTGAATGCCGACAGCGTTTAGATGCTGATTTTGTTCGTTTCTGCTGTGTGAGTTACTGGGAAAACTTGAGCTCTTCTGCTTCAACGTAATGAGGTCATTAGGAAAGAGAACGTGAGCAGCAGCATCTCCTTCATTTTTCATCATTGAACAGAAGTTAATAGGAGCTTTTACAATACACAAACCAGGGTAATGACACACATTCACCTTGGCAAAGTCTTGCACACTGCAGGGCAGAGACTCCACCTGTTATTATATACAAAGAAGAAATGTGTGGATACTGTATTATTATCTCTGCCTCACTGTATCAGATTTTTATATTTAGTAAATACACATTTATACATCTTCATCTTCATCTCCCTCTATTTAATTCGTGAGTGGGTTGTGTAGTCAGCAGCCAAAGCACTGAAGTATATACAGTACTATATATAAACATTATTTATTTGCTAAGCCATTAGGTGATTGAAGAGTGTCAGTAAACTATGGCCAATAAGGGGCGCGGGGGGGGGGTGTTCCTGAGCAGCTTGGAAGACCATTGCAGAGCAACACAAATATTCACGCCTAGACTTACAGCGAGGGGCAATTTGGAACACCAAGTTAGCCTAATGTGGATCTTTGGACTGTGGAAGCTAACTAGAATACCTGGAGGAAACCCACACAATTACAAGAAAAACATGCAAATCACACACAGAAATGTCCATGTCAAACCTACCACCAGAAACCCAGGACATTTTTATCCCACAAGAACGTTCAGTCTATATGAGGCAATGGATGAAACAAATCAGGGAACCAGCATGCATAAAGCTAGCCTTTAAAAAACAGCACCTGAGAGGAGCCCTATAAGCATGTTGGCTCACCTTCAGAGTTCTTCAATGTTGCTGACTTGATGCTGATTGGATGATATGTATAGCTCACACAGGAACAAAACTGAACCCCAATAAAATAAAAGCTCATACACCACCATGCAGACTCACAGAGAATAAAAAAAATACAGAATCTACTTAAGAGAGGCAGACAGACATCCCCGCAAAAAAACAAAACAAAACAAAACAAAAAAAAACGTGCATTGGCAACACGGAACATGAACTCATTACTCAGATAAATTAAACTAACAAGACATGTGATACAAATGAATGTGAGAATCACTTAGTGAATCGCAGTGAATACTCAGTGTTAATCTTTTCTTATTTTGCTTCTGATTATAATCGGGAAAGCAGGGGAGATTTATTTATTTGTTTTTTCCAGGACTGGAATTGGTTCAGCTCTTAAAGGAGCCATGCTATTTTTATAACACCAGTCCTGGACACCTACCATAAGAGATACAGTATCAACTGGGAGCTTCACTTTTAGGCATTCCCCAAATCTATATATTTTCCATAGGTATAAAAAATAGGACGTCCACATCAGTTTCCGAGGCCCTCCAGAAATGGTACAACGTCTAAAATGTGATTCATGATCAGGTTTCCCAGACCATGGTAGAGTTATGCTTTAGTACTGCCTGAAACAAAACATTTCTCCTGTATACCTGACATCATTCACACTGATGTGATGCAAACAGTGCAAGACTGAATCCTAAAGGCGGTTCGGGAAACTGAATACAGGTGAAAGTACAGATGTCAAGCTCGTTATCCTTGACTGTGTGCAGATTCTCATGCAGACCAGGTAACCAGGGTCGACCAGGTGGAGTTTCTTCTGCG
>CM045736.1:22586395-22698895 GCA_024760905.1 Plotosus lineatus | reverse complement strand
TAGGGGGGAAAAGTTAAGGAAAATGCCTCAGAAACAAGGCTAATTATGCAAAAAAAAAACCAAAACAACAACAACAACCCCTAAACAAACAAAAACAAAACACAATCAAACCTTCCATCAAAACTCGTCATATTTTTGTGAGGTGCGCATCTGAGCACATGCATGCACACATCTGTATGTGTGTGTATTTATATTTTATTTACATCTTATGCAGGGGCATTGGTGGTCTAGTGGTATAGGGCGCTGGATCACCGAGCCAAAGGTTGGGAGTTCGAGTCCCACTCTCCACAAGGTTGTCACTGTGCCTCCCAGTGCAAACTGTGTTATCAAAGGCGGGCCATGTCACCCACTGTCTATGGTGTGAGGCATGTAAAAGAACTATTGCTGACTTTCGTAAAGAGTAGGCTGCAAAGCCATCAGCGTGTTTCCGCCCTGCAATGGCCTGGCGAGCTGTCCATGGTGTACTCTGCCCTTGCCCTAAGTTGGCTGGGATGGGCACCAGCCTCCCCATGACCCAAATTAGGATTAAGCGGTTACAGAAAATGAACATGATGATGAACATCTTATGCATTATTTTTAATGTTTATTTGTTATTATAAGCATTTTCGCCTTGAATATGTATTCATTGGCATTATATACACATATACATGTATGTATACATCAGTTGGGGGGTTGGGAGTTGATCCTACTTCACGGAATTCGGTGGTCTCTCGGTCCCAATTAACCGCAGAAAGTGAGAGATCCCTATATATGTATATATATATATATATATATATATATATATATATATGTATATATAGGTTGTTGGTGTATGTTTTGTTAACATTTTGAGCAATTTTAAACAATTGTCCTCAAAGAACTTTCATCTCGTTAATTACACAACACATTCAGTTTGTTGTGTATCATCATCAATTGATGTTTCCACATTTGAATTCCTGGCCCCATTCTCTAGTCTGGTTACACCGAGTCATTTATGCCAAATCTATCATGTCATTTGTTACCTGATTACACAACAGGGAGTTAATTGCACACGGTGTATTTGTAGAATGGATCTGAGTCCAGATGCTAGCATCAGTCCAGCAGGAAGAAAAGCAGCTGAGGCCAAACTAGTGCAAGTCAAAGCCACAGAAACACCGTACATGCCAGTCGTAAATCTCTTCCATTTTAGAGAGCATAAAATTTAACCGTGTGATGTTTATAGGCTTCTTGACCATTCTTGCGAGTGACCCCATTTTAAGTGCCCACCACCCAAATAAATATAATAAAGGCAATTAGGTATAAAGAATAACACACACACACACACACACACATCACACACATATATATATATACACAGATATATATATATATATGTATATATATATATATATATATATATATATATATATATATATATATATATATATATATATATATATATATATATATATATATATATATATATATATATATGTATATATATATATATATATATATATATATATATATATATATATATATATACACACACAGTGGTACCTTGTCTAATGAATTTAATCCATTTTAAGTGCAAGCTCAGAAGCCGAAAAGTTCATTAGATGAAACAATTATTCCAATAGGAAATAACAGAAAACCAATTAATCAGTTCCAACCTCCTCCCAAAGTCATATAACCTGACACAAGCACGTATATTTGACCTAATATATTAATGATTAACATGTAAAAACAATAATAATTAATAATTAAATAAAAATAATTAATAATAAATAATGATAAAACAATAAGTCAACTAACCCTTCCAATCATTGATTGTGGCGAAGATGTCATGGGGGCAGGCAGGAGGTGGTGTGTAACACACGAGGAAAAGGAGGAGGATTTTGTGCCTGTGCATGCTATGAATGCCAGCGAGGAAAAGGCTCCCACAAGGCCAGTGTTTCTGAAATAATCGGTGTGATGCCGGGGGCGAGGGGGGGGGGGGGGGGGCAGCTTGTCAGTCCATCGCGGGGGAAACATGTACACAATTAATCACATTAACACCAATAGCTTGGGACAATAAGAAATAGCCATTCAGCTTAATGTGCATGTCTTTGGACTGTGGGAGGAAACCAAAGTACCCAGAGAAATCCCACACAAGTACAGACAGAACATGCACGCCCAGGAACCTGAGGTAGCCACTATGCCACTATGCCATCACAGATTCAGTGATGTCTCACTTCAAAGGGAGAATCTTTAAAAAGTAATGGCACCTAAACACTTTTTATTGAATTATATTATATTCCTTGATTTGTATTTTATTTATTTATTCATTTTTAACAGGTCCTGGGTTGAGGTATGACTTTAAAAATAACTTTCTGGGATGCATACATCTTTTTCTATTTATGAGGCTATCCATCACTGCTATAAAATCTCTTCAGGGTTGGCCTGAATTCACGTGTGTGTGTGTGTGTGTGTGTGTGTGTGTGTGTGTGTGTGTGTGTGTGTGTGTGTGTGTGTGTGTGTGTGTGTGTGTGTGTCTTCTCCTTATATACATGCTTCTAACTTTTTCTTTTCTTGATTTTTTGTGTAATACAGCTTTTAGACTAAAGATTACTGACATTCTTTTCCCTGGAAAAGTGAAACTTGAGAGCCTAATGGAGGTCACTGCTCTCAGACTTCATTGCCCATCCTGACCATTTAAAGTGCCATCACTAGGGGATTCATTCATTCATTTTCTGTAACTGATTAATCCTAATTAGGGTCACGGGGTGGCTTGGGCCCATCCCAGCCAACTCCGGGCGAGGGCAGCGTGCACCATGGACAGCTCACCAGGCCATCCCTGGGTGGAAACATGCTAACGGATATATAGCCTACGCTTGTCGAAAGTCAGCAATGGTTCTTTTAGATGCCTCACACCATAGACATGGCCAGCATTTGATGACCCACTTGGCTGCACTGGGAGTCACTGGAGGATGTTTCTGAAAAAATTTAAATTAAATGTTTGTGGGATTAATCCATCTACAGGCAAATTGAACTCAAAGATCAAAGAACGTTCCAGTTGGAAACTGGTAGTACAGGAGGAGACCACAACAGAAGCCAAAATGTGGCAAAAATTGAGACAGTGCCGATGGAATATTAAGAGACTTCTACACCTGTAACAACAGTAGCTCTGTGATGTCGTTTAAAGTCTATATCCCTGAAAGAGCGAGAACAAGCCGATAATCAGTAATTCAGTTGCCCTTTTATACAGCTGAATATAATGTAAAGGTAGAGGATCCTAGAGTGGACAAAACATTCAAGTAAATAGAGTCATTTTGTGTAAAAGTGAAAGTAGGTATGATTAAACTTTTTTACATCTTAAATGTCATTAACTCAGCAAGTGATGACCAACAATCAACCATATGTGGTCAGTGAAACTCAGGGAAATGAGTGATGTCAGGAAACATTTTCTCAAGCAACACAAAGTAGATTGACACAGAGTTTAAAAGTGAGTGATTAACTACCAATGTTATGTTATGTAGTAGATTTATATTGTGCTTTATCCATACTGAATGTTATGCTTAAATTGCACTGGGAGGTGTTCAGTTAATGATGATAACTCTTTATAGTCAAAGTACATTACATACATGAAATTTGGTTTTTATGCTCTGGGCACCTGCCACCACTGTGCAGCGCCAGTTATTGTGTTGTTCTATCCTTTTGATGATGAGCGCCAAGCAGAAAGCAACAACCACCAACAAATTTTAACACTATTCAATTTTTATGGTATGATGCAGCCAGGTTCAAACTCTGACCTTCCGAAAGACAAAGCAGACACTTTACCAACTGAGCTAAATCCCTGGTCCCCAAGCTGAGCAAAAAGATTTTGTTGACTGACAGATGCCACCAAACACCGTGAACAGCACCCAAATATAGTCGGCACTCTACTTACGAAGCCCCCTGGGAACGAAAACTCCGGGTTACAAAAACCATTTTCCGAAGTTGGCGTCTCCTGTATATGAAAACAACCTCCTCTTACGAAAAGCGCCAAACGCGCCATTAAAAATTCAAACGCGCCAATCAAAATTTCGAAGCGCGAGTTGCTCTCTCATTGGCTGTCTCCCAACATCCGCTGGCCTCCCATTGGCCAGGAGGGAGCTGAATCTCCATAGTACTGCACCCATAAAGCTTGTTTGTCACACACGTGAAGAAGAGTTGAACAGGACTCTTGCTTGTTTTGAGATCATTGCAGCATTATATTTTGTTATATAGCCGAAACCCCTCTACAATCGGGACGATATTGAAGCAGAAGGAGACCTTAAAGCGGAAATACAGTGACAGAGGTGATTATTTTGACACGATATTGAAGCAGAAGAAGTATGGAAACAGAATGCTTCGTGAAAAAAGACCTCCGAGCTCGCAAGGAAGAAGTTAATATTGAATCAGGACCTCTGATCTTTCAAACAGGTACTGTAATTCTGCTTTAAATACAACATTCCATCCTTTTAAATAGAATTGTTCCGTCAGCTCCGTGTGGGCGGAGCTATAGAGACAGAGTTTTGTGTGTGTGTGTGTGTGTGTGTGTGTGTGTGTGTGTGTGTGTGTGTGTGAGAGAGAGAGGGGGATAGGGAGAAACAGTGTTGTGTGTATGTGTGTTAATAAAAATGTTTAATAATGGTTTAATTAATTAATATGTTAATAAAATGCTTAAATGGTTTAATAAATAATTTTCTTTTACTTTTAACACATATTTCATGCATATTTCATACAGAATTGGTGTACTTTTATCATTTTTAAAGGGTTTATGGAGTAGTCTTGGGAGCCTTGGAATGAATCAGGCGTTTTACATGTAAAATGCGCCTCTACTTACGAAATTCCTGCGTTACGAAAAAGGCTCTGGAACGGATTAATTTCGTAAGTAGGGGGTCGACTGTACAAATATAAACATTACAAGTATATATATATATATACATATATATATATATATATATATATATATATATATATATATATATATATATATATGTATGTATGTAGAGTATTTATATACATTTATATCTGAAATATGCACTTAGCCCTTAACACTTATTTGATCAGTTGTGTAAAAATGAAATTGCAAGTCACTGTACTGTCTGGTCTGGTACCTTCCGAGTCGTAGGACAACTCTTGGCGAGCTCCCATGAAGGATAATGCCTTGATTATCATCTTCATGGAGGTTTTCTTGGCAAGGATAGTGCAGTGGTTTGCCATTGCCTTCTTACTGTGCATGTTTTTGGACCGTGGGAGTTAACTGGAGTACCCAGAGGAAACTCACGCAAGCACGGGGAGAACATGCAAACCCCGCACAGAAACGCCCAGGCCTGGAATTGAATTGCTTCTTGCTGTGAGGCAGATGTGGTAACCACTGCGCCACCATGCCGCCCTACTTTAATAATACTGTTCTGTAATAATAACAATAATAATAATCTTCACTCATTTGTTAAACCACTTTATCCTGCTATGGTCACAGGGAGGCTAGAGCCTGTCAGACACTGAGTGAAGGTTGGGTCCACCCTGAACAGCTCACTAGAAGTCAACACACACACGATCATTCACACTCACACTTGGGGCCAATTTGAAACAGAAGATTAGCCCAATGTAAAGGTCTTTGGACTGTTGGAGGAAACCAGAGTTCCCAGAAACACCCATACAAGCACTGCGAGAACATGGAAAGTCCACACGAAAACACCTTTGCTTCAACCCAAGACTTGCAACCAGGACCTTCTTGATGTGAGATGGGCATGCTAACCATGACACCACCATGCTGCCCAATGATAATAATGAGCTATGTATTTACTTGTCATTCTGGTGTGCGTGTTTCTGTAGATAGCACTTATTTTTAAACATTCTTTCATTCATTTTCTGAACCATTTAATCCTAATTAGGGTTGCAGGGAGGCTGGTGCCCATCGCAGCCAACTATGGGCGTGGGCACAGTACACCTCCGACAGCTCACCAGGCCATCGCAGGGCGGCTATGCCCTATGCGGCTATGCAGCTCCTCTTAAAAAAAATGCAATGGTACTTTTACATGAATATCCCACCACAGACAGTGAGAGACATGGCCGGCCTTTGATAACCCAGTTAGCTGCACTGGGGGACAGCAGTAACAACCATTGATGGTGGGGGCTTGAACCCCCAACTTTGGCATTGGTAATCAAGAACCTTACCACCAGGCCACCGCTGCTCAATGTTTTAAAACACTATTTAATTCTGTTTTCTTCCAAGGGTGATAGTATCTACAGGCCAAGCTGTATTCATATTCTACCAATTGTTGAAGATCACTGATCCCAAGGTTGGGGGTTCAAGTCCCATTCTCACTGGGTTGTCACTGTCCCCCCAGTGCAGCTAACTGGGTTATCAAAGGCCAGCCATGTCTCTCACTGTCTATGGTGTGAGGCATGTAAAAGAACCATTGCTGACTTTCGACAAGAGTAGGCTGCACAGCCGTCAGCGTGTTTCTGCCCTGCGATGACCTGGAAAGCAGTCCAGGGTGTATTCTGCCCTTGCCCGGAGTCGGCTGGGATGCGCGCCAGCCTCCCCGAGACCCTAATTAGGATTAAGCAGTTACAGAAAATGAACGGTGAACAATTGTTGAGGCTTCTGTTAACTTCAACTTAAATTTTCATTAAAGTTTTCCTGTTCTTCCTGTGGTATGAAATATGAGAGAAGAGTTTGTGATCATTTCTATGCATGTATTAAGTTTACTATTCATACCGTGGGCTTGTGTTTGCTTTGTTTATTTAAATTAAAGGTAGTACTAATGAAGGGTATTTGGACTGAAATATGTATAGTTTTGATTTATTTACATATGTAGATGAAAATAATGAGAGATTTGAGCTTCATGTGGATGCAAAATCCTTCAAATATTAAATGAATAAACTAAGAAATTGGGAAGAGGAAAAACAGGAAGCCTATTACCAGACGCAGAATCAAAACAATGTGAAAAGGAGGCTATTATGCAGCAGGCCATGCAAACCGGAGGCTAAGGCTTTGTGGTGTCATAAATAAATGCAGTAATTTCACATGCAGCAGGAAAACAGAATGCTGATATTATCCGATTGACCCCGTCATTACTCTTAATCCCAGCATCTGCTATGAAATACAAACACAATTTCACAACAAAAATCCAATACATGCCTCGACACTCCTGTCAAAAATTTATTTGATTTATTTAGATTATCGAAAAGACATCCCAAAATATCAGTGTAACCTTTTTACTGAATAATGAAGATAAAAGAAAGAAAGCAGCAAAAATACCCCACATGGCATGTGGATGAATGTAGTAATCAGCTATTATACTAATGTCAGAGAGAACAACAACTGGCAAAAAGAGCAGAGCCAAATAAAAATGTATATAGCATTTTATATATGTATATATTTTATTCCAATATAGCACCAATGATATAATGTAATTGTTCTGGAGTGCTATAAGTGCATTTTATTATTCAGTCATTTGCTGAATTGCCTAATAATAATTAGGGGCGCAGGGAGGCTGGCACCCATCCTAGCAGACACCAAGCAAGGGCTGGACAGCCTGGACAGATCGCAAGGCCATCACTCACAATTAGGGGCTATTTGGAACAGCAAGTGTGAGTGTTGGCCCTACGGTGGCCTAGAGAACTGTCCAGGGTTTACCCTGCCCTCTCCCCGAGGATCAGCTAAGATGGGCACAAGCCTCCCTGCGACTCTAATTAGGCTTAAGCGGTTCAGAGAATGAATGGATAATAATAGAAGTGGTGGCTTAGTGGAAGGGTGCTGTCTCACTGATCTAAAGTCCAGTTGATCAAGACCCACCATCACCAATGTGTCACTGATGCCCCCAGTAATCCAACTGGCTTATCAAATGTCAGTCCTATGGTGAGAGGCATGTGAAAGAATCACTGCTGACTTTCATAAGGAGTAGGACACTGGTTTGCTGTCAGCATGTTACTGCCCTGCTATGGCCTTGCAATCTGTCCAGGCTCTACCCACCCCTTGCTCGGTCTAGGCTGAGATGGGTGCCAGCCTCCCAGTGGCACTAATTATTATTACTCAATTCAGATTTATTCAGGCTCATTATTAGGGCTCCAATGCCTATTCTAAGACCCCTGCCAAGGTCTTCACCTCAAGTATGCCTCTGTCCACCCAGCAGTATAAATGGGTAAAAGTACAAATACTGGGAAGACAACCTAGTGTCCCAACAAGGAGGAGTTGAACTCTTCGTCACTACACGGTACAGAAATCAGGGATAAGCTCTGACCTGATGAGCCAATTGGCTCGAGTTTCAAAGCCCAACAGACTTCTAAAGGGAACTGGTAGCACCAGATCTTATTCAGCAGTTTCAGAGCTACTCATGCAAGCACCACTTGTCTTTTATTCTTTTAAAATAATTTATTATTATTATTTAATTTCTCTTCAGTAATATGGACTATTTTGTGTAGTTTTATTTAGTAAAATCCAAGGGGGGGAATCAATATAAATTACAGGTGTAATGCACAAATAAAAGGGAAAATGCCAAAGGTGTAAATACTTTTGCAAGCCTCTGTATTAAAAAGTAACTCTGTCATGACCATCGATTGCTTCCTGCCTTCTCAGATGGTCTGCAGTTATTAAAGACTTAACCAGTTGGCCTCAATATTCTACTTAAGGCCTTACATTCTTATGTGGACAAGGTTTGCATAAATCCACACTCTCTAAAGTAGGCTTTTATTTGATGTGGATTAAAGAATTTGGCATTGCAGGGCAAGTAAAAAAATCTTTGAGCAAATATCTGGTGAAATAACTCTGAGAATGCCCTGAATGAATCATCAGGAGTTCATCTCTTTATCAACGTTGTCCTGCCCTTAAGAGGTGGAGAGTTATAATGAAATCTGTTTAATAATGAAAATGTGGCCCCTATAATCATCGTCTCATTAACCTATCCGTCTCTTCCTTCACCTCTGCTGAAAGTAAGCGGATGCTGGTGTATGCAGTACAGCGGATTGAGAGTTTGCGTGTAAAAATAAAGATCCTGTAGGGAGTAACTTGCTGCCTGATGAATTGCTCTGGCAAAGATTGTACTAAAGAAAGCTGTGTACTATAATGTGCGCAGCTCAAGGGTGGTGCTTCATTGGTTTCTATTTCATTCAGCATTCGTTCATTTCCGCTCGTTTCAACAGAACACTATAACCTGTTACTAATTACAGTACCTCAGTTAATTATCAATCCGGTAATCAACTCTCTGGAAACAGCAGCTTGTTAATAATTAAAAATGAAAAAGTCTCCAGTAGAACTGTGAAGCGTGTGGTAATTGTGACTGGAAGAAGGTCCATGGTTTGATTCTTGTGTTCAGGCAGTTCTGTGCAGAGTTTCATGTTCCCCTGTTCTTGTTGTGTGGGTTTCCTCCAAGTACTCTGGTTTTATTCTACAGTCTAAATTCTAGATACATGCACATTAGGTATAAATATATATATATATATATATATATATATATATATATATATATATATATATATATATATATATATATATATATATATATATATATATATATATATATATATATTCTCTTTAGGTATAAATATATATATATATATATATATATATATATATATACTCTTTTGTCTGGAGGAGCTGCACAGCCATCAGTGTGTTTCTGCCCTGCAATGGCTTGACAAGCCATCCAGAGTGTACTCTGCCCTCACCCAGAGTTCGTTGAGATGGGCACCAGCCTCCCTGCAACCCTAATTAGGATTAATCAGCTCAAAAAATGAATGAATGCACGTACAAACCGGATTCCAAAAAAGTTGGCACACCATACAAATTGTGAATTAAAGCTGAATGCAATGATGTGGAAATGCCAAATTTCAATATGTTATTCCGAATACAACATAGATGAGAGGGTCGAAAGTTTAAACTAAGAAAATGTATAATTTTAAGGGAAAAATATGTTGATATTAAATTTCATGGTGTCAACAAATCTCAAAAAAGTTGGGACAGGTAGCAATAAAAGGCTGGAAAAGTCAACTGCACTTATAACAGCTGTAAGACCAATTACCACTAATGAGGTCCATTGGCAACATGGCTGAGTATAAAAAGAGCTTCTCAGAGTGGCAGTGTCTCTTAGAAGCAAAGATGGGTAGAGGATTACCAATTCCCCCAATGTTGCGCAGAAAGATAGCGGAGCAATATCAGAAGGTTTTTCCCAGCAGAAAATTGCAAAGAGTTTGAAGTTATCATCATCTACAGTGCATAACATCATTCAAAGATTCAGAGAATCTGGAACAATCTTCAGGCCCTTAAACGGCACTGCACCACAAACAGGAATGCTACTGTAAGGAAAACCACAGTATGGGCTCAGCAATACTTCCAGAAACCATTGTCAGTGAACACAATCCACCGTGCCATCCACTCTTGAACAGCTGAAACAGGACCCAGAAGCGTAGAACTATTGCTGACTGTCGACAAGAGTAGGCTGCAAAGCCATCAGCATGTTTCCACCCTGCGATGGCCTTGCGAGCTGTCGAGGGTGTACTCTGCCTTCGCCCGAAGTTGGCTGGGATGGGCGCCAGCCTCCCCGCGACCCTAATTAAGATTAAGCGGTTACAGAAAATGAACTGAACATATTCAATAAATACTTATAATAACAATTAAAAATTCAAAAACAATGCGTAAGATGTAAATAAAATATAAATAAACACACATACAGACACACACACACACACACACACACACACACACAGATTCACACCTCACATAAAAAAGTAAGTAGTTTTGATGGGGGTGTTGGGTTGTTTTTTTTTGTTGTTTTGTTTTTGATTTTTCTTGCATAATTGGCCTTGTTTTTGTGACATTTTCCTTAACTTTTCCCATTATTCTTCCTTAATTTCCTTATTTTTTAATTCAATGAATATTTAAAAAAAAAAAAAAAAAAAAAACGCAATGCACTGAAGCGGTATGAATTGAAGCATGAAGTAGTGAGGTATCCCTGTGTATGTATATGTATATATATATATATATATATATATATATATATATATATATATATATATATATATATATATATATATATATATATATATATATATATATATAATATAAACTGTTCATTTCAGTTTTTATCGATTGTAAAATTGTTTGAGTTTCTGATTCACTGACGGCAGTAACTTCATTTCTTTCAAGAAATCCATAGTGAAAATTCTATCAATGAAAACTGCAGAAAACTCGTTTTATCTACCAAGGTTTGAGAGAGACTCAGCTTAAGTACATAAGTATAAACAATACTTCACAAATTAAAAAAAACAAAAAAACAAGTCATCAAAATTAAGAGATCTTGAAGCAGTAGTGGATCAGTGGTAAAGTGCTGGGTTACCAATGCCAAGGTCAGGGGTTCAAACCTCACTCTCACTGGGTTGTCACTGTTGTACTCTCAGTGTAGTTAACTGGGTTATCAAAGGCCGGCCATGTCTCTCACTGTCTGTGGTGAGACGTTCATGTAAAAGTACCATAGCTGACTATTGTCAGTATGTTTCTGCCCCACGATGGCCTGGAGAGCTGTCCAGGCTGTACTCTGCCCTTGCCCAGAGTCAGCTGAGATGGGTGCCAGCCTCCCCACAACCCTAATTATGATTATGCTGTTAAGAAAATTAATGAATAAATGAAATTCAGAGATGGGTTATACATTCGCTTAAATCAATTTTCTGAGTGCCTTGTGCGTTTTATGCAAATTAGTTGTAGTTAAACAAACACACCGCTGAGATTCACAACAAACATCACCTCTGAGATCTTCCTTAAGAAGAGCAAAGCAGGATTTTTACTGGCTGTGATGGCATAGCTGGTTTCTACTCTTTTTCTATGTCTCAAGAGCTGCTTGATGTATCATTGACAAATTTTTAGGGTATGGGCAAGTTTATAAAAGGGTGATTGTACATCAAGTTTGTTATTCAAATCGTGACTAATTGTCTATAATGGCTCAGTGGCGTGGCAGGAAGAGATACCCTCCACACTATCAGTGCTGTACTAGTTTCTAATGTTATTGATTTTGACATTTTAATTTGTTGATTAAATTAGAAGTAGACACGGTTCCATAGTTCGCACGTCTGCCTCACAAAAGGAGAATTTCTGTGTGAAATTTGTATCTTCAACCTATACTTGGGTGGGTTTTCTCCAAGAATGCCAGTTTCCTTCCAGCTTAATATTCCAGGGTGCAGAGTAACGCTGATGGTTGAAGGAGGAAGTAAAATAGGAAAACAAGTACAGTGGTACGTTGACTTATCGAATTTTCCATGATACGAGCTTCGATCTCACCAAAAATCTGCCCTAACCAATGAGTAAATTTTGGATTTATGTGCTCTGCTGGGGAAATGACTTAGCTGATTAGCCTCGTATTCTTCCTCGTGTATTCCTCCGTGTTCCGAGAAAGCCTTGTGAAGAACCCCCCACCCCCAGCACCTCGCACGCCACTATAAATAGTGCTTACTGCACCTCGTATCATTTGCTTGGTGCTTTTTCCCTACACCATAGGGAACACAGTGAGAGAGAGTCACTGCCACCCAGTGTAGAGGATGTGCAATCACCCTTAAACCTGGTCCAATATGGCAAAAAAAGCAAGTTCCCCAGTGTCATATGTGCCAATAAGCTTTGCATTCTTCCTCGTGTATTCCTCCGCTCTCCTTTCTGCACCGGTATTTGTAGTGTGCACACGCACAAAAGTTTTTCTTTTCTCTGGTTTGGATTTTGTGACTTTTTAGTCTTATTTTTTATTGTGCATATTCCAATGTTTCTAAGATGGGTTATAAGAAGGTGGCTGATGTAGTCGAGAGAAGAAAATTGATTTCTCTTGGAAATAAGTTTGAAATCATAACTAAGGAGTCTGCGTGGCAGATCTGTGTAAGGAGTATGGGAAGAATGCATCGACCATCTGTACAAATCTTCGACCATCTGTACAAAAGGCCATGTTGAAGAGTGTTAAACCAGAAAAGGGGGTGACTATTTTATCTACAAAAAAGACAAGATCATGACTCAATGATGAGATGGAGAAGCTTCTCCTATTGTGGATCAAATCAAAAGAGATCAACGGCAATACGATCATCGAGGCGATTATCAGTGAGAAAGCAATGGCCATCTATGAAGATCTGAAGGTAAAAATTGCTGAAAAACAGAGAAAGTTCTACTGGTTCCTCTGAGTGTACCTTCAAGGCTTTGAGGGAGGTTTGCACTTTGAGGGTTGTTTGAGAATTTAAGAAATGAACCATGTGGTTCGTCATGGAGAGGGGGATAACGTTGACAAGCAGGCTGCTGAAGATTTCATCAAAATGTTTGAAGAGCTTGTCACCGAGGAAAACTACATCCCGCAGCAAGTGTTCAATTGTGACAAGACTGGACTTTTCTGGAAGAAGATGCCTCATCGCACGTTCATGACCTCAGAGGAAAAGACGTTACTGGGGCACAAGGTGTATGTACTTACTGTATTGTTTATTGACTTATTGTTTATTCTTGTTTTATTGTTATTATTTATTGTTAATTACAGTATTATTAATGTTACTGTGGACGTGTTTTTATTCTGAAATATTTATTGTTACATGTTTATCTTAAATATATTACTTCAAAAACATGTTTGTGTCAAGTTATATGACTTTGGGAGGGGGTTGGAATGGATTAATTGTTTTTGTAATTACGTATTTCCTATGGGAATTTTTGTTTTTTCTAACGAACGTTTCCACTTACGAGCTTACCCTCGGAACAGATTCAGTTCATAAGTTGAGGTACCACTGTACATGCATATATACACAATTCATGGGTTAACTAGTAGAAAAAGAACTATGATGGCTTTCAAGGTTGCTGTACATGGAGGTCCAGGAGGTGGTACTGCCATTAAAAAAAAAAAAAAATTGGGAAAGAAATTTAATGTACTTTGATTTGGGATCCCGGTTTCCTTCCACAGTTCAAAGAGATGCACATTCGGCAAATTGGCTCTCCCAAATTGTCCCTAGGTGTGAGTGTGACTGAATGATGGTGTTTGTTGGCTCTATGATTTTCTTGCATGCTTTTCAGGGGGTACCCTGCCTTCGCCCAGTGTTGACTGAACTGCAGCTTCCTTGCAACCCTAGAAGGATTAGTCCATTCTGCAAATGAGTGAGTGAGTGATTCAGTAAGATCCATTCATTCATTTTCTAAACCGCTTAAGCGTTATCAGGGTCACAGGGAGGCTGGCGCCCACCTCAGTCAACTCTGGGCGAGGGCAGAGTACACTCTGGACAGCTCGCCAGGCCATCACAATTCTTGATTCCATGTGTTTTTCATTAAAAGCGCTGTAAATAATTCAAAATAGATCAAGATGCTTAATATATAACTGCAAATACTTCTAACACTGAGCTTCAAGTCACTGCTTCTTTACATTTTTTTCTTGGCGATGCCCCGGGGTTCCTGAAATGTTATTACTGAGCATTTCCAGCATTTCCTTTAATAGTCTGGCAATATATTCAGTTTATTTTTGGTAAGATGATGTGTCGACATTTAGGGATTGATGATTTTTCCATTCGTGCTTTAGTTCCAGTTTCAGACATATCAGTTACATACATTTTCCCCTCCAGGTATTTATTTCAAAATGAAGACAGTTTTACGAATAAAAATGAGTTTTATTTAAAATAGAAGCATACTGAGTTACACTCTTGTTTTTAGCTGTCAGGAGAACATGGAACATGAACTTTCACCAGTTACAATTTACATGATGTTGAAATCCATTCAGACCATCAACCAGACTCTGATTTTTGGAAACTTGGGTATGATTTAATTTTCAACACTGGCTTTTCGCTGCCGAGGTAAATAGAAAACAACATAAGCATTGCTTAAAAATAAAATAGACATCTGTTGCTATGTAATGCATGAACCACAATATGAAAAATATAGTCCAATTAACATCTTGTGTGCTATATCATGACTGAACTGCAATAAAATACACTGACATGTACTGAATTACATTTTTCGAGCGTCTGTGTTTTAAGAATTTTTTTCCTTTTATTAAACCTTTTATTTTTACTTTATAAATATTAACATGCGTACTTGTACTTTCTTCTCCTTAGGTTTTCAAACCCGTCTTATTATTTTAGTTATATTGCATTTGAGGCCTATTAATATTTTTACATGATAGCATTGCACAATACACACAGGGAATCACACTAACAATCACTTTTGGAAATGTCCTGCATTCAAAATTTGGTTCTGCATTTAACTCATCTAAAGTGAACACACACACACACACACACACACACACACACACACACACACACACACACACACACACACACACACACACACACACACACACACACACATGGACCCAGAGAGCAACTCAAGGGCGCTACAGCTGTGAAGATGGAGGAGGGGGAAGGTGCTACTCATGCCCCCTGCCACACTTTTTTTTTTTCCAGTTCAGAAATGGAACCAGCAGCCCTTCGGTCAAAATCCCACTTTTTTAACCATTAGGCCATGGCTGCATCCCCCCACCCCACCCCAATGGTGATAGACTTCATGATTTTGCATGGCATCCTTGTGCAGGGACCGTGCTAATCTTCTCTGCATTATATTTTATTATATGTGCGACTGTAGCAAACACATTATAACATACAAGGAATATTATGTTGTTATTTTCTCTCACCCCCCATTTTGTTGAAGTTTTGCCATCACTATCATTTGACCACACATGCACACATCCCCTCCATGACATGCGATGCTACCACCGTTCTTTTTTGAGCTAATGCCCACGCATGTTTGGTGGTGGTCTAGCACACTCGGAGAGAAAGCGCTATCTGTTCCCTCGTAGCAATAAGTCTCACCAACGCACATGATTGGCTTGTGAGTTCGCTGTGAGTGACAGACCTGTTATTGCGTTTTCAAACTTAAACACATCACATACACACATCACATACATTTGGCACTCTTTGTAGTTTTGCTGTACTTGATTAATGTTAAGAACAGGCCTGCCTTCAAATACAGTGTAGAATGTCAGCCAGGCCTGCAGCCTTCATAAGTGAGCAACTTAAAAGTGTGTAAGTCCAAGGCAGAGTGTGTGTATAGTTGGCATTTAATTTCAAAAAATCTAATTTTGGCTTTGTGTCACCCCCACATCACTGTCTTCATGTTGCATTAATCTTGAAATCAGGAGGAGAGTTTTGATTTGAAAGTTCAATTTTGAATTGATATTTTTGAAAATGTGCCAAGGATCTTTTTTTTTTCCGGACTGTATCAGAATATGGAATACAGACTGTAATGGAAAACAGAATTGTATCTAGATTACATAACAGACATAACACGTGTAACAAGTAATGCGTTACTCCCCAAGTCTGAATACCTACTTGCACTCACAGTCACCTGATTATGAAAGACGTGCACCTGTTTCCAATCATACACCCTCTCTCGCTCTCTCTCTCTCTCTCTCTCTCTCTCTCTCTCTCTCTCTCTCTCTCTCTCTCTTCAGTTCAGTTCATTTTCTGTAAACCGATTAATCCTAATTATGGTTGTGGGGAGGCTGGCGCCCATCCCAGCCGACTCCGGGCGAGGGCAGAGTACACCCTGAACAGGCCATCATAGGGCGGAAATACGCTGACGGCTTTGCAGCTACTCTTGTCAAAAGTCAACAACGGTTCTTTTACATGAATCTCCCACCATAGACAGTGAAAGACATAGCCGGCCTTTGATAACCCACTTAGCTGCCCTGGGGGGGACAGTGACAACCTTGTAGAGAGTGGGACTCGATCCCCCCAACCTTTGGATCAGTGATCCAGCACCTATACCACTAGCTCTCTCTCTCTCTCTCTATTAAATACTTTAGGGAAAAACACTTTACTGATAGTTTAATGTCTAAAATCCTAAACTGCTTTTTGAAGACCATGACACACTTAAGAATTAATCATTATTTCACTTTTTTCAGTTATTATTAGTTTGTAACTGGATCTTAAGGCACTGGGATACCGACCAGAAAATTGATGGTTCAAGCCCCAGTACCTTCAAGTTGCCACTGATGGGCCCTTGTGGAAGGCTCTTAACCCCTTAATTGTGTGACTGTAAAAATTAAATAAAAATAAAGTAACTATGGATGAAGATGTCTCCCATATGCTGCTGTTAATATACTATAAAAATGCCACGATCAAAACAAGCACAGTGAGCCAATATACTGTGTAACTCACTCAATGTTTATGGGCTTTTTAAACTGATGGGGAGGAGAAACACAATGGATTTTATATGAGACGCCATCTCTTTTACACAAAAATATTACTTGAGTCCAATCTGTCATGTCTAGAGAGAAAATCTTTCCAGTTGATTGGTTTGATTTACAGTTTTTGTGTCTTTTTGATGGAGAAATAGAGGGTTGTAGTCAGAGCTTTCAGACTTGTCACTCAACATGTCTCCCGTTCCGTTTAACCCAATGTCTGAAAGCCTAGAACAGATTTAAGTCATGAATAGATAGAATGAGTGCTGTGATAGAGTGCTGTGACCCACAGCGTCTACCCCACCTGCCTCCTGCTACATTCATGACCGTGATAAATAATCCGTATATATAATGAATGGTTGAATGTATATTCAGAAAGACTTCGCACAATGTATATTCTTCATATGACAGCATATAAATCATCCATCACCTTACAGACATTGTCTCTGACAGATCAGGTCAGAACATATTGGTACAGAATTTAATCACAAGCAATAACAATCGGCAGAAGCAACACTTGGTTTTAAGAATTTGAAATGAATCTAACATGTATATGGGGAACATAAACCTCTACCAAGTGAATAATAATAATAATAATAGTAATAATAATAATAATAATAATAATAATAATAATAATAATAATAATAATAATAATAATAATAACAGAAAGTATACAGCCCCCTATGCTGGACCTGCTGCAATAGCACTCTTGCAAAAATGTATTCAATCTCACAATGTTGAAAAATCTTTCTAAAAATTACAGCACCGTGTGTTTAATTCTAATAATCTCTAATAATAATGGAGCCTTCCTTGTCCAAAGTTTTACCTCGGGGAAAAAAAAAAAAAATAATAATAATGAAAATTTGAAGATATGTTTTGGCATAATTCTGCTAACGTGGACAGATGGACGGATTTCCATTATTTCCTTTGGGAAATTTTGCATTGCTATATGAGCATTTCACTGTATGAGCTGGATTCCAGAAAAGTCATCTTGCGATGTGTAACTGTATTTGAAGATAAAACATAGCCTCCTAGGTGAAGGTAATCAATCAATCAATCTGGGTGTCGTGCCAGAATTCTGGCGTAGACGGCAGCCATAACAGATTGTCATGGCTGTATACTTCTTTTCCTTTTGGCTTTTCCCTTCAGGGGTCGCCACAGCGAATCATCTGCCTCCATCTCAACCTATCCTTTGCATCTTTTTCTCCTACACCAACGACCTTCATGTCCTCCTTCACCACATCCATGAATCGTCTCTTTGGTCTTCCTCTAGGCCTTCTGCCTGGTAGTTCCAGCCTCAGCATCCTATTACCAATATAGTTGTCATGACTGTATACGAAGGGCAAAAAATCCACAGTAGAGGCCCAAAGTTCTTTCTGCAGGGTGTTTTTATTGAGACACCATCTCTAGCTAGCTGGTCGTTGACTCTAAAGAGTTCATCCGCCCTTTGATAGGTCTTGTATTTATTTCTACTAGGTTGCTAGCCACCCAATTCACCAAATTTGGAACCCGGTGAGGGAGCCGGTTTAGTCGCCAACCACTGGACCATGCAACAGGTTGTATTGGTTTACATGTTACCAGTAGCAGGGCAAAACCTGACTTGACAAAAGTGAAGGGAATAATCGAGTATAAAAGACATCAGAGGGAACACATGAACAGTATAAAACAATTCTATAGTTTTACACATGAGAGAGAGAGAGAGAGAGAGAGAGAGAGAGAGAGAGAGAGAGAGAGAGAGAGAGAGAGAGAGAGAATGAAGACCCAGTGGACATTGATGCTTTTAATGCAGTGCCACTCAAAGCCCAACACACACACACTTTACACAGAATGAACAAGACTTAAAGGTTTGTTTCGTGGTGGTGGTGGAGGTGGTGGTGGTGGTGGGGAGTGAGGTTTGTAAAAAAAAAAAAACATTCTCTATGCACATCTGCCTCACAGCAAGAAGGTCCTGGGGTCAATTCCCAGCTTGAGCGTTTCTGTGCAGAGTTTGCATGCTCTCCCCGTGTTTGTGTGGGTTTCCTCTGGGTACTTTGGTTTCCTCCTGCAGTTCAAAAACATGCATAGTAGATTATTTGGCTGTCCCAAATCATCCCTAGGTGTGAGAATAAGAATGCATGGTTGTGTGAGTGTTGGCCTGGCAAGCTGTCCAGGGTGTACCTTGCCCTTACCCAGAGTTGGCTGAGATGGGTACCAGCCTCACCGTGACCCTAATTGGAATTAAGTGGTTCAGAAAATGAATGAATGACTCCATTTACAATTCTGATTTTTTTTATATAAAGGCAAAAAGCTCAGTGTATATTTCTCATAACAGCAGATTCCTCTAGGGTACCAAATTTGTAAATACAAGACAGAGAGCAAATTAAAGTAAATAAAAAATATTTCATACACCTCAGATACCTGCATTTTCGGGATATTTCTTTAAAATATTTTCCTTGCTTAAATTTGTTTCTTTTTTCATGTTCATAAAATACCAAGACCATGAATGTTTTGTGTTGCAACTGACTCCAACTTACACTACAGTGTACAGTTCAGTACAGAGAACATGAACTAACTGTTGAGTTCCTTGTGCTGTAGAGAACCAGAGATCGAGTTGACCCACCTCATGCTTCTGTCAGAACAAAAAAAGGGATGGAGTTTTTGGCACGTTAAAGGCATTGTGGTCTTTGGCTATGATAACCTCAGAAAGGCTTCAGAACATCTCCATGACCTTCCAAACAGGGCAAAAGTGGAGTTTATCCAAAGACAACACAGCCGTCCTAACCTTTTCAAAATCTTTCTTGGCTTATAAAATGGTTAAGTTTTTACTTTAAGGGTCATATCATTGCCAATGTTCCCACAGTGTAATATTTCTTCAGCTATAATATTTCATTATTTTTGTAATGCGAAACAAACAGTGCTCAGTTCATGTAAAGCAGCTCTAAATCCTTACTGCATAGTTCTGAAATAGCTGAAAGCAACAGGGGCTTCCATTATCATAAATCTCTCTATTTTGCACCAGTGGACATGCCCGAGGACATTTGGTACATGGGAGCAAGTGCATACACTGACCCCAAGCCTTCTTTACCCTTCAGTGGGTTATTACCCTCACTTCTCTCGCTCTCTGATTTTATTACACAAAGTAAATTAAAATCCCCTATGAGAGTTTTACCCATTTACCATTTACTGCATAACAAATCACATTTAAAAAGTTCACACAATCTATAAATCTAAATTGACCAAAATAGGGATGTTTTGGGGCTTTTTATCCTTGGAAGGGGCGGCATGGTGGCGTAGTGGTTAGCACGTCCGCCTCACAGCAAGAAGACCTAGGTTCTGGGTGGAGTTTGCATGTTCTCCAAATGCTTGTATGGGTTTCCTCCAGGTACTCCGGTTTCCTCCCACAGTCCAAAAACATGCACAGTAGGTTAATTGGCTGTTCAAAATTGTCCGTAGGTGTGAGTGAGTCCGTATGTGGCCTGGTGAACTGTACAGTAGATCATTGTGATTATAGTCATGACAATCCCTGTATGAGCATCATTTAAGCTTAAGGGATCAATGTCCATTCCTTGTCATTGGATGTAGATGCAGAGAGAGAGAACCTTGGAAGAGAATCGCACCCACTAATCCTAGGACACGCCCAGAGGAAGGATGAGATGGAGGGAGGAAATTCTCTGGCCTCCCTGTCAATTACAGTGCTCAGCCAATCATAGGCATCTGTGAGTTCATTCGTACAAGGAGTCGGATAGTGGATTCTTTCCGCGAGTATTGGGCCACTCCTGAATGTGCGTGCACAGTTGTTTCTAATGATTTAGGTATCAGCATCATGTGGCATGGAGGGTGGCCATGTGTGATGAGAAGGCAATGCTTCGCATGTCGGAATTGTCTATGACTAAACTGGATGGAGAAAAATACTAAAAAGAGTGAGCGAGCCTTTCACCACACCAGAGTGTTACAATTCTTGGCATGCTCAGGAACATGCTGCATTTCTGATTGGCTGTTCAAGCCTAGTATTGACATGAATTTGTTTAAATGGCTGAGCTATGCCACTTGCCTCATGCAACATAACATTTTACCATCCAGTGCTGAGCTGCACAAACAATTGCAGGAATCATGGAAAACATTTATTGTTGTTCCTAAACCAACTGATGACAGGAAAACCGAGTTGGGAAAACGTTGGTTATACGTAAGCCCTTTTGGATATACTGCCACACTCATCACTGGCAGCATTCTCGTTCTCGGAGTCACAAGAGACGTCAACCGTCCACACCGCGTTGACATCACTTCCAGGGTAAAAATTCTACTTGCCACAATTATCTTCTTTTTAGATTTATTAAATGTACTACAAATGCACATATTGTATTATGCTGTAAGGATGGCCAATGCCAATACACTTTGATCAAAAATAACCTGCTGCATTTGATCATTCATTCATTTTCTGAACTGCTTATTCCTAATTGGGGTTGCAGGGAGGCTGGCGCCCATCTCAGCCAACTCTGGGTGAGGGCAGAGTACACTGATGGCTCCTCTTTACAAAATTCAGCAATGGTTCTTTTACATCCTCTCACCATAGACTGTGAGAGACATGGCTGGCCTTTGATAACCCAGTTAGCTGCACTGGGGGGGGGGGGGGGGGGGGGAGTGAGAATCCGTTGAGAGTGGGGCTTGGACTCCAAACCTTGGGATCAGTGATCCAACACCTTGTCACCAGGGCACCACTACCCTTCATTTAAAAATGTATATATAATTAGACCCAAGCATTGCAACACCAATGGAAGAAGTGTGTTGACCACATGGGAGTCAATGTAGAAAAATAAACCACACTGGGTCAAAGTCAACCATTGCATCATGAGCCTGTAAACTTTTTAAATAGCACCTGTGTGTGCAGTGTGATGCATTAGCCCAGAGGGCATGTCTAACACCTGGTGCGCTTTAGATAAGCTATGGATCCAGGGTCTGGGACTGGAACCTGGTCTAGAATTTAATTCTTAATGAAACTGAATTGATGAATAAATAAAATATTTTGTTCACATAAAGTATGTAGATTCATTATTTTTAATGACACAATTGTGTATTTTTGAGTGACATGGAGGAAATACCACAATGGAATTTCAAAAAAAAAAGAAAAGAAAAAAGAACAACAAGCCTGAGGCCAGTATGGCAAGATGGCATCACTTATCAGCACTGGAATGTGAGAGCGCGGAAAGAAGGAGGGAGACAATGATGGCACATTATAGACATGCACTGATGGGAAGTGAATGCGCTCACAGTGGTGCCAGCTGACAGTCAAAGGGAACTTTAATTGCAGTTGTCAAGATGCAGGAAGGGAACAAAGAGGTGATTATGCTTGATGCCTTTCATTCTGAAGCAATATTACAGAATAATAGTGAATGGTTTTAAGAGTGTCGCTGTTGACAGTTTCATTTCAGAAAAAGAAGCCTGATCCTTGGGAAGATTTATAATATTACCTATGTGTCAAGACCTGAAAGGAAAGAGACACAAAAACTAAGAAAAAAGATGCAATTCATACATTCGTGAGCTGTATATTTTAAATTGTGAATTTTCATCCTGGGCGACATGGTGGCATAGTGGTTAGCATGTCCACCTCAAAGCAAGAAGGTCCTTAGTTTGAGTCCCAGCTTTGGTGTTTATGTGTGGAGTTTGCATGGGTTTCCTCCTTGTACTCGGTTTCCCCCTATAGTCCAAAAATGTGCACAGGAGGTTAATTGGCTGTTCCAATCTACCCCTGGGTGTGGGTATTAAAGGTTGAGGTTGGTGTCAGCCCTGTGATGGCCTGGTGATCTCTCCAGAGTGTACCCCAGATTTGGCTGGAATCGGTGTCAGCCTCCCTGCGACTCTAATTAGGATTAAGCAGTTCAGAAAATGAATGGATGGACTTTCATCCTGTCTACCCTCAAACCAGACTTTTATACACTCTTCATATTCATATCGCAGTGGTGAGAGGCATGTAAAAGAACCATTGCTGACTTTCGTAAAGAGTAGGCTGCAAAGTCGTCAGCGTGTTTCTGTCCCTTGCTAAAAGGGTTGTGACAGGAAGGGCATCCGACGTAAAAACCTCTGCCAAATCAAATGGGCGAATCAGATGATTCGCTGTGGCGACTCCCGAGTGAAAGGGAAAAAGCCGAAAGGAAGACAGACAGTGCTAGAACAAAACAGAGACTACTGATGTAAAATCAGTGATAACAGGAACTGATTTTAGGTTTACACTGACACACGGTGTCTGATCGTGGTGATCTTGAGTTAACTTGATCGAATTGGGATAATCTTAAGGGAAAATGATGGAATTGTTATTACATTGATGGAACTTGGTGTTCTTAAGAGAACTTGGTTGATTCTTGATGATCCTGAGGGAACTTGGTAGAGTCGTGGTAATCTTGATGGAACTTGGTGGATTTGTGATCTTGATGGAGCGTGATTGAATTGTTATGAAATTGATGGAACTTGGTGGATTGGTAATCTTTATGGAACTTGGTGAATTTGTGATGTTCTTGAAGGAACTTGGTGTATTTCTGATGATCTTGATGGAACTTGGTGGATTTGTGATCTTGATGGAGCGTGATTGAATTGTTATGAAATTGATGGAACTTGGTGGATTGGTGATCTTGATGGATCCTGTTGGATTCGTGATGATTTTGATGTAACTTGGTGGACTTGTGATGAGCCTAAGGAAACTTAATGGATTAATGATAACCTTAAGTTAACTTGGTGGATTTATGATGTTCCTGAGGGAACCCTTTGGATTGGTGATGATCTTGAGGGAACATGGTTGATTCTTGATGAACCTGATGGAACTTGGTGGATTTGCAATGTTCTTCAGGGAACTTTTTGGATTTGTGATGATCTTAGTGGAACTTGGTGTATTTGTGATGATCTTGAGGGGGCTTGATGGATTCATAATGATCGCACTGATCATCATGTTTGACTCTCAAAATTGTTCTCCAATTATTATAATGTATTTTGATTTGACATCAACATATGAATGAGGATAGAATGTGAGAATCATAGAAAAGAGCAGTAGAGATTAACTGACCTTGTCAGAATGTAACGGACCTAGATCCACCATCGTAGGGGATCTTTATGAACTTAAAAAGACAATTCAGTCAAATTTCATCTCTTGCATGCACATTGCCTCCTTTAAATCCCAAATTATGCACCAAGAGTGCTTTTTGTATTGCGGAGATTATGAATATCGTGCTCCAAATGTAAACCCAGGGGTATCTATCTATTCTTCTTCTTCTTCTTCTTCTTCTTCTTCTTCTTCTTCTTCTTCTCCTTCTTTTCCTTTCGGCTTTTCCCTTTTCTCAGGGGTCACCACAGCGATTCATCTGATTCGCATATTTGATTTGGCATAGGGTTTTTTTTACATCAGATGCCCTTCCTGTGATAACCCTTTTAGCAAAGGACAGAAACACGCTGATGGCTTTGGAGCTACTCTTTACGAAAGTCAGCAATGGTTCTTTTACATGCCTCTCACCATAGACAGTGAGGGACATGGCCCACCTTTGATAACCCAGTTAGCTGGGCTTTACTAGATAAAATATAATTTGGACACTTGAAATAAACATGTAATTTCACCATCCTGTCTGTAATTATTATCTCCGCCAAAATGTTTTTGACAGATCAATCTAAATGTCTTATGATAGGCAGGTGATCACCCTAGAATGTTCCCATTAAATTTTGAGAGAAGAATTTATGCACTGATGATGGCATGAAAAATAAAAAATTAAATTAAATCCCTTATTGTGTGCAACATTGAAAAATTCACAAAGCACATCCAAATTGAATTAAATTTATTGTGTATATTCCTGACCAAAAGTGTTGATATCACACCAAGTTAATCTGATCCAGATGATGTACGGTATTTGTCAGCAGTTTAATATGGAAATTCCTTTTTTTTTTTAAGTATAATACAATAAGTTCAGCAGTGTATGCTGTGTATTTAATTCTTTAAAGCATATCCAAACTCAAAACCATCTAACCATCTAAACAGCAGCCCTTGATGGGATGACCATGCACACATGTACACCTTCAACCCATTCATGCACTTCTGCTTCATTCATATACCCTGAAGAACATGCAAATTCAACCTTCACCAAGCCCAAGACTCAAACCAAAACCTTTCTTGCTGTGAGGCTGACCTCGCTTTATTTATTTATTCACTTATTTAGCAAACAGAATAATCCTACTGGGATTGTGGGGAGATTGGAGCCTATTTCAGCCAACTCTGGGTCATTGCAACCCTGGCTACAACCTGAACAGCTTGCCAGTTCATAATATGGTGAACACACACACACACACACACACACACACACACACACACACACACACACAAAACTATTCACAGTCACACCCAGAGGCAATCTGAAACAACCAATTAGACAAATGTCCATATCTTTGGACTGCAGGAGGAAACCAGGATACCTATGGCTCAAATCAAAGTTCATTAAAAATCTTTCCCCAAATCTTTTTTGACATCAATAATGTGACAATTTCACCTCCTGGACCTCAATGTACAGCGACCATAAAATCCATCGTAGTTCTTCTTCCACCATTTGTTTTTCCTATTTTACTTCCTCGTTCTTCCATCAGACTTTACTATCCATCTGCACCCTGGAATATAGGGCTGCATTACTGGAACTGCCTTAAAGTCCCTTTCTTTCTGTTTTATTCATGGTCTGTATTACTTGTATTTGCACCAGCACTATTTAAAAAAAAAATGGGGGGAGGGGGGGCAAGCACACTTACAGCACTGATTGCTCGAACCTCTACTGAATCTAAAGGCTCATTAGTGTCAGTCTCCATGGACACTGTGATTTCCACAGCCTTTTAGAAAATGACTATAGCCTCTATCAGCAACATTATTTTGTATTGCTTTCATGCTGGAACTGCACAATGTGTCTTATTCAGATGTATTCAGTGTATTCTCAAAACATCCCCTGAATTTATAATTCACTGAAAAGCTTTGTGTTACGCCTGTGCACAATGTCATAGATTCCACATCTTCTTCCATTCATGAAAACAAACTCAAGCAAATGTGTTTCTGTCTGCTATATCTATGTGGTCAAATGAATAACAAAGTAAGAGTACTCAAGAGTATTTTTACTTGAACAAATATTGTTTGTTTCTGTGTGGAGTTTCCATGTTCTCCCCGTGTTCGCGTTCGTTTCCTCAGGGTACTTCATTTTCCTCCTACTGTCAAAAATATGCACAGTAGGCTGATTGACGGTTCCAAATCACCTCTAGGTGTTAGTGAGTATGAATGGCTGTGTGAGTATTGGCCCTGTGATAGCCTGGCAAGCTGTCCAGGATGTACCCTGCCCTCACCCAGAGTCGGCTGAGATGGGCGCCAGCCTCTATGTGACTCTGATTAAGCAGTTCAGAAAATGAATGGATGACGGAATGAAAATGAAAGAAAGAACATTATGATTACTAACAACGATGAGAATAATGTTGATTACTTCATAACAGTGGCACCTCCAAAGCAGTGGGCTGTATTAGGCAGAAAGGGAATTATTGGTGCTTGAAGTTGATGTGTTTGAATCAGAAAAAAAATGAGCAAGTGTACAGATCTGAATGACTTTAGCAATGGAATGGTTTTGCAGGGTATTACTGGTCTGTATCTGTAATTACCTACCAAAGATGGGCCAGAGAATGACAAGCAATGACCTGGAAAGAGTGTCATGGGTGCCCAAGACTCACTGATGCATGTAGGAAGACTAGTGCAGCTGGTCTGAAAACAAAAGAGCTACTGTAGCAGTGAGCTGTATATGGGATCTGTCGAGACACAGACCAGTCAGGTCTGAGTGCAACTCATTTAATGAAGAGAATTGGTCATTTGTTCACTGACATCATTTGTGATATGGATAAACTCGAGTTTAAGTAGACCATCCCGAGTTCCTGAGTACAAATGTGTTTGTTTGTTGCCTCTGACCAGGAAGAGTTATTTGTGATGTCTGGTTGAAAACAGGATGATTAATGAATTGACAAGCCCTGTATTGGTACGGAGAAGAACTGTCCAGGGTTTAAAAAAGAAAAAAATATTTATATATATATATATATATATATATATATATATATATATATATATATATATATATATGAAAAAGTATCTGAACCTTTTGGAATTTCTTACATTTCTGCATAAAATCACCATCAAATGTGATCTGATCTTTGTCAAAATCACACAGATGAAAAAACAAAAAACAGTGTCTGCTTTAACTAAAACCACCGAAACATTTATAGGTTTTCATATTTTAATGAGGATAGCATGCAAACAGTGACAGAAGGGGGAGGAATAAGTAATTGAACCATCACATTTAATATTTTGTGCCCCCCCCCCCCCTTTGGCAGCAATAACTTCAACCAGACTCTTCCTGTAGCTGCAGATCAGTCTGGCACATCGATCAGGACTAATATTGGTCCATTCTTCTTTACGAACTGCTGTAGTTCAGTCAGATTCCTGGGATGTCTGGCATGAATCGCTGTCTTGAGGTCATGCCACAGCATCTCAATGGGGTTCAAGTCTGGACTTTGACTTGGCCACTCTAGAAAATGTATTTTGTTCTTCTGAAACCATTCTGAAGTTGATTTACTTCTATGTTTTGGATCATTGTCTTGTTGCAGCACCCATCCTCTTTTTAGCTTCAACTGGCTGACAGACGGCCTCAGGTTTTCCTGCAAAACATCCTGATAAACTTTTGAATTCATTTTTCCATTAATGATTGCAAGTTGTCCAGGCCAGATTCAGATTGATTCAGATTCAGATTGTTCAGATACTTTTTTATCACAGCTTATCTGTGTGACACAGTGATGTACGAGGACTTAACATGACTACCTTACAGAAGGAAATTCCTGGGTTAGAATCCCTGGCTCAGTGAGGGTGTTTCAGTTTGGAGATTTCCCAATGTTTGTGTGGGTTACATCCGGGCAGTCTGGTTTCTTTCCACTATCCAAATAAATGCACATGTAGCTAACTCAATATCTCTCTCTCTCTCTCTCTCTCTCTCTCTCTCTCTCTCTCTCTCTCTCTCTCTGCGTGTGTGTGTGTGTGTGTGTGTGTGTGTGTGTGTGTGTGTGTGCGTGTGTTGGCACTATAATGAATTGGCAAGCTGTTCAAAGTGTATCATAATCCTAATGCTTTATTTATCCTAGAAGAAAATGTGTGCACCCAGTTACTCCATACAATTTATAGTGAGATTGATAAAGAAAATTTATGAAAATATTTTAATATTTTAATTTTATGTATACAAATACTGTATATCTATATGTAAGTCTGAAATGAGAAGTGAGTACAGATGCTCCCCTACTTACATTCATCCATTTTACATTTTTTCGATTTTACTTTTTTTTCCAAAAAAAACAAGTCAAATTTTAAGTTTAGACGTACCTACGTAGTACGCTGACGTAATGACACTGCCTTCATTGTTTACAAATGACAGACTGAACGTGCTCCTCCTTCTTCCCAGTTCAGTTATAGATATATCCTTTATATATATATATATATATATATATATATATATATATATATATATATGTTGCCCTTGTGTTAAGACGTCGTCTCTGTGATCTTTGTGTTTACACTGTTTTGCGGACTTTTGTAACCCTAAGCAAATATGGTTGGTCAGAAGTGTAAGCTTACTAGCATGGGTGCAAGTCTCATACACAGAGATGAATTAACTATCTGCCTGGATCGGCGCAATCTATCATGCATACTCAGTTAAGCAAAGAGTATTCCTGTTTTACTTCTATTGATAACACAGCCGCTTCTTCTTTTTACTTGCACCAGGAATCAGTTTCTTTGGGCCCATGATAAATAACGGAAAATAAAATTGCAATGAGCACACTCGAAAAACTCACGAAACAGCAGTAACTTTGTCCTTTATGCATGTTAGAACTCCATGACGAACAATGGGTCGAAGGCACACGAAAAGCATCATGGGTATCATGGAGATGCAGCTCCCTCCTAGCCAATGGGAGGCCAGCGGGGTTGGGTGTTGGGAGATAGCCAATGGGAGAGCAACTCTATTGCGTGCATTGTTTGAATTTTTAAGATGTTGGGTTTCGTATCCAGAGACGGAAATGTTAGGTAATTGCTTTTTACCTAAAGGTTTCGAAACTTGGATTTTTTTTGTTAGGTGGGTCTTTTGTAAGGTGAGGTATGACTGTATGTAGAAGGCATTGTTTAGTTTGGTCTTTATTTTGGACTATATTCGTCTTCCTGGCACCATGGTTAGGGAGTCCAGTTCCATCCCTACAATGTTACCGGCCTCGCGGATCAGTTCGTTGAGTCTCTTTGTATATGCAACCCTCAGCCTGCTGCCCCAGCATGCAACTGCATAGACAACACTGGCTACAACAGACTCGTAGAACATCCAGAGCCTTGTCTGACGCACAACACATCATAGATATTTAAACACACACACACACAAAAAAAAAAAACTTGAGTTCTTACCAAACTCTTAATGTCCATCTCTCCAGATTAGGCTCCTAACATTTCTTTTGCGATTCAGAAAACCTTTCACATCTCTGTCACCACTTTTTTTGAACCAGCATGCTGCTTGATTTAGATGTTGACTTCAAAGTCAATGTTTCTTTTGACAGACCACTGAGTTCTCCTTTCCATTTTGATTGTCGGGCAGTGATGTATAGATCCATCAGCATTAAGCATGCGTGCCACCTAGTGATCAAACAGCACAACACACATCACACCACACAAACTGAGGACGATATCTTAGTCAACACAGATGAGAGACTTTTACGCTTTAAAAAAAACAATGTAAAGATATGCAGGAAATTCTGGTTTTTAAATTTTAAAAATGTTTCAGCAATATAAGATGACTGCAATCCCCACCCCCCTCTCTCTGTTCCTCTCTCTCTCTCTCTCTCTCTCTCCCTCTCTCTCACTGTCACCCAGACACTCTCGTAGAGACAATCTCTCTCTCTCTCTCTCTCTCTCTCTCTCTCTCTCTCTCTCTCTCTCCATATATATATATATATATATATATATATATATATTGACCAACTCTATACGCTCCACAGGATTCTGGAGGGGGCATGGGAGTTTGCCCAATCTGTCCACATGTGCTTTGTGGATTTGGAGAAGGCTTTCAACCGTGTCCCTCGAGCGATCTTGTGGGGCGTGCTCGAGAATGCGGCGTTCGGATCCGTTTCTACGAGCTATTCGGTCGCTGTATCACCGGAGCCAGAGTTTGGTCCGTATTGGTAACAGCAGCTCGGATTCGTTTCCGGTGGGAGTTGGAGTCTGCCAAGGCTGTCCTTTGTCACCGATTCTGTTCATAATTTTTATGGACAGAATTTCTAGGCGCAGTCGAGGCGATGAGGGGTTCTGGTTTGGTGGCATTCGGATATCATCTCTGCTTTTTGCGGATGATGTTGTCCTCTTGGCTTCATCAAGTCAGGCCCTCCAGCTCTCATTGGAGCGATTCGCAGCTGAGTGCGAAGCAGCCGGGATGAAGATCAGTACCTCCAAGTCCGAGGCCATGGTTCTCAGTCGGACAATGGTGGAATGCACCCTTCAGGTCGGGAATGAGGTCCTGCCCCAAGTGGAGGAGTTTAAGTATCTTGGGGTCTTGTTTACGAGTGAGGGAAGGATGGAGCGAGAGATCGACAGACGGATCACTGCAGCCTCTGCTGTTAAGCGGTGCCTGTACCGGTCCATTGTGGTGAAGAAGGAGCTGAGCCGCAAGGCAAAGCTCTCAATTTACCAGTCGATCTACTTTCCAACCCTCACCTATGGTCACGAGCTTTGGGTAATGACCGAAAGAACAAGATCACGGATACAAGCGGCTGAAATGAGCTTTCTTCGCCGGGTGGCGGGGTTCTCCCTTAGAGATAAGGTGAGAAGCTCCGCCATCCGGGGAGAGCTCGGAGTAGATCCGCTGCTCCTCCGCATTGAGAGGGGCCAGTTGAGGTGGCTCGGGCATCTGGCTAGAATGCCCCCGTGACGCCTCCCTGGTGTGGTGTTTCGGGCATGTCCAACCGGGAAGAGACCCCGGGTCGACCTAGAATACGCTGGAGGGACTATGTCTCTCGGCTTGTCTGGGACCGCCTCGGTGTCCCCGGGAGAGCTGGAGGAAGTGGCTCGGGAGAGGGACGTCTGGACCTCTTTGCTGAGGTTGCTGCGCCCGCGACCCGACCCTGGACTAAGCGGAAGAAGATGATGATGATGAGATATATATGTATTTATATATATATATATATATATATATATATATATATATATATATATATATAATATACACACACACACACACAGACACACACACACACACACACACACACACACACACTCTCTCTCTCTCTCTCTCTCTCTCTCTCACACTGTCCTAGTTACAACGTACGTGAGTTACGACCACCCGTACTTACAACCACGTCTAGCAGATGCCTATTATGAGTTTACTGTATATATCTGGCAGCGCGGTGCGTAAAATAGTTGTGGCAGCACAGCAGCACAGCACCTCACACTCACAGCATTCTACCACTACACTCAGTGATTAGATACCGTCACAGTAACATCTCTTTTTACAGTACAATTTTACATTAATTTACTGTACACCGTTAACATGGCCCCCAAGAGGAAGTCTGATTCATCAGATGGCAATTCTACCAAGAAAGCAAGGAAGGTACTGTCATCAGAGACGAAGATGAAAGTGAAAGTGAGATCTCATCTCTCCTACTCCACGGTGTCTACAATTTTGAAGGACAAGGCTGCATTAAGGTAGCAGTGAAAGCAGCAGCCACAATTAATTCAACTATCATCACAAAATAGCGTGAAGGACCGAGATGGAAGAGTTGATGGAAAAGCAGAGATGGAAAAGTTGCTATACACGTGGTTGGAAGATAATAGGCAAAGAAATGTGAAAGTGATGTTGCAAGCAGTGCAAAGTGTGTGTATATATAGGAGAGATTTCCTGATGGCTTTTTCCCTTTATCAGGGGGGACCACAGCGAATGATTCGCACGAGGTTTTTACATCGGATTCCCATTCCTGACACAACCCTTTAGCAAGAGATGGCTTTGCAGCTACTCTTTACGAAAGTCAGCAATAGTTCTTTTACATGAACCTCTTACCATAGACAGTGAAACACATGTCTGGACTTTGATAATCCAGTTAGCTGCACTGGGGGGCACTGACAAACTTGTGGAGAGTGGGACTCGAACCCCCAAATTTAGGATCAGCAATCCAGCACCCTCTACCACTAGACCACCACTGCCCCCTATCAGTGCATAAATTATTTTCTCAAAATTTAATGGGAACATTGTAGGCTGATCACCTGCCTATCATAAGACATTTAAATTGATCTGTCAAAAACATTTTGATGGAGATAATAATTACAGACAGGATGGTGAAATTAAATGTTTATTTCATCATTTTCTGTAACTGCTTAATCCTAATTTGGGTCCCGGGGAGGCTGGTGCCCATCCCAGCCAACTTCGGGCGAGGGCAGAGTACACCCTGGACAGCTCGCCAGGCCATCGCAGGGCAGAAACACGCCGACGGCTTTGCAGCTACTCTTTACGAAAGTCAGCAATGGTTCTTTTACATGCTTCACACCATACACAGTGGGAGACATGGCTGGCCTTTGATAACCCAGTTAGCTGCACTGGGGGGACAGTGACAACCTTGTAGAGAGTGGGACTCGAACCCCCAACCTTTTGATCGGTGATCCAGCACCCTATACCACTAGACCACCACTGCCCCTTAAATGTTTACTTCAAGTGTCCAAATTATATTTTATCTTTACTTAGAAACAATCTCTCTCTCTCTCTCTCTCTCTCTCTCTCTCTCTCTCTCTCTCTCTCTCTCTCCCTCTCTCTTGCGGTCTCTCTCTCTCTCTCTCTCTCTCTCTCTCTCTCTCATATAGAAACTCTCTCTCTCTCTCTCTCTCTCTCTCTCTCTCTCTCTCTCTCTCTCTCTCTCTCTCTCTCTCTCTCTCTCGGTCTCTCTGTCACTAATATCCACTGTGTCCCTCTTTGTCTCTCTGTGTGTCTTGTTTCAGTGTGGAGTTTCCATGTTTGCTTGCCTGGGTTTCCACAAGGTACACCAGGTTCCTCTCATAGCACAAGACATCCCTATTAAACTAACTGGCTGTTACAGATTGCCCCTAGATGTGTCTCTGACCTTGAAAGGTTACGTGTGCCTGGCAGTCTGCTCAATGTGTACCCCGTCTTCACGCAAATTTCATCTGAAATCGGCACAGCCTCCCCGCGTCCCTAACAGTGATGATTATGCAGTTCATCAAACGAGTGAGTGAGTGAGTGAGTAATGGTTGTGTATAATTAATGATATAAACACTAGATATATTTTTTTATCTAATTCTGAAAGGTTAAATATTAAAGCATGAAAAATTTTAATTATAATTCTGAACAGATATACATCTTTTTTCTTTATCTATTTTATTTGTTTGTCTGTTATTTTACAAATGAGATTGCACTTGATTTAATCGTGTAGTGTTTGTAATGGATGAGGCTCCACGCGCTTCGTTTGAAAGAAGTGATGATTGAAAAACTAAGTGATTCAGATCATAATTCTGATAATGTAACATTGTACACATGACCCCACATTGCTGCACACCTTATAAAACACAGCCACACATCAGAAGGCACTGTAAGTTCTGTTGGTTTCACCACCTTCTAAAACCAAAGTGTGTGTGTGTTTTAATGTCTTCTAAGACAAATATATACTGTGCATTAATTAGTTGTTATAGTGCAACACTGATGAATGGACTAATACAGTTATTTGAAACTATCACACACACACACACACACACACACACACACACACACACACACACACACACTCATGGTGGAAGTGAAATGAGCACACTCTGCTTCAGTAAGTAGCTCATAATCAAAGCAACGATACTGCTGTTGGTCATTTTTATGCGCCTGTCATCAAAGTGTATCTTCCTGAGTGTAAGTGTGTCTCAGCCCTCGTAATAACACACACAAGACATTAAATCAACACTGTTTGGACACATTAATTACAAGCTAATATTAAACCTCACTGTAGGGGTTTTGCAATATTTTACACTCAGCCTTTTGATTACATGCAATAAAAATGTCAGAGCCCTTTTTGCGTTTCAGTCAAATTTAAGACTTTATTGGTGATGTTAAGCTAATATCATTTTGGCTATGAGATATAAATCGAGATATATGAGGGTCAAGGTTAAGCTAATGGAACGTTCTGTAACTTTTTCCTCATGAAAAGGAGCAGAAATTCTAGGATGTGATAAAAGGGCAGAAAATACAAGAGCGTCTATTTGAGTGAATTAATTAATGAATACAGCAAGACTAACCTTGAAATTATCTGACAAGAACAAGCATAAATATGCAAAATACTGCAGCAAAAGCCGACTCGGAATGTGTAAAAAGACGTCATATTCCCAAGCAGAAGGAACTGCAGCTCCAGGTTTAGATCTCACTTTCAGACACCTGAATATTTCCACTGTTTCATTACCATTTAATCAAATGTCAGCTATCGGTGAAGCGGGATAAATTAGCGGTGGAGTCTTTGACCTTGTCCCCTTTTTCTCTCAACAGCAGTAAAAGCAAAATGACTAGAATGACTTTTCAAATGGCATCTTATAATTCACATTGGAAATTTGACATTACTTCAGTAATTGGATCATAACTCAAGCGCTAAGAAGACCGAAAGGCCTGGTGATATCCTTTTTCCCTTATCATGATGAAGGCAGGAGACCGCAGCTTCCATGGGAACCACAGCTGGTAGGCTCCTGCTCAAAGTTCATCCCTGCACGTCTTCTGAACTCAAGAATATTATGAATGGAGCTGAAACCTCCAAAGCGTCATCTTACTCATTTATATTTATTTATTAAAATTTGAAAAAGAAAAAAAGGACAATCCAACCATTCAGGGAAAACAAAACACATTTTTTTGTGACTGGCTTTTGTTTGATGTGTGATTGCCAGGGTCGGATGTGCTGTTGGTAACACAAGGCTGGTTGTGTAGACTGGAACATAGAGCTGGCAGTATCTGAGTGGATATCATTGGCAGCTGTCATATGGGAATTAAATGTAGAAGTTACACTTCCATCTTGGTGTTTTGAGTGAGTTCCTTATAAGAGTTTCAAAGTGACAGGGGAGCTGGCCAGGTGCATACTAGAGGAAGGGACTCAGACAACAAAATGTTGGGTTTTATCAGGATTATTTCATGTAGATCTGCCATGTTCTGCAAGACCAGGTATTGAGCAAAGAGCAGTGAATGGTCCTCGTTATGAGAGAAGAATAGATGGAGTAGCTGCTGTTCGATGAGCCTTACATTGCGCATCATATAATGCTGGATATGGGGAAACCAGTCTGGATCACCAAGGTGAAGGAGGCCATCCAGAAAGGCAGACAGGTGCTACTCATCCAGTTATTCTTGATGACCCCCAGCTGCTTCAGGTAGACACACACTAGATGCCATGACCTCACCAAGTACAGGTACAAGTAAAACACATTTTTAGTGCACTCTCCACAAGGTCGTCACTGTCCCCCCCAGTGCAGCTAACTGGGTTATCAAAGGCGGGCCATGTCTCTCACTGTCTATGGTGAGAGGCATGTAAAAGAACCATTGCTGACTTTCGAAAAGAGTAGCTGCAAAGTCGTCAGCGTGTTTCTATCCCTTGCTAAAATGGTTGTGACAGGAAGGGCATCCGACGTAAAAACCTCTGCCAAATTAAATGTGCGAATCAGATGATTCGCTGTGGCGACTTCCAAGTCAAAGGGAAAAAGCCGAAAGGAAGACAGACAGACTGGAGGAAAGATCACAATTTCGACTTTCCCAAACCAGAAAACTTTTGCATATTTTACTGATTTTTTTGTTCCAGAAATCAATCAACAGAGTTATGATATTAGTGACCCCTCCGAAGGCCACCATGCTTATCATTTTTTGCCCGGCATATTGCATCGTCTGGTTATGTCGTGATCAAGGTTATGCCGAGATTGTTTAATTAGAGTCTTTATGTAGGAAATCTGTGAAATGTCCTTTGGCTGGTTCTGATTTCTTATCTTTTCTGAGCAGCCAACAGCCACACAATGCTATTGAGTTTGGTTACTGTCTCTGTCGTAAACAAAATTCAATAGAAATGTTGCGAGGGTGGGTAAAATGGCTGATGGGAAGTGTCAGGCAAGTGCTGTAAGTGTGTGTGAACTGAAGTTGTGATATGAACTAGTGTACACTATTTCCAAGAAAAGACATTTGTGTTTCAACTTTAAAACCAGGTAGCCGCCATCTTTGTAAGACACCTGGCAATAAGGCCTCAATATAGAGTAGTAAGATTGGAAGTATTAACAACTCAAAAAACCTGGAAAGTGTCAGCGCTTATATAACTTTCCTGACACTTAAAATTAATTAATCATTTAATTTCCTAAGCCGCTTAATCCTAATTAGGGTTGCGGGGAGGCTGACGCTATTGCAGGGCCAACACACATACAACCGTTCCCATTCACACTCACACCTAGGTGCAACTGCAAACCGCAGATAAGCCCACTGTGCATGTTTTTAAACTGTGGAAGGGAACAATAGTACCTGGAGAAAAACACATAAGTACAAGGAGAACATGCAAATGTAATATTTAATATGTAATATATTTAAATAGTTAGCTTTTCGTGGTGTTAGTTGATTCCAAGTGAAGGTAAGATTTTCTTCTGTTTGTTTTTCCATCCCTTTCCCATCATGGGTCACGGGGCAACAGTCACAGGAGGGAAGCCCAGACATTCCTCTTCCCCAGACACTTCCAATTGCACATCCAGAAGGATTCCAAAGTGCTCCCAGGACAGCCGAGTGACATAACCTTTCTAGCATGTTCTAGGTCTGATAAGGGGTCTCCTCTCAAGTGGACATGCCTGGAACAGCTCCCGAGAGAGCCAGCCGGGAAGCATCCTAACCAGATGCCTGAACTACCTCAGCCGTCCTCTCAAGCTGTGGAGGAACAGTGGCTCTTCTCTGTGCCCTTCTGGGAAGTGTCAGATTCCTAAGGCTGATGCCACCAACTGTAGGAGGAGCCTCTGTTGCAATGTGGCCTTTAGAGAGCCGGTTAAGGCAGGAGCCTTGGTGATCCAATCCTCGACTAATGACGCCATACGTAGTGATTATAGTTTTAATATGTAAATATTACTGGGTTGAAAAGTTGTAAGGAAAATCTTTTTTACTTTGAGAGTTTGAGGCCATGAAACAAAGCAACAAGTATTGATTTGAATTTTAAAAAGTGCTGTTAGGTTTTTTCAAGCAAGTAAATGCGAATAAATGCCTGTTTGATCTGTGAAACCAATAAAGTAAAAAAAATCCACAGAGCTACAGTGTGATTCAGTGCAGAAAATTACCATCCAGATAAATCCCTAAGCATGCTTTCCTTTATACACTACGCTAACACTGATCTGTGAACTTTTCAGCTGAACGCTAATCAGACATACTATGCAATTAGCCAAAGGCTTTGCATTGAATTTATGATGAAATACATTATAGATAATTATGCTTGTCTGACACAAACAACACTTGTAAAGCAATTAATTTGTTAATAGATGTAAAAGATTAAGTGAGGTTAAAGCACAGTACTATTGACTTGTTGATTGAACTTCAACAGAAGGTGCTGATTCGTTCTCTAAAACAGTTATATAGTAACTCACAGGTTTATACTGCACCCACTCTGATGTATTATTGTTTTTATTGTAACATCTTGTGCCAGACATACCACATAATTCAATTTCACAAAGAAAGGAAGGAGCTTCAAGTGTAGTGCGTTGAAACTGTCAGCAAATTTTCCACCATGAGGAAAATCTTCAGGGTGGAGGTGATTTGCTCTTTCTGGTCACCCTGTAAAACATACTTACTTACCTTATGGGGTAAAGGTGGGGCTAAGGAGCCTGGAAAAAGAACTTCTGTAGTAAAGTAACTACAATAAATATTAATAATATAAAAAAAAAAACGATTACAATTTTTTTTTTTTTTTTTAATGAATGTCAAATGATCGTAGTAACAGACGAATGAACCACCTCAAGGCAGATGCCTGTAGCAAAAGAAGAACATGTTGGTAATCAAAACAACAACTACGGGCTATTTCAGAAAACCAAGACAGCAGAAAATGTCAGGAATTTTGCAATCCTTGCTGAATTTAGCTTTGACTCTGTTCAACAAAACCAGATGCACATAAGTTAGGCTTGATTTCTATTCTGAAGTCTGGCTAGTTTAGTCAGCTGTCACTTAAATGTAATACTTTTATGTCACACAGGTGTGTATCAGGAAAGATAAAAAGGTAATTTATAGATTAAAATGGTTTATTGTAGAAATCAAGGCAAATAAATCCAAAGCTCAGTTCACAAACAGAAAGCAGGCACAGGTCAAACGATCAGGTATACAGCACAACTGAAATAGCAGATAGTAAAGAGAAGGCTTGGTAATTACTAACAATAAATGGCACAGAGCATTACTTCAGGGTCCCTGCTGTTTCCCAAATCATGTTCTTATCTTTACTTTGGTCCTGGTGGATTTGTCAAACTGGAATTAACCTGTTACCAATTTGAAGAGTGCCCCACCTTTCAAAGTGATTTTTGATGTTATGGTCTAGTTTTCCAGTATTCCATGTCCTTTAAGTCTTCTTTGCTTTCTGATAATTTGGATTAGTTTGTAATTTGTTATCCTACTATGTGTTATACTTACTCATTTCAGTTTGAGTTTCATTTTCCATATCTCTTGGCAGTCAACAATAAACTCCTCATCCAACATCTGCATCCTGTATCCACTGCCTTGACGATGGGGAGATTTCGGCCTGTTTCCCTTTCTGTCAAAACTGTTAAGGAGCATAACACACAGCTAGCAAAAGGCTAACCTGCAGAGTGGTAACATCAGTCCAAATGTTATTTATTGCCTGTGCATTGACCAGTCAGTATGTTGTTGCCATTGACAGTAAATTAATAAATGCGAGATTGGGCTGAAAGGTTCTGACAGCTGACTAACACTGGGTTTTTTTGGGGGGGGACATGATGTGTGCTATCTCAATGATTTGAAAGAATTGTGATGAGTGTGGGGGATTGTGGGATCGAATCGTGATGACCTGGAGTGAACGTGGTGAAATCATAATGATCTTGAAGGAACCTGGTTTGAATCGTGATAATCTTGAATGAACATGGTGAAATTGTGATAATATTGAAGGAACCTGGTGGAATCATGATGATCTTGAGGGAACTTGATGAATTTGTGATGATCTTGTGGAAATTTGAGAGAACACTTGTAATAGAACCTCAGAAGCATGGTAGAGTGCAGTGGAGCTTAACAGACTTTAATGATCCTTAATGGATCATAGCAGTCTATGATATGCCATTGTAGGAGATTTTGATGACTTAGCAACATGATTACTTCATCTCCTGGATGCACTGTGGCTTCTTTTAATACCCCAACTGTGCTCCAAGCATGTTCATAACTTCAGGAGCTCCTCACTTTTTTTCATCACGGAGATCAGCAGTCACAGGGAGGGTCTCGGTCCCCATTAACTGCGGAAAATGAGGAATCCCTGTAATACAGTATTCAATGGCCGGATGATGTTAAACGTTGGCGCTCCAGGTTCATAAAGAAGCTCCTTGTACTTCATCACATTATCCCACTGTTGATTATTTTTAAATAACAACCTTTACCATCATACAGTTGGTTGTTTTCGAATTCATCGATTCATTCATTTTCTGAACCGTTTAATCCTAATTAGGGTTGCAGGGAGAATGCTGCCCATCTCAGCTGAATCTGGGTGAGGGTGGGGTACACCCTGGACAGCTCACGAGACCATCACAGATACACCCCAGCTGAGAATCGAACACAAGACCTTCTTGCTGTGAAGTGGACATGCTAACCACTATGCCGTGTGATGCTTTATTATTATTATTATTATTATTATTATTGTTATTATTATTAAAAATCTTAACCCAATGAGTGTTTATGAGTGTTCCCCCAAGTGCTTTTATGGTATACAAATATACCCCCCCCACACACACACACACACACACACACAAACACACATACAGAGCGAGCGAGAGAGAGAGAGAGAGAGAGAGAGAGAGAGAGAGAGAGACTTTACTGTCCTCAGTACATGAAATTGCATGAGCATAGCAATAATGCCGATTTGATGTTCATGCCATAATTAAAGGCTTAATATCTTGGAACAGTCATTTAGCTCACGTTAAGCACAGAACATTGTGAAAAGACGAAAGCTCAACTCTTTTCTTTTCACAAAGGACAGCTGACTTTCTATGTCAAGAAGGGTTGTTTTTAATATCCTGCTTGCTTATGTGCTGCTGCAGGGCATAATTAAAGCAATTTTCATACTTCACAGAGTCCATTACTTTGACTATACTCAGTAAACAACAAAGCAGCTCCTCTGTGGAACAGTTCAAGATAAAGCTAATGAAAGTGGGGGGGGACATCTCTCTCTCTCTCTCTCTCTCTCTCTCTCTCTCTCTCTCTCTCTCTCTTCCCCTCTCTCTTTCTCTATCGCTTGCTTTATCTCTCTTTCCCTCTCACTGTCTCTTTATCTCTCTCTCTCTCGCTCTCTCCCTCCCTCTTTCTCTATCTTTCTGTCTGCAGTGAGAACACCCACAACCCCTAAAGACATCATTATGAACAAAATCTCATATTTATTTCTATATTCTGCTTAATAAATGCTTTTTGAAGCCCTCCATGGAAGTTATTAAACTTGCAGTTATGACTCTGTTTAGGTCTTTTTCTTTCTTTCTTTCTTTTATTTTTTTTATTTGTTGTTATTTCATAGAAACCATGAAGCTGCAAAAATCATATTTACACTTCTACAATGACATGGTGGTTAGAATGTCCACCTCACAGCTAGAACGTCCATGACTCAACCACCAGGCTGGAGCGTTTGTCTGTACCGTTCTGTACTTGTTCTCATTATGGATTTGTGGGTTTCCTCCAGGCACTCTGGTTTCCTTCTACAGTCCAAAGACATGCGGAATTGGCAAATTGCCTGTTCCAAATTGTGAGTGTGATTGGTTGTATAATAGTTGTATAAGTGTTGGCCTTGCAATGGCCTGGATAGCTGTACAGCATGTATCCAGCCCTCTCCCAGAGATGGCTGAGATGGGCGCAAGTCTCCTCACAACTCTAATTAGGATTAAGTGGCTTTGAAAATGAATGAATGAAGGAAATTGCCAATAGGTGTGAATGGTCTTGGCGAAGTGTAGGTCTAGACAGCTATTCAGGGTGTACCCCACTTGTACTCAGTGTCACCTGAGATGGGTTCCACCCCCCACCACCAAAAAAACAAAAAAAAAACAAAGATAAATAAAAAGAGAAAAATTAATGAAGCAGGGCAGTGGTTGCCTGGTGGTAAGGTGCTGGATCACTGATCCCAAGGTTGGGGGTTCAAGCCCCACTCTCAACTTCTGCCCCCAGTGCAGCTATCTGGGTTATCAAAGTCCGGCCATGTCTCTTCCTGTCTCTGGTGACATGCATGTAAAAGAACCATTGTTGACCCTTGTCAAGAGTAGGCTGCATAGTGCTCAGCATGTTTTTGTCCTGCGATGGCCTGGTGAGCTGTCCAGAGTGTATTGTGTCCTCGCCCAGAGTCAGCTGAGCTGGGCGCCAGTCTCCTCAGGACCCCAATTAGGATTTCAAGCGGCTCAGAAAATGAATGGATCGGATGAAACAGCTCAAAATTTAGTGAGAATAAGTGAACGGGGTAAGTATTTAACCTTCCCAAAGTCTTGAGTGGGGTCTGATGTATCATCCAAGCAATGCATTGTGGTGTTGAGTGCAGCTCCACCATTTACACCAGGGGTGTCAAACTCGTGCCAGAAAGGGCCATGTGGCTGCAGGTTTTTGTTTCAACCAAGCAGCAGCAGCAGCACACCTGACTTTGCTCATTTAATCAACTCATCTGAGTCTTCAGGCCGCTGATTGGTCAATCTGTGTGCTCTGTACAGAGACTGACCAATCAACTGCCTGAACACTCAACACAGTTGATTAAATGAGCAAAGTCAGGTGTGCTGCTGCTTGGTTGAAACAAAAACCTGCAGCCACATGGCCCTTTCTGGCACGAGTTTGACACCCCTGATTTACACTGTTGTTAAAACTTAAAGGGGGAAATAAATAAATAAATAAATGAAGTAACATACTCTTCTTAGTGCATTTAATTTATTAGCAAATCAAACAGTAATTGCTTTTTTTTTTTTTTTTTTTAGAGTGACTCCTTAGTGCTACCATGCGGATATTATACACTTTTCACCTTGAAAGGGTGATTTTTACTGTGCGTCACCCCACACACACACACACACACACACACACATGAAGCCCTCCCACACACATTGACGCTGCTTTCCAAAATATGGGCAATATATTTTTTTGTTGAGTTAAATTGAATTTAGACAGACTTACCTTTCACCATCATCTCATACACGCTCATGTCAGCGCTTTGATTGATGTACAGCTTGGTATTAATTGCAATGTGGAAGCCAAGCAAAGAGGAAGCAAAGTATTTTTAGAAGCGGTGGTGTGCAATAAGATATACACTAACCCAAGGACAGATGATCAGAGTTTTGAACAGATGGCGTGCTCGTTTGGAGAACTGATTGAGTTGCAGCAACTAAAATACAGCCTCAAACTGCAGATCTTTGGGGAAACATCCACACATCGAACGATATTCCTTCTACAGAATTTTTATTTTATTTCTTTTATTTCTTTTATTTTTTCTTTTTACTTTAATCAAGAAGCTGACAGAATTCAACCCAAGCATGCAGGGTTAAGGGTCTTGCTCTAGGGTTCAAGGATCTCAAATGATGGAACAAAACATTCAGTAATAGCTCATCTCGCCTCGTCTCATTTCATCTAGTCCCATTTTTCATCAGGGCCTGGGTTGCTACAGTCTCAGGAGGGAAGCCCAGACACCGATCTCTCCAACCACTCGCACAAACTTCCCCAGAAAGGATTCCAGGGTGTTCACAAGCCAGTCGAGGTATACTGTATAACCTCGTCAGCATGTCCTAGGTTTGTCTCTCCTCTCAGATAGACATACCTGGAGTTCTTCCCCAATTACCTGGGAGGCTTCCTCGCCGGAGGCCTGAATCACATCAACTGGCTCTTCTCAATGTGGATGAGCTGCAGATTTACTCAGAAGCTTTATCTCTTAGGCTTGGTGCAGCCAATGCTAGTCAGTGAGGGTCAGAACATGAATTACCAGTAAACAGAGAGCTTTACCTTTCAGCTCAGCTTTGCCTTTACTTCAGCAGACTGGTGTACCATTCGCCCTGCTGCATTTTTTTTTTCTATGAACTGTGAATAAGACCCTGAGATGCTTGAAGCAGCAAATCCTCCAGACCTTCATTTATTTGCTGAACCATTTAGTTCTACTGGTGTTGCAGGGAGGCTGGAGTCTCTCTTGCCCAACTCTGGGTAAGTACACCCTGAAAAGCTCAGAGGTCCATCTCAGGGCCAACACACGGAATCGTGCATATTTACATTTACAGTTAGGGGCAATTTGGAAGAGCATTTTCTTCTAATATGTATGTATTTGGACTGTGGGATGAATCCTGAGTACCCGGAGAAAACCCACACAAGCACAACTGTAATATAAACTTCACACAGAATCACCTTCTCTAAACCAGAGACTCGAACCCAGAACCATCTTTCTGTGAGGCGGATATGTTTACCACTACAACACCGTGTCATCCATCTTATAACATGAATATCCAAATTCTATTCTGATTCTAAAGCACTACATGGGTTCATGAACTGTTCTGAAAATTAAAATCTATACCATACAAGAGAAAAACTGAGGAGCATTTGCCTACACTATTTTGTGTTCTATATGTATAGGTGTGAACATAGAACCATATGTATATTCAGAATAACATACTTAAGGGCCTTGGTATGAAGTGGTAATGATGACATGTTGTGAGGAAGAAACTATTGGATGCACTTGCAGATAAAAGGTTTAATAAAGCAAATGATTAAAAAATACAGGTCAAGTTCTATGAGTGCTGGCTAGACAGATGTCAAATGATCAGATAGAGAATGCAGTAGAGATAATCCAAAATCAGAGTAGCTGGGTTGTGATTTGAGTCATGTGTCCAAAGTCATGTGACTAGGAGTGGTGCAAGGATTGCACAGAAATGTATTGCATCTGGAGAGCTGTGGATTTGACAGTCATTGACAGCACCCAGGAGTTGTTTATTGTATACTATAATCTGATCATGTGGTCTGCATTTGAGTATGTTTTTTTTATTATTATTATTATTATCATGAGTGTACAGACGGCTGATTTGAGTTATCACACAAATTCCGTGAGCTATGACCAGTTGTGACTTTTTTCTCTGACCTGTCTTGTTAACAAGACGTTTCCTTTTTCACAAATTCAATGCATGTTTGTTGTTGTTGTTGGTGGTGGTGGTGGTGGTGGTGGTGGTGGTGACCCCAACATTCCTAATCCTGACCCTGTTAGAATGTTTGCATTTATACAACTCATATGAAGGTGTGAAGGTTTGCAGCTACACTACTGACGGACGTAGGGTAAAGAGGCTTCACACAGACTTGAGACAGTCAAGCAGATTTACAGCAGTTTAAATAGGCACCAGTGACTGACTCCTGCACTCAGGTGATTTATAATAAAGCAGAACAGAGTCTTATGGCTCCTCTCCATACAGATTTATGGAGTTAAAATCTACAGCACAAGCTTAGATTTGTTACCAGTGAAACATTCCAGCAGTAAAATTAAACTGTTTAAAATGCTCACAGTTTGGGGGCTAATAGAGCTCTGTGAGATCCGTGATGAGTTCTGGCTCTTGTTTTGTCTTTCAGGTGGTGAGATTTGTAATTGCTTTTTTTCTGTGGGACAGCATTAAAATAATTTACTCTGCATTAGCTCATGATCGGTGACAAAGTATCTTCAGTGAGGGATTTATGCTGGTCATGGTGGGGGAATCTGGAGTTTAGCTGGTGAACATGATGGAAATACATCCTGGATGAGACATCAGTATACACACACACACACACACACACACACACACACACACACACACACAAAATTTTTGCCGAAATCTTCAGTCTGTCCCTCTTTTTATGAATTTTTGTTGCTTTCCTTTCTCTCTCTCTCAGAAGGAATTTAGGGATTTCCTGAAAGGGAAAGTGTGGGTGGGGCTTCTGATGTTTTCTGTGTTATATAAATATGTAAAGCTGCTGCATTAAAGTTCTTAAAAGAAAAAAAAAATTGTAGATATTTCTCTCTATCTCTCTGGTAATCTCTCTATCATCTAGACAATAAATCCTCTTACGGGAGAGGCTGTGGCCTATCTCATCTGACACTGGGCGAAGGCATGGTACATCCTGAACAGCTCACCAGTCCATATACATTCATTAATTTTCTGAACTACTTAATCCTAATTAGGGTCGCAGGGAGGCGCGTGCATATGTGTGTGTGTGTGTGTGTGTGTATATATATATATATATCACCAACACTCTCTCTCTTGACATAGAGATCTCATGCAGAATCGGGAAAGCCGCCGCAGTGATGTCCAAACTGAACAAGCGTGTATGGAGTAATACCCAGCTAACAGAGAACACCAAGCTACGTGTCTACCAGGCCTGTGTACTCAGCACACTCCTTTATGGCAGTGAGGCCTGGTCCACGTACGCTGGTCAGGAAAAGCGGCTCAACAGCTTCCACCTTCGCTGTCTCAGGCGTCTGCTCCATATAAAATGGCAAGACAGAGTAACCAACACCGAGGTACTACAGCGTGCTGGCATGCCAAGTCTGCTCGCACTGCTGAGCCAGAGACGACTTAGGTGGTTGGGTCACATACGGCGAATGGACGAGGGGCGCATCCCTAAAGACATGTTGTATGTAGAGCTGAGTGAAGGCTCCCGCCACACAGGAAGACCACAGCTTCGGTACAAGGACGTGTGCAATCGGGACATGAAATTATCTGGCATCGACATAAACACCTGGGAAGGCACTGCTGAAACACGCCAGCTCTGGAAGACCACTGTCAACGAGGGTATCAACAAAGAATAAACAACAACAGAATAAACAAGCTAGCTGAGAAAAGAGCAAAGAGGAAAGAAAGGGCAGCCCCCATGGCTCCTCAAAGCCCTTTCGTATGCAATAATTGTTTAAGAAACTGTCACTCTAGGGTGGGCCTTTACAGTCTGTCTTCCTTTTGGCTTTTTCCCTTTCACTCAGGAGTCGCCACAGCAAATCATCTGATTCGCACGTTTGATTTGGCAGAGGTTTTTACGTCGGATGCCCTTCCTGTCACAACCCTTTTTAGCAAGGGACAGAAACACGCTGACGACTTTGCAGCTACTCTTTACGAAAGTCAGCAATGGTTCTTTTACATGCCTCTCACCATAGACAGTGAGAGACATGGCCCGCCTTTGATAACCCAGTTAGCCGCACTGGGGGGGACAGTGACAACCTTGTGGAGAGTGGGACTCGAACCCCCAACCTTTGGATCAGCGATCCAGCGCCCTATACCACTAGACCACCACTGCCCCTTAGGGTGGGCCTTTACAGTCACTACCGCAAATGCCTACCATAGCGCTACACCATCGTCTCTCGAGACGTACGGCTGCCGCCGCCGCCAACGATATATATAGCCGATTCTAAAAATAGATCACCGTAGCAATACTTACCACTGAGCTGCAGCTATTTTTTATTGTTGGTGTTGTTGCTATTGTTTTTGCATTTGGTATTAAATTGAAAATGACAATATATAAAAAAAAAAATACATTTAAAAAATACATTTTTATATTCATATTACATTCGAGCAGTGGTTCTCAAATAGTGGTGCGCTGACGTGGATAGTGGGAGAGACAAAAGTCTCCTGGAAGCTAAGTTGAGGCGGTATGATGAAGGGGATGTAGCACTCGGCTTCACTGTACTGCAGTGAGAAACGAGGAACGTCCGCTGTTTACTGTGTTTATCGCTGATCCAAAGGTTGGGTGTTCAAGTCCAACTCTCCACAGGATTGTCACTGTCCTCCCCAGTGCAGCTAACTGGGTTATCAAAGGCGGGCCATGTCTCTCACTGTCTATGGTGAGAGGCATGTAAAAGAACCATTGCTGACTTTCGTAAAGAGTAGCTGCAACGCCGTCAGCGTGTTTCTGTCCCTTGCTAAAAAGGATTGTGACAGGAAGGGCATCCGACGTAAAAACCTCTGCCAAATCAAACGTGCGAATCAAATGATTTGCTGTGGCGACTCCTGAGGAAAAGGGAAAATGCCGAAAGGAAGACAGACAGACAGACTGTGTCTGAAAACATTGGCAGCGGACAGCATGAAGCCAAATAAATTCAGGCGTCACTTAGACATCACACCCTGATCACGTAATGAGCGTGAGTTTTTCAGCGAGAATGTGCCGAACAGCACTGATAGTAAGAAATACTTTTATTATTAATAAATAACTTCATTATGACAATGTCATTTAAAATAAATTCAGTCTTATTATAGTCTAAAATTGGTCTTCTTTTCAATTTAGTTGTATTCAGTATTTATATACTAGTATTTATATACTTTAAATACAGTAAAACCTCCGCTGACGAACGCTTAAGCTCACGAACTTTTCGCCTCAAGAACATTAAATTTGCGAGCATATAGTCTCTGCTGACGAACTAGTTTTCGGCGGACGAATCAAACCACGCGGTCGAACAGCGCCACGGTGGCGGCCACGAGAAGCTGACGCACGCTCACGGCGTCACAGTTCGTCACCCCCTTTCTTTGAGTGCGGAAGTGGTTTGTGTTTGATAGACATTTTGGACCATATTGAGTGTACTTTTGCTATTATGGGACCGAAAAAGACCCCACCACAGGCGGAGATCATTGAAAAACACGAACGAGGTGTGCGTTTGTGTGACTCAGCGTCCCAGTACCAGTACACTAAGTCTACCATTGCTCCCATCCTTAAGAACAAGGAAGCTATTAAGGGTGCGTGTGTGGCTAAGGGTGTTTCCAAACAGTAGGCGTTTCCAAACACTCCTTCCAAACAGTAAGTCCCTCCCTCCCTCCTCCTCCCACTCCATTCCATCAAGCCATCAACTACCATCACAAAGGTAAATAAAACCACTTTATTATACAGTACAGTTTATTTCTTTAATTACAATACAATAGCACATTTATTATACATAAAATAAGGTATATTTTTGTGTAGTTTTAAGGCTTATTTAGTAGAAAATTATGTTTTATGGGGACCTGGGAACGGATTATTCTCATTTTAATGGTTTCTTATGGGAAATAAATGTTCGGAAGACGAACTTTTCGCCTTACACACACTTTCTGGGAACCAATTATGTTCGTGAGCAGAGGTATCACTGTACTTCAGTATTTATATATAGTAATTTTGTTTGTTTGGGGTTTTCTGCATAATTGGCTTTGTTTTTCTGCATTTTCCTTCACTTTTTCAATATTTTTCCTTAATTTCCTTATTTTTAAAATTTTTTTATGAATATTTTTGAAAAACCCATGACGTACTGAAGCCACAGAAAGTGAAGCACGAAGTAACAATGGATAACTGTAAGTGTAAATGATTGACAAGGAGTTTGATTGTGGTCTGCATTATATGGGGGTCTATCCTGGAGCTTTGTTTTGGTGAAAACCACAAAATCTCAACCATTCATTCTCGCACTCACACCTGGGGGCAATTTGGAGCAGCCTAATCTGCATGTCTATGGACTGTTGGAGGAAACCCATGCAAGCTTGAAGAGAACAAGCAGACTACACACAGAAATTCCCTTGCTGTGCATGGAACTCAAACCACAACTGTAGTGCCAACCACTATGGCTCTGTGCGGTGCCCATTATAGAACTGTATTTATAAATCTTGTTTAGACTGAGGGTCATAGACATTACATTATGCAATTATCTCCACTGCTTTATCCGAATAACATATGCAGGGAAAAAAAGATAACATCAGCATCTTAGAGTAATACAGAGAGTCCCAGTAGAATCCGCATCAGCTGTAATTAGAGGGTACTGTTCTCAGTGTCGAAGCCTGGGTTAATGAGAACCTCCATTTACAAAGACTACAGCAACTCACAGTCTACACTAATAAAGGTAAGGATTAATCATCTGTAATGCCATGCACACTGTTAAACAGTGTGTCCTTCTCATCATAGACAGACAGAGAGACAGTGAGAAAGCAAGACAGAGACAGAGCAAGAGAGAGAGAGAGAAAGAGAGAGAGAGAGAGAGAGAGAGAGAGAGAGAGAGAGAGAGAGAGAGATTTTTGGTGGTGGGGGGGGGGCTGTTTCGATGAGGCACATCTCCATCTGGTGCACCTGCAGCAACACTCATCTTCAGATACGCATCAGTAGATCGGATTTTCGAGTTCACTTTGAGTTCATTGTGAACTCTAAAGTTTATTTACAGAACAAACTCATAACGCAGAACACTTGCGGCCCCAAGTGAACAGGCTTGTCAAGAGACTTCATAGAGTGTTTCAGCATTTAACTGCTAAAGTTACTGCAAGGACACAGGCAGACTGGAGGAGTGAAAGATGTTTTATTTAGTTTTACTTTAAAGATTTTACACATGGTACCGCACAGGGCCCGATCGGCATACTAACTACAAGGTATTGAATCCATTGTGTGAATGTATTGTAGAAATTCCAAGTTCGAATCTACCTTTCATTCATTCATTTTCTGGAAACGCTTAATCCTAATTAGGGTTACAGGGAGGTTGACGCCCATCTCAGCCAACTCTGGGGTGAGGGCAGGGTACACCCTGGACAGCTCGCCAGGCCATCGCAGGGTAGACACACGCTGACGGCTATACAGCCTACACTTGATGAAAGTCAGCAACGGTTCTTTTACATGAACCTCTCAGCATAGACGGTGATAACACAGTTAGCTGCACTGGGGCGACATTGATAACCTGTTGATAATGGGGCTTGAACCCCCAACCTTAGGATCAGCGATCCAGCACCTTTACCACCAGGCTACCACTGTCACCTCGAATATACCTGTTGAAACCGCTTTATTTTTTATAAGTGTTGCATGGAGGCTGTAACCCAACATAGCCAACTTCTTGCAAAGCTGAGATACACCCTGAACAGCTTTGTACACTTTGCAGAGCAACACACTTACACAACTCTTCACACTCACTCCTAGGGGTGATTAAGAATGTCCGATTCGAGTAATGTACATATTTGCACTGTGTAGGGAAACTGAGCACCTGATGGAAACCCACACAAGCACAGGGAGAGGAAGCAGTTTCCACACGTGTAGAACCCAGGACTTGCACCCAGGGCCTTCTTGCTGTGAGGCAGAGGTACCAACAGCTACAGCACTGTGCTGCTGTGCTCGTCTATAAAATTATTTAAATCTGTTTTAAGTAATTTTTTGTGGTATTTTTTTAATACGCAGCACGTTCAACATTATTATGAAGTTTGTTCATCGTTCATTTTCTGAACTGTTTAATCCTAATTAGGGTCGCACGAAGGCTGGCTCCCATCTCAGCCAACCCTGGCCAAGGGCAGAGTACAGTTTTTAGAGCTTGCCAGGGCATCGCAGACATGATCATGAAGTGGTTTCTGGAAATCCAGATGTAAATTTAGATCCCTTATGTTTTCCAATTCCCAAAGTTAAAGAATGCTTCCCTTGTCACATGACCATCACCAACTAAGGAGGTGATCACATTAGAGGTGTGATTAAAAAGTGACTAATGAAAATGGAATTTTTTTCCCCTTTTTTTGTGAATTTTGAGATTCGCATGAAGATGTTTAGCAACACCACATGCATGTTACATGTCTTCTTCTTTTCCTTTCGGCTTTTCCCTTCAGGGGTCATCACAGCGAATCATCTGCCTCCATCTCACCCTATCCTTTGCATCTTCTTCTCTTACACCAACGACCTTCATGTCCTCCTTCACCACATCCATGAATCGTCTCTTTGGTATGCATGTTACATGTACAATTTTTTTTTATAATATTTTGTAGTTTAAATATTTTGTGGTGTATCATGAGCAGTAAAAGTCATGAGAAGGTCGTGAGAGTAATTTTTGATTGGTTTGCTGAATTTTGGTGAAAAAAAAGCAAATATCTTGTCGCAAATGTCGTGTAATATTCACTTTTTGTTCCTAAGCTATTTGCTTTTTATTCATATGTTATTAGCTTGAATAAAATACAAATGCTGACAAAATACAATATATGGAATATTGCGGACACAAGCTCGTCTCAAACTTATTTACACGTGTCATGGCAGACACAGTTCAATTCACCAAAACACTCAGGTTCAAAATCAGAAACAATTTATCCCCTTCGGTAACCTTGCAGTAATTCTGAATGACAAAGAAATTGTTGCATTGAACTTCCTTAGAGGGGGAAACCTAGCTCAGAAAATAAATCCTGCCCCACTCCCAGTTTGACCACGGTTGAATTGAGTCACACCAATGTACAATTGTACATGACTGTTTTGAAAAATTTCCCTACACAAACCTGTCTGTAGTTCAGGCCCAAAATGTGTTGTATGTAAACTATGATCATGACTAAAATACTATATGAACTTTATTCTTGATGACTGTTTAATGTTTTGCTGTAATTTGATAAGAATTTGCCCTTTACCTTCAAGTGCCTCAAGCATATAGGCAGCCATGTTGCAAAGAGGCAATACAGTATATCTTATTCCAACATCAACCACCCAGACGTCTGACCTGTTTTCATCAGGGCCAAGACATGTACAGTCGTGTGCTTGGGTACTGAAATGACCTATAGTAGAATCTGTGCTTCTGAGATGGCAAAAAAGGCAGATATTGTACATCCAGCTCCTGATTCAGTCACGGTATCAAGAAAAACAAGCGTAATCAGCAGGCATGTGCAAGCTCTGAATGAGCATGCGAAGACTAAACCAAACAAGCTAAGCTCCTGACCTCGTGATGAATAAACTTTAGTCTGTGGTTGAGTTTGGGGGCATCGTTGCTGACCTTGAGGCCTGGTTTTTGGGTAGGAATAACTTCTAGGCTTTAAATGTATTGTCTCTTCTGGGCTCTGCAGCTTTGCGCTATGTCCAAGTATACAGGTCCCTGGTTGGGATCCTGGAGAGAGGTTACTAGCACGTCACCTGGGTCCCATTTTCTGGCCCTTCTGCAATTGTTCTGGATGTCTGTCTGTCTTCCTTTTGGCTTTTTCCCATTTACTCGGGAGTTGCCACAGCGAATCATCTGATTCGCACGTTTGATTTGGCAGAGGTTTTTTTTTTACGTCGGATGCCCTTCCTGTCACAACCCTTTAGCAAGGGACAGAAACACGCTGACGGCTTTGCAGCTACTCTTTACGAAAGTCAGCAATGGTTCTTTTACACGCCTCTCACCATAGACAGTGAGAGACATGGCCCGCCTTTGATAACCCAGTTAGCTGCACTGGGGGCTGCAATTGTTCTGGATATCATCCATTTATTTTACCTGAGTAATCAGTTATTTTACAGGTTGATTTCAAATTTAACAGTTACTTATTGGGGGTGCTTATCAGTTTAACATTCATTTAATAATCAAATAATAGTTCTATTAGAGGCTTAACACATGAATCATCAGTTAATTACTCAACAGTTCACTACAGATTACATAATTAACATTCCATTGGTCTTTCTACTACACGTAGCACTCTCCAACTTGCCGCCTTTCCCTGCAAACAAACAAAACATTTAATTTGCGAACAAAAATTACAACTTTTCCCGTTGCGGACAAGCTTGAAATTTTTGTGATGAGTACGTGAACTCGGCGCCCGAAATACGATGATTATTGCACGACAAATTTGAGAAGGAAAAGCGACAGTCACGAATTGCCATCCGCATCAATCGCTTCTCTCTCTCACCTCTAAGAAAGGTGAAACAATGTAATGACTATTCATTCATTTATTTTCTTTAGTCACTTAAACCTAATTATGGTTACGGTGAGGCTGTCGCCCATCTCAGCCAACTCTCTGTGAGTGCAGGGTGCAATCTGGATAGCTCGCCAGTCTATCGCAGAGAGTCGACTGAGATGGGTGCCAGCCTCACCTTAAAACTAATTAGGGTCATGGTGAGGCTGACACTCATCTCAGCCGACTCTCTGCGAGGGTGGGGTACATCCTGGACAGCTCGCCAGGCCATCGCAGAAAGTCGGCTGAGATGGGTGCCAGCATCCCTTTAAACCTAATTAGGGTCATGGTGAGGCTGGCACGCATCTCAGCCAACTCCCCGCAAGGGTGGGGTACAGCCTGGACAGCCATTGCAGCACCAACACTCACACCTAAGGGAGATTTGGAACCAAAAATTGTTCTACTGTGCATGCTTTTGGATTGTGGGAGGAAACCCACACAAGCATGGGGAGAACATGCAAACTCCACACATAAACACAAACAAACAATTCTTTATTGTCAAAGTACTTTTACATACATTGAAATTTGGTTTGTGCTCTGGGCACCTGTCGCCACTGTGCAGCGCCAGTTATTGCGTTGTTCTATCCTTTTGATGCTGAGCGCCAAGCAGGAAGCAACAACTACCAAATTTTAACGTCTTATGGTATGACGCGGCCAGATTCGAACTCTGACCTTCCGGAGGATAAAGCGGACGCTCTACCAACTGAGCTAAATCCCCGGTCCATCCCCGGTCCAGAAACACCCGAGCTGGGAATCGAACCAAGAACCGTCTTGCTGTGAGGTGGACATGCAAACCAATACTCCACTGTGCCGCCTTTCACGGGATATTAACTACTGCTTATGTTGATTGTGTTTATGATTAGAGCAGCAGCACTTTGTAGATTTTAGTGGTGAGATGCTAAACAAGGCTGATACTGTATTTGGAAATAAATTGTATGCAGATCTTTAGACTAACCACACGGGAATGTCCACAGTTAAAGAACGTGAGTCACAACTGCTGAATAAAAGCATTGCGATGAATCATGCAGATCAATTTCACACCTAGTCAACATTCCACCTTGTACATTTTTTTTAATTTGGGTTCAAATAGCTTTATTTGAATCCATAAAAAAAAAACACTCTGGGAACAGCACTTTAAGATGAACCTCACATGTGTATAGGATCAAACCTTCAAATGCTGACAGTGATTCCCACCAAGGAGAAACAATAGCATAAAGAACTGCAGCCTCCAACACTGGAAAAGACATTCACAGCTCTTTCATACATGAAGGAACCGAGAATTAACAAGGTCTATATGCCATTTGAATGAAATGTCAGACAGACCTTGTTAATTCTCGGTTGGCAAAATCTCCACAAATCCAGAGACACAGTCTTCATATTCATATATCACTGTTCAATACTCAGAAATATGTTCACACATTTTGTGCACATTTCAGTGCGACCCTGAGCGGAAATCATCCTGTTCCAGTCCATTCCAGCAGTAAAATTAAATTGTTTAAAATGCTCACAGTTTGGGGGCTAATAGAGCTCTGTGAGATCCGTGATGAGTTCTGGCTCTTGTTTTGTCTTTCAGGTGGTGAGATTTGTAATTGCTTTTTTCTGTGGGACAGCATTAAAATAATTTGCTCTGGGTTAGCTCATGATCGGTGCCAAAGTATCTTCAGTGACGGATTTATGCTGGTCATGGTGGGGGAATCTGGAGTTTAGCTGGTGAACATGATGGAAATACATCCTGGATGAGACATCAGTATACAGTAAAACCTCCGCTGACGAACGCTTAAGCTCACGAACTTTTCGCCTCAAGAACATTAAATTTGCGAGCATATAGTCTCTGCTGACGAACTAGTTTTCGGCGGACGAACCAAACCACGCGGTCGAACAGCGTCACGGTGGCGGCCACGAGAAGCTGACGGACGCTCACGGCGTCACGGTTCGTCACCCCCTTTCTTTGAGTGCGGAAGTGGTTTGTGTTTGCTAGACATTTTGGACCATATTCAGTGTACTTTTGCTATTATGGGACCGAAAAAGACCCCACCACAGGCGGAGATCATTGAAAAACACGAACGAGGTGTGCGTTTGTGTGACTTAGCGTCCCAGTACCAGTACGCTAAGTCTACCATTGCTCCCATCCTTAAGAACAAGGAAGCTATTAAGGGTGCGTGTGTGGCTAAGGGTGTTTCCAAACAGTAGGCGTTTCCAAACTCTCCTTCCAAACAGTAAGTCCCTCCCTCCCTCCTCCTCCCACTCCATTCCATCAAGCCATCAACTACCATCACAAAGGTAAATAAAACGACTTTATTATACAGTACAGTTTATTTCTTTAATTACAATACAATAGCACATTTATTATACATAAAATAAGGTATATTTTTGTGTAGTTTTAAGGCTTATTTAGTAGAAAATTATGTTTTATGGGGACCTGGGAACGGATTATTCTCATTTTAATGGTTTCTTATGGGAAATAAATGTTCGGAAGACGAACTTTTCACTTCACACACACTTTCTGGGAACCAATTATGTTCGTGAGCTGAGGTATCACTGTATATATATATATATATATATATACATACATACATACACACACACACACACACACAATTTTTGCGTAAATCTTTTGTCTGTCCCTCTTTTTATGAATGTGTTTTGCCTCTCTCTCTCTCTCTCTCTCTCTCTCTCTCTCTCTCTGATGAGGTTTAAGCATTTTCGGAACGTGAACGTATGGGTGGGACTTCTGATGTTTTATATAAACATGTAAAACTGATGGCCACTGGTGGCCTGGTGGGGGGCCATGGTGTCCTGGTGGTAAAAGGTGCTGGATCGCTGATCCTAAGGTTGTTGGTTCGAGTCCCCCCGGTGCAGCTAACTAGGTTATCAAAGGCGGGCCATGTCTCTCACTGTCTATGGTGAGAGATTCATGTAAAAGAACCATTGCTGACTTTCATAAAGAGTAGCTGCAACGCCATCAGTGTGTTTCTGTCCCTTGCTAAGGGTTGTGTCAGGAAGGGTAAAAACATATGCCAAATCACACATGCAAATCATTAATATGACTTCCATGAAGATGGAGGCAGATGATTTGCTGTGGCGACCCCTGAAAGGAAACTGCCGAAAGGAAAAGAAGAAGAAGAAGAAGAGGATGAACATGTAAACCTGCTGCATTCAAAGCTCTTAAAAGTAAAAACATAGGTAGATATTTCTCTCTATGAGATTTCATTTTCGGCTTTTTCCCTTTTTCAGGGATCGCCACAGCGAATGATTCGCACTTATGGTTTGGTATAGGTTTTTATGTGGGATGCCCTGCCTGACACAACCCCTTTTTTTTTTTTAGCAAGGGACAGAAACACACTGACGGCTTCGCAGCTACTCTTTACGAAAGTCAGCAATGGTTCTTTTACTGGGGGGACAGTGACAACCTTGTGAAGAGTGGGACTCGAGCCCCCAACCTTAGGATCAGTGATCCAGCACCCTATACCACTAGACCACCAGTGCCCCTAGATGTTTCTCTCTATCTCTCTGTTAATCTCTCTTTAATGTGCAGAGACACTAAGCCCTGTTAGGGTCACAGGTAAACTGGTGGTCTCGTGGTTTTGGGCACTGGATCACTGATCCTCGGGTTGGGGGTTCGAGTCCCACTCTCCACAAGGTTGTCACTGTCCCTTGCTAAAGGTTTGTGTCAGGAAGGGCATCCGATGTAAAAACCTATGCCAAATGAAATGTGCGAATCAGATAATTCGCTGTGGTGGCCCCTGAAAAGGGGAAAAGGAAAAGAAGAAGAAGAAGGGTCACAGGTAGGCTGGAGCCTATCTCAGCTGACACTGGGTGAAGGGGTGGTACATCCTGAACAGCTTGCCCATCAGATATAACACAAATAACCATTCACAGTCACACCTAGAGCAATGTGGAACAGCCAAGTAGCCTGAAATGCATTTTGTTGGATTGGAGTTCCCAGAGAAGACTCTTGCAAGCATGGCGCAAAAATAACCCCGCCCACCCCACACACACACACACACACACACACACACACACATACACACCCCGCCCACCCCACACACACACACACACACACACACACACACACTTTTCACATTGGATGGACTTGGATTTGTACCACAGACCTTCTTGCTTTGAGGCCGATGCGCTAACCACTACACCACCATGCCACCTGTGTATGCATTTATTTATATGCCTTCTGACTTCCTCTCTGTATCTTGATCTCACTCTTTCTATGAATGTTTCTGTGTGCGCCTGCTCCCTCTTTCTCTGTCACTCTTCACACTATCTCACAATCTTTTTCAAATCCCCTTTCATTCTTTTTCTGTTTCTTTTTCTCTGTGATCCTTTAACGTTTTCGCTGGTCACTTGTGACCAACATAGTACAATGTTCTTAATCTGATGCGCTTGTAGCTGCAGACAGGAAAATATCGACAGGAAAAGCCAGAGGATTATTAATTCATGGCATGAATGAAGCAATTTTCTCTGTGTCACTCATTCAGCCTGCATTTGTGTTAAACTGACACAAAGTCTTGAGCCATGGCATTTACACAGACATGTTCTATCAGTTCTACCATTCTACCAGGGTAGTGGTGGCTTAGTGGATAATGTTTTGCGAATCCAAAGGTCAGCAGTTCAATCACCACTGTTGGGCCCTTGAGCAAGGCTCTTCTCCCTCATTTGCTCAGTTGCATTAAAAAAAAAAAAAAGATAATTATAAGCCATTCTAGATAAAGGCATGTGCCAAATGCTGTCAATGTAGACGCCGACATAACCAGACACGCGAATTCAACTGATAAATTATATACGGTCTATATATTTATATATATATATATATATATATATATATATATATATATATATATATATATATATATATATATATATATCTCAGGGATCACCAATCTTTCTGAAACTGAGAGCTACTTCTTGGGTACTGATCAATGTAGAGATCTACCAGTTTGATACACACTTTTGAAATAGTAAATTTGCTCTATTTCCTATGAATTCTATGTTATTATTAATAATTAATGATATTCATCTATGTAAAGATACTAAAAGTTAGAACTGGTAGTTAGTATGGTAGCTTGCATGAACGTTTTGAAATGTCTCTCAACATTATGCCAGTTTGACATTGCCACCAACCCCCGCAAATGTGACACACACAGGAATCTTTCACAGTGGGAAAAAAGAACTCTTCCTCCCACCCACTGTGAAAATTATGTGTTTCCTTTCTCTTTTCTGCGATGTTTTTGAGGGTAAATCACCTCCCCATCTTCAATGTGCCCGCTAGCATGTCACGTAATCTTCCATGCTAACTACTCTCCGAGCAGCGTACTATGACCGAAAAAGTCCACGTTTTAAAATCAGCAGTCGTTTTTTCATGAAACTGGTGAAAAACTCCCAAAAAGCAACCAGTTGCCATGAAGACCAACTAGCTCTACTGCAGTGCTTCTCAATTATTTTCTGTCGCGCCCCCCTAGGAAGAGGAAAACATTTCGCACCCCCCAATATGAAGTGTTATTTGTCTAAAAATTGTTATAGTAACAATCCTCTACATAACACTGTGTCCTTATTACCATTATGGAATACAAAAAAAAGGAAGAAATATAGATCAACTTCCAACAATGAATAACTTTATTAGTAATTTTTTAGTCTTTCAACAAAAAGATTTAAAGTGCACCATTTTGCCTGAAATTAAAAAATATCCTTATTTAAACTGCAAACATTTCTGACCAACAATTTGAACCATTTGATACTGAAAAATAAAATTAAATAAAATCAATAAATAATAAATTCAAATTTATCAGCAATATTAACTCAGGAGCACAATATTTAAAACAGTTTAACCTACAAAACAAAAATGAAAAAAACAATTCGTATTATTATATAATTTGTGTATATATATATATATATATATATATATATATATATATATATATATATATATATATATATATATATATATATATATACATTTTTTTTTTGTTGTTGTTAAAATGATGAAGTCCAGATTATTGGCTATAATGAGCACATTTTGCAGTGCACAGCTTTTCGAAGCAGGGTTTAAAGCCCGATACTAAACTCTCAGCTCCTGCTGGGACCTGGACCTATTTTCACAGCAATGACGTCATCCAGCATGACCCAGACCGTGTCTGCTGCAGGTAGTATCAGTTCCTCTGCTCTGCTGTAGGGTTTTCTGCATTGAGCAGTTTGCAGGGATGAGAACAGGCCTTTATGTAAAAGGAGGAAAAATTGGCAGGTTTCAAGAGGACCGTGGAGGCAGCGCCCTTGCTGGGGGGTTCAGGGTGGCAAAGCCCCCACAAAAGGTTTGGGGTTATACTCACAAAAAGAAGCTTAATTGATGTCTCCTGTGAGGAATATTTTTAAAGAGAACCGTATGAAAATTAATTATTAAAATTATTTTAAAATTTTAATTTTCAGTTATAGGCCTACAGTTGGCCTAGTTTTAATTTCAAATACTTTAAACCAGGGGTCGAAAACCTTTTTGACTAAGAGAGCCAAAAAAAAATACATTTTAAAATCTAATCCTCTGAGAGCCATTTTATATATATATATATATATATATATATATATATATATATATATATATATGTACTTACATTTTTGTGTGAGGTGCACATCTGAGTGTGTGCACGCATCTGAGTGTGTGTGTGTGTATGCGCACGTGTCCGTATGTATGTATTTATATTTTATTTACATCTTCTTCTTCTTCTCCTTCTTTTCCTTTCACCTGTTCCCTTTAGCGGTCACCACAGCCAGCAAATGACCTGTCTCCATCTCACCCTATCCTCTGCTCTTATGCTCTTACTCCAATTACCTTCATGTCCTCCTTCACCACATCCATAAATCTTCTCTTTGGTCTTCCTCTGGGCCTTCTGCCTGGTAGTTCCAACCTCAGCATCCTACTACCAATATACTCACAATCCCTCCTCTGTACATGTCCAAACCATCTCAATCTAGCCTCTCTGACTTTGTCTACAAAATCTCTTACATGGGCTGTCCCTCTGATGTACTCATTTCTGATCCTATCCATCCTCGTTACTCCCAAAGAGAACCTCAACATTTTCATCTCGGCTACCTCCAGCTCTGCCTCCTGTCTTTTCCCCAGGGCCACTGTTTCTAAACCATACAACATCGCTGGCCTCAACACTGTCTTGTACACTTTTCCTTTCATTCTTGCCGATACCTTCCTATCACACATCACATTGGACACTTTTCTCCAACCATTCCAACCTGCCTGCACACGCTTTTTCACCTCTTTTCCACACTCTCCAGTGCTCTGGATTGTTGAGCCTAAGTACTTAAAATTCTCAACCTTCTTTATCTCTGCTCCCTGTAACCTCACCGTTCCTCTTGGGTCCCTGTCGTTCACACACATGTATTCTGTCTTACTGAACCTTTATTCCTATCCTTTCCAGGGCATACCTCCACCTCTCTAGATTTTCCTGCACATGTTCTCTACTCTTATTACAGATCACAATGTCATCTGCAAACATCATAGTTCATGGGGAATCTTGTCTCACTTCATCCGTCAGCCTGTCCATCACCATAGTAAACAAGAAAGGGACTCATAGCTGACCCTTGATGCAGTCCCACCTCCACCTTGAACTCTTCTGTCACATCGACAGCATACCTCGCCACTGTCTCATATCTCTCATATATGTCCTGCACCACTCTAACATACTTCTCTGCCACTCCAGACTTCCTCATGCAATACCACAGTTCCTCCGTCGGCACCCTGTCATATGCTCTCTCCAGATCCACAAAGGCACAATGCAGCTCCCTCTGACCTTCTCTGTACTTCTCTATAAACATCCTCAAAGCAAACATTGCATCTGTGGTGCTCTTTCTTGGCATGAAACCATATTTTATTTACATCTTATGAATTATTTTTGAATATTTAATTGTTATAAGCATTTATAACATGAATATGTATTTATTGATATTATAAACAAATATAAATGTACGTATACGTCAGTTAGGGGGTCGATCCTACTTCGCGGAAATTGGCGGTCTCGGGGGTGTCAAGGTCCTCATTAACCACAGAAAATGAGAGATCCCTGTCGTATTGGAGTACAGTGAGTCGTCGACCTCTGACCGCTATTTTGTTCCTGCAGGCCGGTCGTAAATCGATCTGGTTGTATGTTGACTTTCCATCCAAATACACTCACGGCAAACAAAAACAGATTAATAAATCTTGTACATTCAAATCTATACATCTATTTTCAATTCCACGTCACTGTGACACACAGCGGAGAACCAATCCTTTCTGTACTCCACTGTGTGGGCGGTTCCGAAAGCTTCAAACTCCAATTTTATTGGATTATAACAACTGCCACAGACTGCGCATGTATTTTGAGCAAAAAGAGATAAATTTCCCTCGTTTTGATCGGCTCATTTCCATGAAGCCAAGCTCAGCTGGCAAGCAAACACAAATGGACAGACATAGAAAAACTTCAACCAGCAGAGCAGCTGATTGCCAAAACTTGGGACGCGCTTCCTGTCACATAAACACTGCAGCATGTGAGTCCAATAAAATTAGAGTTTTAAGGTTTCGGACCTGCCCACACAGAAAGGATTGGCTCTCCGCTTCGTGCCACAGTGACGTGGCATTGAAAGTCGATGAATATATTTGCTCTGAGCAGTTATAAAGTGAAGCTGCATCATCTCCTGCTTGGCCTTTTAAGATGCTGGCGCTGCTGGCAGCGCAAACAACTGTCATATGCAACACTCGCACTGCACTGCCATGAATCATACTTCACGACTTTTACAGTCGTAAAGTCGATCAGACGTAACTCTCATAGGTCGTAAGTCGAGGACTCGCTGTATTTCAAATTTGTCTATGCCCAGGATGAAAATATTCTGTTATATCATCTTTGAAACCACTTATTAAGGTTGCAGGGAGATCAGAGCCTAACCTAGCGTACACCTGGTGAAGGTGGGGGACACCTGTCCACCACAGGGCACACCTAAAGATGATTTGGAACAGCCGATTAGTTTAATGTGAATTTCTTTGGACAGTAGGAGGAAATCAGAGCATCTGGAGGAAACCCTGGCAAGCACAGGTACAGTGGTATGAAAAAGTATCTGAACCCTTTGGAATTTCTCACATTTCTACATAAAATCACCATCAAATGTGATCTGATCTTTGTCAAAATCACACAGATGAAAAAACAGTGTCTGCTTTAACTAAAACCACCCAAACATTTATAGGTATTCATATTTTAATGAGGATAGCATGCAAATAATGACAGAAGGCGGAGGAATAAGTAACCGAACCATCATATTTAATATTTTGTGTCGCTGCCCCCCTTTGGCAGCAAAAACTTCAACCAGACGCTTCCTGTAGCTGCAGCTCAGTCTGGCACATCGATCAGGACTAATCTTGGCCCATTCTTCTTTACAAAACTGCTGTAGTTCAGTCAGATTCCTGGGATGTCTGGCATGAATCGCTGTCTTGAGGTCATGCCACAGCATCTCAATGGGGTTCAAGTCTGGATTTTGACTTAGCTACTCCCGAACGTGTATTTTGTTCTTCTGAAACCAGTCTGAAGTTGATTTACTTCTGTGTTTTGGATCATTGTCTTGTTGCGGCACCCATCCTCTTTTTAGCTTCAACTGGCTGACAGACGGCCTCAGGTTTTCTTGCAAAATATCCTGATAAACTTTTGAATTCATTTTTCCATTAATGATTGCAAGTTGTCCAGGCCCCGAGGCAGCAAAACAGCCCCAAACTATGATGCACCCCCATGATGGTGATTTTATGCAGAAATGTGAGAAATTCCAAAAGGTTCAGATACTTTTTCATACCACTGTAATTGGGTCTTCTTCTTTTCCTTTCGGCTGCTCCCTTCATGGGTCGCCACAGCAAATCATCCGCCTCCATCTCACCCTGTCCTCTGCATCTTCTTTTTTGACTCCAACTACCTTCATGTCTTCCTTCACCACATCCATAAATCTCTTCTTTGGTCTTCCTCTAGGCCTTCTGCCTGGTAGTTCCAACCTCAGCATCCTACTGCCAAGATACTCACTATCCCTCCTATGTACATGTCCAAACCATCTCAATCTAGCCTCTCTGACTTTGTCTCCAAAACATCTTACGTGGGCTGTCCCTCTGATATACTCATTTCTGATCCTATCCATCCTCGTTACTCCCAGAAAGAACCTCAACATTTTCATCTCCGCTACCTCCAGCTCTGCCTCCTGCCTTTTCCTCAGCGCCACTGTTTCTAAGCCATACAACATCGCTGGCCTCACTACCGTCTTGTACACTTTTCCTTTCATTCTTGCTGACACTCTCCTATCGCACATTACACCGGACACTTTTCTCCAACCATTCCAGCCTGCCTGCACACGCTTCTTCACCTCTTTTCCACAGTCTCCATTGCTCTGGATTGTTGAGCCTAAGTACTTAAAATCCTCCACCTTCCTTATCTCTGTTCCCTGTAACATCACCGTTTCTCCTGGGTCCTTCTCATTCACACACATGTATTCTGATTTTCTGCGGCTAACCTTCATTCCCTTCCTTTCCAGGGCACACCTCCACCTCTCCAGATTTTACTGCACTTGTTCTCTGCTCTCACTACAGATCACAATGTCATCTGCAAACATCATAGTCCATGGAGATTCTTGTCTCACCTCATCTGTCAGCCTGTCCATCACCATCGCAAACAAGAAGGGGCTCAGAGCTGACCCTTGATGCAGTCCCACCTCCACCTTGAATTCGTTGGTCATGCCGACAGCACACCTCACCACTGTCTTACATCTCTCATACATCACCACTGTAATTGCATACATACCAACATGCATACAAACATACCACTGTAATTCGGTGGGAGGTGTAATTGGCTGGATTAATGCATCAGATCTTCACAGACTGCCAGATGTTCTGATAATTTCACTGTATACGTCAACCTCAGGAGAGAAGCCAGATTCTTCAGAAATCCTCCAGTACTGTGTTGGTTGAAGGATGAAAAATGCAGTATGTAGGGAATCAGACTGAATCACAGTAGTATCCAAAAACATGTTATATCTTCTGCCATGTGTATATTGGTGAAAATCAGAGCTAGAGAGTGTAGGAGTAAGAGTACGAGTATGACTCTGGAAATTATTTGCTGCTTGTAAAGGCTCAACAGCAGATTCATAATCAGCCGCGTGGGATAAAGTGATTCAGTGCATTGATCACTGTGGCACCAACTTCTTCCAGCTTACAGGGATAAATCCAGAGCAGCTTACACTCCATTCAACCACTGAATTGCATAGATTTATAGCACTAGTCTCCTTCTCTGTGTTTCTATATTGATCTGCTGAATCCATGGTCGTGCACTGGCCGGCTCTAACATGCAGAAACAGAACGGAGGACAGCGTGCAGAATAGCACACTATATGAAATACAGGAATTTGAAAGGCGTAATAAATGGGAAAACACTATTCATTATCAGCAATCTGATTATAATATGAAATTTAATTATTTTTTACAAGTTTACGACGCTACCAAATACCAAACTGCTGATGTTATGTCAGCATGGGCCTTTTAATTTACCCAGAACATTAAGTTCTGAGTCATTTTCCATCCAGAAAATGTCTGTTATAAACAAAAATATTAATTTGGTCAATTTTGGCATCAGGGTAATGTGTTTATTCACAGTGCAGTAACATCATTTAATTAAAGTAAAATACACACACACACACACACACACACACACATACACACGCGCACACGCGTGCGCGCGCGCACACACTAAAGTGTGCAGTACTGTAAGAAACACAAAAACAAAAATTGTTTACTTATTTACATATAAAATAGCTGTGCCTTTGCATTTATGTACACAGCTTGGTGGGGATGGTTATGTATTCACCAGCATTTGTACGTTTGTTTGTTATCTCCAATGACTAGCAAGTGCAGATATATGTTAAGCAGCATCTGTTCGTGCAATTGTAATCAGAATTATGCAAAAAACTACCGAACCAGTTTTGCTAAACATGATGGAGGGATGGATATGGTTCTGGCAAAAGCCTGCCACATTCTGGAGCAGAATTTTATTAAAAACTTTTTAACAAGCACTTTTTTGTGCATAAACAAGATTTTTTTTGGAAGCAGGGATATGCAAAAACTGCTATTCGAAATTTTAACAAACTTGGTGGAGAGGTGTTTCCTGGGCCTGGAAAGAACCCTGATTTTGGAAGTGATCTGAGCATGAAATGATGCTGATAAAAAAAATACAGAAAGCCAGAATACAGTAATATCGTTTTCTTTACCATGAAAAAATGATTCAAAAACCAAACAAATGATAAGTCACCTGATGCCCACAAGGGGGAGACGTTTCATTATAATGATGCTAAGTTATAATAATCCATTTGGGCCGAGAGAGGTACAGTCATCCTTGCCAATTCGCAATTTGAGCATCACGGTCTTGGTACATCGCATTTTAATAAAAGATAAAAAATAAAAAAATGTACTGAAAAACTCAAAATTCGTGCTGAAACTCACATGTAAGTAAGCGGAAGGCAGGGACCCAAGACAGGCTGCCTCCATTGTTTCCAAAGGACAGACTGAAGTGCCCCTACTCCCCAGTTCAGGCAGGGACCGCCCACTCAACTTAATCTCGCAAGCTGATTGGCTTAGACGCGTGACGCTGTTGCCTCGCACATTCCCACGGGATTTTTTGTGATTTTGTGATCTTACTGTATAGTGTTTGTGAACGTCCTGCACCGCAGAGAAGTGCTATTGTCAGAGTTGAGTACAATACTTAAAGTATTTATATATAAATTCTATTTAAATATTAATACATTACAGTATTTACATATGGAAATGAGACAACATGGTAGAAATGGGGTGCGGGGGGCGGAGTGTTCCTACTTTGCAGTTTTTCGAATATCGCGGCAAGGTCTGGTCTGACACTGGAGAATCCATTCATTAATCTTACATAACTACCTTTCTTTTTATGCAAGGAGTTATGTAAGATTAATGAATTGATTCTCCAGTGTCAGTCATTTCTAACAGTTAGAAAGTCTTCAGGATATAAAAGTTTACATTTTGATGTGTCTTGGGAACATGACCCGTTTCTTCTTTTTTTTTTTTTAGAGAGAGAGGGAGGTAGACAATCGTGAGGAAGGACTATACAGACGCTCCCCGACTTACGTTCATCCATTTTACGGTTTTTTCGATTTCACGTTTTTTCCCCCCCAAAATATGTTATATAGTGTGTTACCCTTGTGTTAAGATGCCGTCTCTGTGATCTTTGTGTTTACACTGTTTTGCGGACTTTTGTAACCCTAAGCAAATACAGTTGGTCAGAAGTGTAAGCCTACAAATGCAGCCATGAGGCGGCGCACTAACCAGTGTCTCTCCCCCTTATGCCGGTCCCAAGCCCAGAGAAATGCAGAGGGTTGTGTCAGGAAGGGCATCCGACGTAAAACCAATGCCAAACTTTTATGATGCAAATCAGAAGTATTACCCCCATACCGGATCGGTCGAGGCCCGGGTTAACAATATATCCTATATTTGATAATATTTGATATTATTTTACAATGTTATGTTTATAATAATTAATTTAGGGGTGTTTTATGAGATACGGTAATGGTATTTATGGATGTATAGTGCAGTATGAGCGTCACAGGTCATACGTCACTGTAACAACTTACATTCACTTTCGTTCGGCCGTCTGGAACCAATTAAAAACATAAGTCGGGGAGCGTCTGTATATAACTGTTAAGTATACCTAAAATTGTAACTGGAACTTCCTTGTTTCTTGTAATTTTGAAACAAGTTAGTGCAACAATAAACTATAAAATCTGAAGCACTTTAAATATTAATAATAAAATGGCAAATGTTCATGATATTCTGCATAATGAGCTCCGGGGAGGTAATAATCATGAAGGCATTAATGACATATATTTTCCAGATTTACTAATGGAAACTGCTGCACATGCATCCATAGGGAACGTCCAACACACAAGGACAATAGCACTATCCGCCATCTTCTATACATGTCATTAGAAATGCTCCTGATTGGCTAATGTGACCTGTGCATTACAAGAAAAAGATTGTATGTCATCCTTCCCACCCTAAGAGCTTAGCCAGTCAGTTCTCATTGGGTTCTGGTCAAAAACAGCCCAATGTTAATTGTTTTCCTATAAAAGTATACCCCAAACCATTAATTTATTCATTGATTTTCTGAAACACTTAATCTTAATTAAGGTCGCAGGGAGGCTGGCACCCATCTCAGCTGACTCTGGCCAAAGGCAGGGTACACCCCGGACAGTTCACTAGGCTATTGCAGGGCGAACACGCACACGACTATTCACACTCACACCTTTGGGAGATTTGTAACAGCCAATTATCCTACACTGCATATTTTTGGACTGTTGGAGGAATCCGGAGTACCAGGATGAAACTTACACAAGCACACGGAGAACATGCAAACTCCACAGAGAAACATCCAAGCTGGGAATCAAACTGAAGCCTTCTTGTTGTGAAGCGGACATGCTAACCATGACGCCAATGTGCTGCCCATACCCCAAAGTATTTTACTTCAGATATATTTTTCTCCAATGTTAAAAAATGGAAAATTAATAAAAAGGGGGAAAACAAGAGATTTTTTTTTGACAAGATGTGTGGAGAACACAAATTATATGTGTATGATGCCGTTGATGGATTTGATGCTTCTATCCATCACGCATGCAGGTAATAGGTACAATGTTTACAAGCACTAATTAAAGACAATGGAGCTCATATACCTTTAAATAGCTCCCTTTAGATCTCTTTTCTCGACTTTCAATTAATTTGCAAAAGCAGAATCCTAAATTGCATCTGTCAGCGGGTGGTCCGCATCCAACTGCCACTTCACTGCAGCCGTTAGTGCTAATAGCTCATTTATTTACTCTTCACGTAGCCTAGGTTCCTACATGGAACACTTTCAATCACCAGAAGTACCCAAGTGTGTCAGCAACCAAATAACACACATTAGAGAGCTCAGTCGCACCTCACTTTCTTTGTTTAATGCACATTACATCTCAACGTAATGTAAACCACTTTTTTGTTTATGTATACCCTGTGTTTGTGTGTGTGTGTGTGTGTGTGTGTGTGTGTGTGTGTGTGTGTGTGTGTGTGTAAAGAAATACAAAGAAATGAATAAACGGGGAAAAACTGATGATAAGTACTGGGACAATGCGGGAACCTCTGGTGTGAGGGCTGTGTGCACCTGTTTTTCATACAGAACTGCATATAGACCAGCAGTAACGAAATGATTGTGAATGCTTATGGATCATTTTTAAGAAATTTCTGGATAAAATCTGGTTTCAAATTTGAGGGGTTCGTCCGAGTGCCAGGCCCCACCCCTCCATGAAGTTTGATGAAAATCCGATCAGAAGTTTCTGCATAATCCTTCTAAGTGAAGTGGTGGCTCATTGGTTAAATCTTTGGGTTACTGATTGGAAGGTCAGAGGTTCAAGCCCCAGTACTGTCAATGTGTCTTGAAGAAGAACCTTAACACTCATTCATTTTCTGTAACTACTTAATCCTCGTTAGAGTCATGGGCAGGCTAGCACCGATCCCAGCTGACTCCGGGTGAGGGCAGAGTATACCCTGGACAGCTCACCAGGCCATCGCAAGGTAGAAACACATTGATCACTATGCAGTTACTTTTTTCGAAAGTCAGCAATGTTTTATTTACATGAACATCTCACCATAGACTGTGAGAGACATGGCCAGCCTTTCATAACCCAGTTAGCTGCACTGGGGGGACAGACACAACCTGTTGAGAGTGGGGCTTGAACCTCCGACCATAGGATCAGTGATCCAGCACCTTTTCCACCAGGCCACCACTGCCTACCCTTAACAATCAGTTGTATAAAAAAAATCGTTTCATTCATTCTCTAAGCCAACTGATCCTAATTAGAGGAGCAAGGACGCAGGTATCCATCTTAAGTGAATCCGAGTAATGGTGGGGAACAGCCTGAACAGCACACTCGGCCATCACAGGGCCAAATAAACCCACACAACCATAGGAGTGACTTGGAACAGATAACTAATCTACTGTGCATATTTGTGAACTCCGGCCGGAAACAAGAGCACCTGGAGGGAACCCATGCAAGCATGTGGAGAACATCCAAACTCTGTCTAGAACTTGAACCCAGACCTTCTTGCTGTGAGGTGGATGTGCTGACCACTGTACCACAGGCTGCCTGTGTAAAACATTATAAATGTAAGTTACTCTGGATACGGGTGTCTGCGGAGACGTGACGAAGGTAGATGTCAAGACCTGACGCAGTGCAATGCTTGAAAGTTCGGTCATTCACTTCACATGTTCAATTTTAGTTTAGTTACAGGATATTTTTCAGTTCTTTCACAACAATGAATTGAGTATGCAGGAAGAGTCGGTGAGGCAGGAAACCATATCTGATGACAGCAAGTGGAAAAACGAATGGCAGCATATAGATACTGCATAGAGGAACTGCAACTCCCAGCACGTTGTGACAGCATGACTGCAGTAAAGAAACACGGCTGGTACTTGATTATGAGTGAGGCACAACTTATTAGACACAGTGTTTTCGGATTCTGTTTGTTGTGCCTCAGTTCAGGGTACTGGCTTCACTCTCTGTCAGTTTGTGTACATGTCTTAATTACATGTTATTGTTCTGGGTTCAGGTGGCACGATTGCACGATGGTTGCTCAGTGATTAAAGCTTTGGCTTACTGATCTGAAGGTCAGAGGTACAAGCCCCAGTACAACCAAGCTGCTACTGATAGACTCTTGAGCAAGGAATTGAGAAGAGCATACGGCAAATGCCATAAATGTAAATGTAATGATTAGCATGTCCGATTCATTGAAAGAAGGTCCTGGGATCAGTGTCAAATATATGCATGCATGTGGGCTAATTGAATATCAAAGATTGTCCATAGTCGTGTGTGTGTGTGTGGTGTGTGTGTGTGTGTGTGTATGTGTGTGTTGGCACTGTAATAAACTGGCAAGGCTCCAACCTCCATGTGACCCTAGTTGAATTGGGAGTATCAGGAAATGAATGAATGTTTCACTTTTGCGTTTTAAGTTCTGTAGTTGAGCACGCTTCCCTTTTTTCTGTCCATGCCCTCCAGCATACACAACACTCCGCTGCAACATAACATCTAGATTGAAGGAATGAGCTAGCCAGCTAGCATTTAGCTTTTGTTTTGTTTTGAGTTTTTTTCTTTCATTTTCCATAGATTCCATGGGAATATGGGATGATATTCTGTCTTAACCATTCAGAATTCAGATTCATGATTTTGTCATGACACTCAAATTATAAATTTGAAAGCACAAAAGCCTCTAATGACAATATTTATCAAAATGTATTTTCAGTTCATCATCATCAGTTCAGTTCATTTTCTGTACCCGCTTAATCCTAACTTGGGTCGCGGGGAGGCTGGCACCCATCCCAGCCAACTTCGGGTGAGGGCAGAGTACACCCTGGACAGCTCACCAGGCCATCGCAGGGCGGAAACACGCCAACGGCTTTGCAGCTACTCTTGTCGAAAGTCAGCAATGGTTCTTTTACATGCCTCACACCATAGACAGTGAGAGACATGGCCAGCCTTTGATAACCCAGTTAGCTGCACTGGATGGGACAGTGACAACCTTGTGCAGAGTGGGACTTGAACCCCCAACCTTTGGATCAGCGATCCGGCGCCTTATACCACTCGACCACCACTGCCCCTACCTAGACCCCTACAATGTAATTTACTTTTTTTAAATGCTCTGCTAATATTTCCACATTTTTATCTAATATCTTACAATAAAAAACTTAATAGGTTAAATTACTGTTATTGATGGTAGATTGTGAGGAGGTGATTGTTAAGCCGAGGTAATAACCCAAAATAATTAGCCAATGAAATAAAAGAAAACTAAATAGCATGGTATTAAATCAAAACTATCAGATATTAACTTCAAATAATGACCTAAAACGTTGATATAAAAAGTTAACTCATAATAATAAGAATAACATAATATCTTGAAATGATGAGCCACTCAGTCAAAATGCTGAGAGTTATTTGCAATGATGATTTTTTTTAAGGTTAAATAACCAAATGTGGAATCTAAAAGTGAGGAATTGTTTGGTAATTTCCCTCATTTTGATGTCATACCCTTTCAACTGTCAATTATTTTCAGTTTAATAAAGAATGCAGTCAGTCCAAAAACAAAGAAAAAACACAGTGTGTCTTGTGGTTTTCAAGTGTTTGAGCTGCTGTTCTCGGTATGTGTGAAACCTGATTATCATGAGCGAGTGCAGGTAGCACAGCACAGTGAGTTCTATTCCATAAGGTTTCTCCCTTGAGGCGTGTGTTTTGCATTGCATGCATGTGTGTGTGTGTGTGTGTGTGTGTGTGTGTGTGTGTGTGTGTGTGTGTGTGTGTGTGTGAGGGGGGTGGTGGATAGAGCAGGAGAGAGATGGAGAGAGAAAGCGAGAGTTGGGAAAGAGATGGAGAGAGTGAAGGAGAGGGGGAGTAAGAGAGAGAGAAAGAGAGTGAGCAAGAAAGAGGGAGACAGAGAAAGAGATATAGAGCGGGTCGGCAAGAGAAAGGGGCGGCCTTTAAGTATCTCCATGCTTTTCTCAGCCCTATGTGACAGAAGTTACTGAAGAACACAGTACATCTCTTGGACTCTCTGAAGACCAGAGGATCTTCCTCAACACTGTCACATTACAGCACACACACACACACACACACACACACACACACACACTCACTTACTTGTCTCATTTTTTTGGCCAAGGAGAAAAATTTATCACAGGCACACAGACCTGTCATGACCAACCATTATATTTTCCGTGTTCCAACTTCAAATAAGTAAAAATTTTGCTGTATAAAATTTTGCAGGAGACACAGTGGTGTACTAGTTAGCGATAAGGTCCTGGGTTCAAGTCCCATGCTCGGCAAGTGGTGTTTTTGTGAGGAGTTTGCATATTGTTTCAGTGCTTGTATTGATTTCTTCCCACAGTCCAAACACACGCATGTTCGGCTAACTGGCTGTTCCAGTCAACTGGTGAGCTGTTCATGGTGTACTTCGACTTCACCCAGAATTGGCTGAGATACGCTCCAGCCACCCTGCTAGTACCATTAAGTAGCTCATTAAATAATTAATGAATACATGAGTAAATGTTTTATAAAATCTCTACAATCGTACGTTCAGTCAAATACTTCTGTACCAGTGTGGACTATTATCTAGCTACACTTTGAGCCTTCGTAGAGTCTTGCGTTCTCTGAGTATTCTTGTTTGTATGTGAGTTTGATTGCGAATAATAATAACAATAATAATAATAATAATAATAATAATAATCTGTGTAATATGAATAATATGGCGGTCCTGTGGTGCAGTGGTTGGCATGTTCGCCTTACAGCAAGAAGGTCCTAAGTTTGATTCCGGGGCTCTAGTGTTTCTGTGTGGACTTTGGATGTTGTCCCCTTGTTTGTGTGGGCTTCCTCTGGGTAAACCAGTTTCCTCCCCGATCCAAAAAAAAATCAAACATACAAACAAAAAAGAAACATGCACAGTAGGCTAATTGGATGTTGTGCTTTCCTCCAAATGTGAATGGTTGTATGAGTGTTGGCCCTGCAATGACTTGACGAGCTCTTCAGGGTGTACCTCGTCTTTGCCCAGAATCAGCTGAGATGAAAGGCACCAGCCTTCCTGTGACCCAAATAAAGATTTAATTTTTTAGGAAATGAATGAATGATTTCTCAGTTTTCAGTTTTTAACGTACATTTTTAAATGTGATGGTTTTATTTTTAGATGTTAAATGGAAATTCAATTGATCTGACTTCAGACACCATTTTTTGGAGCAACATATAATAGAAAAAGCTTAAAAATGTCTCCAGCTTTTGTTGTGCTACACTGCAGTTTCAGATTGTGAAAATGGCTTTGGCTGTGTGGGTTAAATGAGCCTTGTGTCCTACTGTGAAAATGAAGGAAATTTTCAAGTTCAAACTTGCTGCATGTTTTCTCAGCACTGTGGATGTATGCTGGTGTAATAGATGCAAACCATATGCAGTGTGTGTGTGTGTGTGTGTGTGTGTGTGTGCCCTCGGTGGCCTGGTTGTTCTCTTGCTTGGGAGACAAAGAGAAAGGCAAGACTTCCACATGCAGTAAAGGTGTGACCCAGAGAGCTGCTGTAGGCATGGACTGATTTCCTCTGCACAGCTATTAGCATTTAAAAACTGTTTCCTTCCAAACAGTCAAGTTTCTCAGCAGAAAGACAGAAGTGTGTTCTTTTGGTATAAGGTATCAGTTAAAGCAAAAGGCATAAAACCTAGAAATTTACAACTGGCTTGATGTTGAGATTTATTGGTTAAAAAACACACACACACACGTGAACAGTAGAATTTGATTATAATTTTAAAAATTACCGCCAGGTGTGAGTCTGTGGACAGTGTACCTCACCTTCACCTAGAACAGTGGTTCCCAACCTGGGTTCGATTGAACTCTAAGGGTTCGGTGAGTCGGTCTCAGTGATTTCATTGCTTGATTTCATTGCTTGATTTCACTGCAAAAATCATTGCTTGGCCAATGAGTGCCGCGGGGAATTTAGCACGCTCAGTAGTCAATGTGTGAAATCGTGAGACTTTTTTCGGAATATTTTAATCCATACTAACTATGTCGAGCAAAAAAAGAAAGTGGTCGGACGAATATGTACAACATGGATTCACATGCATCACGGAACGTGATGGGACTCAGCATCCTATCTGAATGATTTGCACTGCCAAGTTGAGCAACTCTAGTCTCACACCAGCAAAACTAAAGGAACACTTCGTGAAACTGCATGGAGATGGGAATACAAGAACACAACAGTACCTATGTCTTGAATTTGTAAAAAAATCATATTTTTATTCTTCACTGATGAAGGGTTCGGTGAATGTGCATATGAAACTGGTGGGGTTCGGTACCTCCAACAAGGTTAAGAACCACTGACCTAGAATCAGCTACGAAAGGCCCCACCCTTCCTGTGACCCTATTGGGTAAAATAAATGAATAAATAAATGAATGTTTTCTCAACACATGGTTTATTACCTTTGACTTTCTTATTTGCCTTTTTTTTTTTCTTACTGAATTGCGCTATATAGTCACATACATATAATCACACAGTCACACGCCCACTGCCTACTTCGCTGCCATCCGCACAGGAAGCGATGCGCTTCAAGCAACATGCAAATTACTTTGCAGCACAACCTAAGTATTCATGACCAGCTCTGGTTGCCTAGGTAACCCCCTGGCATTTTTGTGAGTGAAACTGTGACACTCTAGTGACAGCTAGTTCTCTAGCAAAAGTGTATTTTTACTATCAGTATCGAACTAGTCTAATAAAGTTTAGTTGATGTATTAGCCTATATTATCCTTATAGATAACTTATTATTATTATTATTATTATTATTATTATGATTATTGCATGTGAAGTTGTATAACTGGGCAGCACAGCGATATAATGGTAAGCACAGCCGTCTCAGAGAAAGAAGTGCTGGGTTTTGGTTGCAGGCTCTGCGAGGGCATCTCTGTGTTCAAAGACATGTACATTAGGCTTGTTGTTCCTCTACAGAAAGTTGTTTTGGGGAACTCTGTGTTTCCCCACATCTGTCAATCGACTGTATCTTTAAGCTCCGATTGGTTATCACTAGAATAAGGCTGCACAATAGTTACTAATCATCTGAAGTCCTTTCACACCCACTTTGTATCACTTGTGGGGCTGGTGGCGTAGTGGTTAGGGTGCTGCGCTCATGATCAGGAGGTTGTGAGTTCGAATCCCACTGAGACCCTCACTGTGCTAAGACCCCTGGGCAAGGTCTCAACCACAAGTGTGCCTCCGTTCACCCAGCAGTATAAATGGGTACCAGTAAAATATACTGGGAAGGTAGCCTGCGATGGACTCGCGTCCCATCCAGGGGGAGTTGAACTCCTGGTTGCTTCACGCTATGGAAACCGGGTATAAGTACCGGCCTGATGAGCCACTAGGCTCAGGTATAAAAACCCAACAGACTTACCTTGTATCACTTGAGAAAAAAACCGTCTGTCATTGCTCATTACATTGGTTTTCGTTCATGGCCGATTTCGTTTATATGGTCATTTATCACTCATCAAACTTCCTGTGTGGACACCTCTTTATATCACAGTTGCACTTATTCGTTCTCTGCCAAAGTTCCATTTTTTTGAACATTTTACATTTCTTTGCACAATCTATGCATAACTTTTTAATACTTTGAATATGGGTGCCACCAAGTCCAGCTAACTGGGTTATCAAAGACCGGCCATGTCTCTCACTGTCTGTGGTGTGAGGCATGTAAAAGAGCCATTGCTGACTTTCAACAAGAGTGGCTGCAAAGCCGTCAGCGTGTTTCTGCTCTGGGATGGCCTTTCGAGCTGTCCAGGGTGTACTCTGACCTCGCCCAGAGTCGCCTGTGACCCTAATTAGGATTAAGCGGTTCAAAAAATGAATGAATGAATGAATGAATGTATATATATATGGGTGGAAATTGGATATGGAGAAATTGCTGTGCAGACTAGATTTTGGGGGGGGTTGTTTCTTTGTTTGTTTGTTTTTGGGGGTGTTAGTTGAAGCTGATGTGCCGCTAAATGTATACTGGAGAACCCTGTCCTTGACTTAAAGGTGCGCAAGCAGTATTTGTGTTGTCAGGGTATGATAATGAATAGGGAGTGGGTGAGACGAGATAAGCAATGTGTTGATATGTTGGACGAGGCAGTGTGTATGTGTGTGTGTGCTGTTGTGGGTCTGTTAAAGTCAACAGCATGTTTTGTTTTGTTGTTTGTTTGTTTTTTACACAAATTATTAAATTTGCAAAAGAAGAGCATGTAAATGGTGTTATACTTTTTTCTCATTGGCGCAACTTTCTCAAGAATACCTAGGGTACCTCGAGGAAGAACACTCCGCGGTGTAGATGCCAAAATGGAACGTTTTGTAACGTTGGCCACCTTCTGCAACAAAAGCTGAGGTCAAGATTCACAGCGTTTTTATCCTCTTCTTCTTCTTCTCTTTCGGCTTTTTCCCTTTCTCAGGAGTCGCCACAGCGAATCATCTGATTCGCACATTTGATTTGGCATAGGTTAATATCATGTAAAAAAATTATAATCACTGTGAGCACCGTATGCTCACCACAAGTAGAAGGTGAAGTTCACACTTTTTTCACAGTGGTCATATGATGCTGGTGATGGTGTCACGTTGTCATGTGGAAGTGACACGTTTTGGCCTTTCCTCTGAAAGAGATGTGGAGGAAAAACTCAAACATTATTATAATTTAGGACAAGTTGCTGCAGAAGGCTGTGGGGCTGACGGGTCTCTGCAGCAACTCGTGATACATGGGACGACTAATCACACGGTGTTCTGCGGTTTTTCGCCGAGGCATTTCCGCAAACTTCTGCAGGTCAAGCTGCATCAGTGAGAAAAAGGTATTACGCTCCACTGCAATCGCAGTTTTATATACACCACATGGAAACCTATCAGACTGATATGTACTTTCTTCCCAAAGTTGATGCCACAAAGTTGAACACATACAGTCATGCAGAACTTGGTTTCAATTTCCATTCAATTGAGCGAAACTACATAAAACGGTTCCAGCATGTCCGTGCCCCCTACAAGCACAGTGAGCGCCATGAAGACATGAAGTCACGGTTGCAGTGGGAGAACAATGAGCCGCTTACACAGCACATTGACCTCAACCCACGTTTGGGATGATTTTTTATTAAGTGATGTTAAAACTGTTTTATTTTTTCTGCTAATGTTTATTCAAAAAGGTGACCCGCGCCACCTGAAGTAGGCGTTTACTTGTTTAGTATTCTCACAAGCGCCATACGTCACTGTAGCGGGGCTCATCCGAACTTCGGATCCGATATTTCACATGAGCCTGTGATGGTTGAATACTAAACAAGTAAACACCTACTTCCGGTGGTGCGTGGGGCAGTGGTGATATAGTGGTATAGAGCGCTGGATCGTTGATCCAAAGGTTGGGGGTTCGAGTCCCACTCTCCACAAGGTTGTCACTGTCCTCCCCAGTGCAGCTAACTGGGTTATCAAAGGCCGGCCAAGTTTCTCACTGTCTGTGGTGTGAGGCATGTAAAATAACCATTGCTGACTTTCAACAAGAGTAGGCCGCAAAGCCGTCGGCGTGTTTCCGCCCTGCGATGGCCTGGCAAGCTGTCCAGGGTGTACTCAGCCCTCGCTCAGAGTCGGCTGGGATGGGCGCAAGCCTCCCCGTGAGTCTAATTAGGATTAAGCGGTTACGGAAAATGAACTGATGAACTGAACAAGTGATGGCTGAATACTTGTTTAGTATTCAACCATCACTTGCTCACGTGAAATATCGGAAGTTCGGATAAGCCGCGCTATGTCTTACAAGTGCCATGTGTCACTTGGGACAGACACCTACTACCGGTGGCGTGCCTCACAAATATCAGAGAAAGTTTTATTTGTTGACCATACTGTTTTATTCTATAAGGGTTAGGGAGGCTGCAGCCTATCTCAGCCAATTCTGTGCAAAGGCACAGGGGTAAAGTCAGAACTGCTCAATAGTCCATCACGCACACAGAAGCATGTACACTCACACTATCACTCGCACCTAGTGGAAATCTGGAATAGCCTAATGTGCATGTCTTGGGCTGTAGGAGGTAACCAGAGTACCTGGAGAAAAACGGGAAGAACATGCAAACTTCAACCAAAGATGCCCATACCAAGCCCAGCATTTAAACCCAGGACCTTCTCACTGTGAGGCAGGCACTGTTACCACGACACCACCGTGCCACCCTCAAAGAATTTTCAGTGCAAGTCTAGGTAATTTTCCTGTTGTATATGTTCCTGTATTTATTCAGTGATCCAGACGCTTGGATTTCCACCACAACAGTCTGGAGCCGATTGACTTCATAAAATCTCAGCATCCAAAACCATCTGTCTTTTTTCAGATTAGATTTGGAATCCAGTAGGATGAATTTGGGCCAGAACACTGGATTTAAACCGTGCCTTTTCTGGGCAGTTAAACTGCCTCAATCCATCGACTCTCTTTCACCCGCTCTGACTCTTTCATTATGTCTTTATCCTTGAGATGCTTGTATGATTAAAAAATACACATTTTGAAGGTTTTTTTTTTTTTTTTTTCCATCAGTATTTAGCTGAAAGCTGATCTGTGGATTTCAGGCTCACCGAGTAAGTAAAGATTGATGGACCTGGTTCTGTTGGAAGTGCTTATCGATTGACCGTGCTACACTCGGATATGAATTCAGCCTCGGCTTTCATCAGCGTAAAGTGCAGCCACGAACGACCCTGAGAGGCGCGGGTCCGATCGCTGCAAAGGAATTCAACAGGCCACACAAATCAACCTGACCGTGTGTTACATGACGTCTGTGACAATATTTCACTCAGCTTCCATCGTGAAAAATGCAACTGCACCGTTCCTTAAATGGCACACAGAGAATTTTCACTGATCCATTTCAGGATCGCAGTCGCATTAATTTGCGAAAGCAGGAGTAAATGCAGGTAATAGCATTCGTCTGTCTGTAAATGAATCAATTGTATGTGTTCTCGAACGCCGGGTTTGTGTGTGATAAGGAGGGCTGGCATGTCAGCAAGTCTCAAGGCTTTACATATTTTACGTTAGAGCAGCAGCTTACAGATTTGCAGCGTAGCTCTGGGGGAACTGAATTACATGAGACACTGGCAGCTAAAGGATGACACTGATGAGAAACAGCAGGCATGAAGGAGTCCTGATTCTGTCACAGCTAGTTTGAGTCCTATGTGTGCTGCTGGGACACCATGCAACTTATCAAACTCAGCATTTCGGTAATAATGCCCCACAGCACACAACAACTCTGAGATGCAACCAATTATGCAACCAGACCAAAACAGATATACAATATATTATGAATCCCATATTAATAAACCTTCTAAGGATCAAATTAAAACTGAATACTTCTCAACTGGGGACACCAAAGTGTAGGGCATCGAGGACATAATTTGGGCAACAGGGTGCCATAGCGATTAGCACACCACATTCGTTCATTTTCTGAAACGTTTAATTCTAATTAGGGTCGCAGAGAGGCTTGTGCCCGTCTCACATCTCAGCCGACTCTGGGCAAGAGCAGAGTACACACTGGACAGCTCGCCAGGCCATCACAGGGCACAAACACGCTGACAGCTATGCAGCTACTCTTGATGAAAGTCGTCAATGGTTCTTTTACATGCTTCGCACCATAGACAGTGCGACTCTGGTTTCCATCCCACAGTCCAAAGACATGCACAGTAAGCTAACTGGTGGCACCAAATTGCTCATCAGGTGTGAGTTTGTATGGTTGTGTGTGTGGTAGCATTGTAATGGTCTGGAGAGGTATTCAGGGTGTACCAAACCTTTGCACAGTGTCGGCTGAAATAGACCCAGGCCTCCATACAATGTGCTTTAAAGAGGTCTATTCACTTCCCAGATGTGTTAAACACCGATAATATACAGTGGTATCCCTTGGCGATAAAATGTAATCGTCCGCAATGCCTTTCTGAAGCCATTTGCTTACTCTTTTCGATCAGCAGGGCAAAGCAATCTATGGAGTTTTGTGGTAATGAGGTAGTTGGTGCATGTGCCATATTTAATCCAATTTAAAAGACCTAACTTGTTATGCAGATGGTTCACAGTATTATATGTAATTCCGAAGAACTAAAAAAACTCATGAGTTGATTTTTTTTTTTTTTTAAATCAGGTTTATTGCAAATATCTGCTGTGCATGAGGAATAGTGCACTTCAGAAAGTGTCACTATAGAAACAATTATACATAATATACACAGTACTACTGCTTCACTGTACCTGCCTGGGATTGATTATTTCCCTATAACGGTGCACCACATTTATTTTAGCCTTCACTCATCAATATTTGCTGGCATGTTGTTGTTTCTTGTTATTTATAGCTGAATTGTGGAAATCAGTCCATCTGCAGAGAGAATTCAAACTCAAAGTCACTCAAAGTCGTTCTGAAGAAACAAGGATTATTTTGACTTGTAAAATGACACGGTGTCATAAACGTAAAATCACCTATGCGGAGTCATGAGAGGAGAAGTATGCGAGGTGCAGATGTGTATAAAAACATTAATATGCTCCTGTCTGTCTGTTTAAATTGGCAGGCATTATTTACACACAGCAGGGAGGCCAGGAAGCAAAAAAAAAAAAAAAAAAAAAAAACAATCCCTCATTCATATTTATATCTTCCATCATGCATTGTCACATTCACTCTCGCTACTGCTCTGTGTGTGTGTGTGTGTGTGTGTGTGTGTGTGTGTGCGCGCTTGCGTGCACACGTGTGTGTGTGAGACTGTATGGTGTGTAAAGCTCAAAGCATTCACACTTCAGAGCTGCCTGGTGACATTGACTCGGTCTGGTGCAACAGAATGACTGATTCTGCTCATCATCGAACACGGAGTTGAGTAATTACAGAGAGGAAATGAGATTAAATGTGCCATATAGGAAAAACTATCGTTTGTTCTGTGGAATCTTAATTAAGTCGAGCTTTGAACAAGAAGAAGAAGAAAAAGAAGAAGAACAATCTCGCACTCGGGATGTGGTGCGTATAAACTTGACACATGACTGTGTATAGATCCAGCCTCCAGCTTTCTCTCACAATCACCCAATCATCGTAACAGCACTTCCTACAGAGTCACAATTGTATTTACTCTGTACAGTCGGCCCCAGACTTACAAAACCCCCTGGGTACGAAAATCCCGAGTTACGAAAAACATTTCCTAAGTTTTCATCCCCGGGATACAAAAACAACCCCCTCTCATGAAAAGAAATTCAAAATTCAAATGCGCCAATCAAAATTTCACACCGTGTGCAAGTTGCTCTCTCATTTATTCCCTCCATTGACTCGGAAGGATGACACAGAACCAGAAGGAGACCTTAAAGTGGAAATACAGTGAGAACCTCTGATCTTTCAAACAGGCACTGTAATTCGGCTTTAAATAAAACATCCCGTCCATGTGTGTGTGTGTGTGTGTGTGTGTGTGTGTTCCTGGAGTTCCTGGAGGTCGAACCACAAGTGGAGGGGTGCCATCAGGTTTATAGAAAAGAGAGAGCCGGGTCGAACTCCGAGCGCAGAGTCCGTTCGCGCTCTCCCCCGGCCTAGAGCACCCCGCCAGCCTAAGGAGTGTGTGATAGAGAGAGAGAGAGAGAGAGAGAGAGAGGGAGAGAGAGAAAGAGATGAAGAAGGAAGCTTAAATCTTTAGGTTTTTGTTTAGTTTTTTAAGTTGTTTAATTCAATAAATGTTTAATAAATATGGCGCATATGAGCTCATCTGTAATTCCGATCCCTCAAGGAATCAGTTAAAGTTGATTTCGACCTCCGATCTGTCAAGCAAGAAATGCGCTTTGAATTCCAGGTCTTGTGGGCGTGGCCCACAACACAACGATAGTCTGTGTGTGTGTCTGTGTGTGTGTGTGTGTGTGTGTGTGTGTGTGTGTGTGTGTGTGTGTGTGTGTGTGAGAGAGAGAGAGAGAGAGAGAGAGAGAGAGAGCGAGTGTGTGTGTGTGTGTGTGTGTGTGTGTGTGTGTGTGTGTATATGTGTGTTAATAAAAAATATTTAATAATGCTTTAATTAATAAATATGTTAATAAAATGGTTTAATATGTCAATAAAATGTTTAAATTGTTTAATAAAATTCTTTTACTTTTAACACGTATTTCATACAAAGGTGGAGTACTTTTATCATTTTTAAAGGATTTTTGGGGTTGTCTTTGGAGCCTTGGAACGAATCACGTGTTTAACATGTAAAATGCGCCCCTACTGACGAAACTCCCACGTTACGAAAAAGGCACTGGAACGGATTAGTTTTGTAAGTCAGGGGCCGACTGTATTTACATTCACTCACTCATGGCAAAGGCAGGGTACACCCTGAACAGCTCTCCAGTCCAACACACACACACACACACACACACACACACACACACACACACACACAGGGGCAATTTGTAACAGCAAATTAGCCTAACATAGATGTGTTTGGACTGTATAAGGAAACAAGAGTACCCAGAGAAAGCCCAAATACCAGGAGAGCATGCAAATGACACAGAAACGTCGTTGCCAAGCCCAAGACTCAATCATTGGCCGTGAGGTGGAGGTGTTAACCTTTGTGCCCGACCTTACACTGGCCCTTTAACTTATCTTCTCAACTTTCTGTTTGAGTAAAAAATGTGCATAAAAAATACATTTAAAAAACCTGAGTTGTCGGGTGGCATAGTGGTTAGAATGTCTGTCTCACAGCAAGTGAGTGTTCAAGTCCCACAAGCTTGGGCGTTTCTGTTTTAAAGTTTGCATATTCTGCCTGTGCATGTGTGGATTTCCTCCGGTTTTAGTCCAGAGTCCTAAAACCTGCACAGTAGGCTAATTGACTGTTCCAAATAAAGTGTGGATGGTTGAATAAAGCGTTGACCATACGAACACCTGGTGAGCTGTCCAGGGCATACTCCGCCCTCGCCCAGAGTCCGCTGAGATGGGCACAAGCCTCCCAGCAACCCTAATTAGATTAAGCAGGTTGAAAAATGACTGATTCACCACTGTTTCTTACCAGATTAGCCACGCCTCATTTTGGCACAAGCTACTATCACAAAGTAATCAAAATTTATGCATTGAGCATGCATGTATGAATAATGCGCTAAAAGCATCAATAATAATAATAAAAATTTAAGGTATCTGCCCTCCGTGCACTTTTCCGGCTGATATTATTCTTATTGTTAGCACAGCTACTCAGTACCTTGAACAAAATGTCTCTTTTCTACTATAAAAAACAAGAAGTTGATTGTGAATTAGGTGGATTGGCAGTGAATAGACAGAGCAGTGTCATTATCTTTCTGCTCGAAGTCTATGTATCTGCAGTGCATTGAGAGTGAAAATATTGGTATGAAAAGAATATAAATTCAGAAGGTATTTTAAGAATCCCACACTAACTCTGACCCTGTTGTCCCACTGGGCTCTGATTCTCTCTCTCTCCATCAGAACATTGTGGTGCTCGTGCTTTGGTTCACACAGGAAACACCATTAAACCTCATAATCATATCATCTCTCACTCTGCGCACGTGCACCACTGTCAACATACACACCTCACCTCATTGGTCTTAATAAATCACATCACGTCATTTGTTTCATTAGATGTAAAGCATTGGTGACTAAATGTGAAATATAATAGTTCTGTTCATCAAATTAGTATTGTAATAAGGATTGATTGATTAAGAGGTTGAATATTGCAGTTAAAGTAGTATATATTATAGTGTTGATATTCTCATTATATTTTCCTTATTATAATATTTAAAACCGAACCTTTCTGCCCTAGTATTCACTGATTCTATTTTTCTATTTTCTCTTTCTCTTAGTATTATTATAATTCAAAGTCTTGCATTTCATTCTCGATATTCACTTAATTTCCTTCTTTCTCCTTTTATTATTATTATTATTATTATTATTATTATTATTGTGGATTCTGAATAATAATAATAATAATAATATTCACTCATATAGTGTATGTATGTATGTAGTCCCATACTACACTCCTATGGTTTTTGTTGTTATAGTGGTGTGAAGTGGATGTTGTCCGTTAAAGTTATAAATTCTAAACGTGTGTGATGCGGCTCATGTAGATTGATGACTATCAATCAGGGATCCCTCAATTTTCGCGGTTAATTGGGATCGAGGGCCCCCCGTGATCGCTGAATTCCACGAAGTAGAATCAACACCCCGCCCCCGACTGACGTATATATACATGCATATGTATATAATATAAATAAATACATATTCAACGTTGTAAATGATTATAATAACAATTTAACATTCAAAAATAATGCATAAAATGTAAATAAAATATAAATACACACATATACAGACGCACGTGCGCACACAGATGCGTGTGCATGTACTCAGATGCGCACCTCACATAAAAATGTACGTTTTGATGGGGGGTTTTGGGTTGTTTTTTTGTTTTTGTTTCTTTGGGTTGTTTGGGGGTGTTGCATAATTGGTCTTGTTTTTCGACATTTTCTTTAACTTTTCCCCTATTTTTCCTTAATTTCCTTATTTTTTAATTCAATGAATATTTAAAAAAAAAACCCGCAATGCATTGAACCCGAATGAATCGAAGCATGAAGTAGTGAGGGATTCCTGTACTGCCATTTGAATGTAGAAATGCTTTGGGCCTATATGTCATGATATATTCTAATGTTCTAATGTTATTATGGATTTACAAAATACAACATATGCACTTTGATGCCGAAAAATGAGTGATACATTGCTTTGCCCCCCCCCAGTACTGTTTACATGAACTGGCCCTCATTCCAAATTAATTGAATAGCCCTGGGTTATGACATCATGCTGCTTCCACTTAATGAATTAATGAATTAATGGCTGTCACCTCATTAACAACTCCTCATACACAACAGCATAGGAGCAGCCATAGCCTAATATTTAGAGTAGCAAGTTTTGGACGAAAAGGTTACTAGTTCTATTCCCGAATCAGCATAACAATTGCATGGTGTCGGTTGGGGCGGGGGTGAGCTGCACCTTCCTTTTCGCCACATTCATGGCTGAAGTGATCCATTTATGGGTGTGTTCAATGCAGAGATTAAATTTTTCTTGTGGGATTAAAACTCCCAGCATACATCATACTGTTCCCAGTCACTTGAGGATTGATCACATGTCCATACACCTGTGTTCATCATCACCATTAATCCTCAGAGTTATAAGAACCTCTCTCTCGTTCTCACTCACACACACACACACACACACACACACACACACACACACACACACACTTATCCTCCCTTACACTTTCTTTCCAAAGTTATGTTCTGTGACTGCTCTATAGTGTGATAATCCTTATTTTCCCATTGACTTGTTCTATGGAATTTAAACATAATTTTTGCCTATTTTTATGGTACCTAACTTTACCTGGTTTAATTATAATCATAAACTGTGCGTGTCATTATGTTTATGATTCAGTACACCGCTGTGATATTTTCTTTCCTTATGAACTTATCCTTGTTTTTGATTTTGATTTCAGCATACTGTAAACTTTTAATAAAGTATTTATCTGTGATTGCATCCTCTCGTTTCCCTGGCTGGTACTTCTGTGGCAGTACCACAACACTTTGCGAGCATAGCTATAAATAGTTTTCTATTTTTCGATTGTGATAACACACATACACAAACACACACACACACACACACACACACACACACACACACACACACACACACACACACACAAACACGTAGATACTCACACACACAGACACACACACAGAGACACACACACACGCACAAACACTTACTATGCCTGGATCGCATCCTTTTCTTTCTACTGGCTGCATTGCCTCTGTGCCTTTAATTCATATTTCTTGAGATCAGTGCTCATGAATAGCAAATGTATGTTTACTTGCATGTGTTCACTGATTGTGCATGTTTGTGTGTGAACAAAATGTTGTGCAGACATTGACATGATCTTTTTATTTAATTTTATGTGAAATTTATTTATGAACAATTATTTTTGTTATTTTTATAACATTGGTTCGAGATTATTCACCTCCTGTAGAAGCTGGTAAAGATATTCAGATATTATCACGCTATTCAGTTTCTCAACGGACCACCAAATAATGATTCCTAATGCAAAAAACTCCACAGCTCTGCAGGAACCTGTTTCCCCACCTCCCACTGAAACATCAATTTTGACTGTATGGACTGGATGACCTGTTGGGTTTCCTCCTCCCATTTATGGTGTTTATTCTTTCTGTGCCGAAAGGAAACAAAGAAGAACACGAATTCTTTCTGTGCTGACTTTGCTTTGATTGGTCACCTGAAAGCTCTACTCTGTGCATTGAGAAACCAGGATGGGTGAAAATACCAACGTGCCTGGACAAAGGTTTAAAGTATGGGAAGGCCAGCAAATCATAAGGACAAGCACACTGCAATGCACTAGTTTTTCCCACTGAAAAAAAAAAGGGGGGGGGCACGATAAGCAGAGAGAGAACATAAACCTGCAAGAACCTCATTATTTGACACTCTGGAGTTCTTTGATGCAGCTATTCAACAAAGTAACAATCTAAAAAACAACACTGAAAAGTAATTCTGAAAAACAAAAACAGACTCAAAAGCAGTGTTTACTCACAAGCTGTTAAATGCATAAGCCCTCAACCACCACATAGGATCCTATCACATCACTGCCTCAATAACCATCATTCAGACCATCTACCTGGAAATTGCTATAGTCATGTTTAGAGCAGGTCTCGAACATCATATAAAAATATAGCATCATGTACTTTATAATTCAAAAGCTCTACCTGTTACCCGGTGTATGTCATGAACGTTTTATATATCATGCACCCTTCTGTATAGGTGTGAACATATGAATAAATGTATAGGTGCATATAAGATTTACCATAAGTGACATAATAAGTGCCCTGCTCCAATAAGCACCCCCCCCCCCAATGTTTTTTTTATCTTACACCAAATAACCGCCCATGTGTACTGGGAGCAAAATCGTAGATCAAACTTACCAATTTTATCCGATCAGTCTCTGTAACGGTAAAATGAGACATTCACTGCCTGTAAAAGTGAGTTTACACGGTATTTCAAGACCCACTGCCACTGGGGAATGTCTATAATGTTCATCAGTAACAACATATTTGATTGTTCCGCCATGCTTTAAAAAATGGGAAAATATTTTGCTATATTTTTCTCTTGGTGAATGTCCAACAACCAATAAGCCAATAGACACTGCTACAGCAAAACTATTCGATGAGCCAGATATGTACCTATCAGAAAGTGATACCGAGTATTTTTCACCTGATTCTCCTGCTCACTAACTTCATAAATTTAAAGACGTTTCTGGCGATGTGTTTTTGTTTATGTTCATGTTGATCGGTTCAATGTGCCATGTGCTAAAGTTGACATTTGTGCCGATTGGCTCGATTTTACTTCCGGGAAAATGTTTAAAGAACAGCACCAGGAGGGAAAAGTAAAGGGTCTTTTTTAAAATGTATGCTGTTTTCTGTTTATTGTCAGCTTTCATATAAGTAGTTTAGTTGATACCACAAAATGAATAATACAAATACCATTAAAACTCTTTTATTGTTCTGTTATTATTGATGTTTTCCACCTTTATGGTAATAAGCACTTATGGTTCCACTCCGCTGGTAACATTTTAATAAGCAGCCACCCACTCCAATTTTTTAAGCGCCCTGGGCGCTTATCACGTCGGATACAGTATGTATGTATATGTGTGTACGTAGGATATATGTGTATATATGCATCTATAGCTTGTATATGTATGTAGGATATATGTATATACAGGGTGACACAAAAAACTGGAATTGCATATTGATAGATATGAACAAGTGGCAACACTGTGAGACGGTGACCTTGATCAAGTAAATACTTCGCCATGAAAGGTTAGTCATTTATTCTTAATTTCTTCCATCACTCTTGGTTATAAAAGGGCAGTGGTGGTCTAGTGGTATAAGGTGCCGGATCGCTGATCCAAAGGTTGGGGGTTCGAGTCCCACTCTCCACAAGGTTGTCACTGTCCTCCCAGTGCAGCTAACTGGGTTATCAAAGGCCGGCCATGTCTCTCACTGTCTATGGTGTGAGGCATGTAAAAGAACCATTGTTGACTTTCGACAAGAGTAGCTGCAAAGCCGTCAGCGTGTTTCCGCCCTGCGATGACCTGGTGAGCTGTCCAGGGTGTACTCTGCCCTCGTCCTGAGTTGGCTGGGATGGGCACCAGCCTCCCCGCGACCCTAATTAGGATGAAGCGGTTACAGAAAATGATGAATGAACTCTTGGTTATATAGTATTGTTAAAAGTTCCCTTTTTTGGGTCACCCTGTATATGTGAGTATATACGCATCTATAGCTTAATATAATTCCTTGGTTGTCTTTTGTGCAATTTTTTTTTTATATTTGCTACAAAATAAAGAGCTACTGAACTGATTTTTATTGTTCATTCAACAGTTGCCAATAAAGAGCTATTTATCTTATCTTAGCATAATAATTTAGAAATTATAGCCTACTATAACAAGTACATTTTATATACAGTATATGTATAAACATGTGGTTAGCAGTTGGATGTTGGACTGTAAATGTTTCTGGTATAAAAAATATATATTCATGCTCTCTGAGCCATCTGAATCCACAATTCAACATTCATTTTCGAAGCTGCTGAACCCTAATTAAGTGGGGAGGCTGGTGCCCATCTCAGCTGGCTACCACCATACACATTCACACTTACAGGCAATTTGGAACAGCCAATCAACCTACTGTGCATATTTTTTAGACTGTATTAGGAAACCGGAGTTCCCAGAAATAACTTCTGCAAGCTTTATGAAAACATGCAAGCTCCACACAGAAATTTCCCGAGCCTGGGAATCAAACCATTCTTGCTGTGAGGTGAATGTGCTAACCACTGCACCACCATGTGGCTCCCATTTCAACAGGGCTTTGTGATAAAATTTTTAAAAAGTAATATTGACTATATACTGTGTTACAGTCTGTAGGATTTTAAGTACTTAGGCGCAACAATCCAGAGCAATGGAGAGTGTGGAAAAGAGGTGAAGATGCGTGTGCAGGCAGGCTGGAATGGTTAGAGAAAAGTATCCGGTGTGATGTGCGATAGGAGAGTGTCAGCAAGAATGAAGGGAAAAGTGTACAAGATGGTGGTGAGGCCAGCGATGTTGTATGGCTTAGAAACAGTGGCGCTGAGGAAAAGGCAGGAGGCAGAGCTGGAGGTAGCGGAGATGAAAATGTTGAGGTTCTCTCTGGGAGTAACGAGGATGGATAGGATCAGAAATGAGTACATCAGAGGGACAGCCCACGTAAGATGTTTTGGAGACAAAGTCAGAGAGGCTAGATTGAGATGGTTTGGACATGTACAGAGGAGGGATAGTGAGTATATTGGCAGTAGGATGCTGAGGTTGGAACTACCAGGCAGAAGGCCTCGAGGAAGACCGAAGAAGAGATTTATGGATGTGGTGAAGGAAGACATGAAGGTCGTTGGAGTCAGAAAAGAAGATGCGGAGGACAGGATGAGGTGGAGGCGGATGATTTGCTGTGGCGACCCCTGAAGGGAGCAGCCGAAAGTAAAAGAAGAAGAAGACTGTGTTACAGTCTGTGTGGAATTTTTTCCTCTCTGTCTGAATAAATTTCCTCTGGGTTGAGTGGTTTCCTCCGCTTTCGAAAACAATCCTAGTCCAGGCTGTACTCCTCCATATGCTCCTGTGCTCTGTTCTTGGGTGTGGCTTCAGCATCACTATAAAATATGAATGGACTCAAAATAATAATAATAATAATAATAATAATAATAATAATAATAATAATAATTTTTCAGCCCAGTAAACATTTACAAAGCCCCACTGTGTAGCGGACTGCTCTTAGGTGTTGCACTACATTAAGCTGTTAACAAAGACTGTTTCCAAAAATGTTCCCATCTGGTTTTCTAATCCAGCTTTAAATAATGACATCGACTTCTGGCTCACAACCACCAATGTGTCTTACTCCTAATGATCTGTGCCAAAGAGTTCTGACTTACACATCATAGTTTTCTTTCATGTCAGCCTTTTTCATTTAAATAGCATACATTACATCACATCTGTGTAGAAGATTTCAATTAGCTGTACCAAGAGCTTCATTAAAGGCCGTCCAGGCAATTTGCTCCACAGCCTATCTATAATTCTCCACTGGAACAGGCTGATGTTTCCGTTAAAGCTGGCACAAGGGACACATCAAGTTCGGATCATCCGTCATGGTTGATGTGAGCTGTCACTGGGCTCATCATCTGTTAAATACAAAGTGCTCCACTGCAGCGGTGCCACCCTGCCTGCATAAATGCCATAAATGCCATCTGGCATCAGGGTACATTTGTGATATGACATTACATCAGGAGTGACATGAATATTTTTCTTCTTCAGGTGGTGCATGTGGTGATTATTCAGAGCCACAGATACTTATTAGCTTTGTAAGTAATTCATTATTATTATTATTATTATTATTATTATTATTATTATTATTATTATTATTATTATTGTTATTATTATTATTATTATTATTATTATTATTATTATTATTATTATTATTGTAGCTGTTGTTGTTATGTTAAAGCTCGAACACCAAGAACAGCTGCACAGTGGTTAACACGTCTGCCGCACAGCAGGAGTACCCGGGTTCAAATCCTAGGCTCTACATCTGTACAGAGTTTGAATGTTCTCCCAATGCTTGCCTGGGTTTCATCCAGTTTCCTCCTACAGGCCAAAGACATGCACATTAGGCTAACTGGCTGATTCAACTTCCTCCTAGGTGTGAGAGCGAATGTGTGCTGCCTTGCAATGGTCAGGAGAGCTGTTCAGGGGGCATGTTCTGTGTTCATTCGGTGTCAGATGAGGTAGCCTCTAGCATCTTGTGGCCTTAATACAATTAAGTGTTTCAGTAAATGAAAGAACGAATGATTGTCACATAGAATTGTGCTAATGATGCACATTACAGATCTGTCACTGACTGGATATCATAGGGTTTTTTTTTGTTTGTTTTTTTTTGATGAGCTGTCGTGCTGGTACTGTGAGAAGAGCAATGTCGTTGTAAGACAGAAGAGAAGTGCGCCACATCAGTATGATCTCCTCAGCCCCCTGATTGGTGATTAAAATAAAACAAAGAGCCAGCAAAGTGGAGTTTTTCTGGGCCTAGGGCTGCTGTGCAGCTGCTCTCCTCCCATTAGAAATTGCGGCGTTTCAGCATCATTAAGCCTCGGGCACATTGCTGTGGACAGAGAGAAAACTGACACTGGCAGCACTAATCCTGCTGCTAACCTGCTGGGATGAATAATACATCAGCCTGCCAGAGAAATGTTCAACAAAGCAGGGGCAGACAACAGCTCACTGTAGGAGAGCATCAGGGGCTTAGGTTTTTCTTAAGAGCACAAAGTTCTTTCAAAAAGATGGAGGTCCAGAGAGACGGAAATCAGATGATCTGAGACTTGAGCCAGAGTGGATCCAAATGAGGCTCTGATACATACATGAGACTCAATAGGCAGATTAAAGGATCTGTCATGATGTCACAACCCCAGTGAGTTGGATTTGACTCAGTTTGGTTCAGTGCCTTAAAAAAAAGTGGTAATGTTATATGGTTCAGTACTTTGGAATCAAGGTTCAGTTCATTTTCTGTAACTGCTTATTCCTAACTAGGGTCGCGGGGAGGGTGGCGCCCATCCCCACCGACTTCGGGCGAGAGCAGAGTACATCTGGACAGCTCGCCAGGCCATCGAAGGGTGGAAACATGCCAACGGCTTTGCAGCTACTCTTGTCGAAAGTCAGCAATGGTTCTTTAACATCCTCTCATTGTAGACAGTGAGACACATGGCCGGCCTTTGATAACCCGGTTAGCTGCACTGGGAGGGATAGTGGCAACCTGTAGTGAGTGCGGCTTGAACACCCAACCTTAAGATCAGTGATCTAGCACCTATACCACTAGGCCACCTCTGCCCTGGAATTGAGGTATGAATTTAAATTCAGTCAATTTAATTTTCTCTTTTTTTGGTATAGTTATACTATAGGCTTGGCTCCACTTTACAAGTGTTGTCATAGTTGTTATACAAAGCCCACCTGCATAAAGTAGCCAAGAAAGTTCAAACAAGAAACAACCTTGTGCAGATGTTGGCTGGTACTACATGGGGAGCCAGTGCAAGGACACTACGTTCAGCAACATTAGCACTGTCATACTCTGTAGCGGAATACTGTGCTGCTGTCTGGAGGAACTCAGTTCACTGCAAACTAGTTGACACCAGATTGAACTGTGCTATGCGGACCATATCAGGTACACTAAAATCAACACATACAAACTGGCTGCCAGTTATGTGTAATCTTGCCCCGCCAGATATCCGCAGGGAAGCTGTCACTGCAAAGTTACTGGACTCTACACTCCAGATCCCAGGCCTTCCCCTGCTGAATGATATTGAGCACCACCCACCGACTGACTTCAAGAAAAGCCATCTGGTCTAACCTGCCCACAACAAACTACTCCATGGTAGAAAACTGGCAATCCAGATGGAATAAGGGAACAGCACCAAACAGGGACATCGTGAATGATCCAACAACTGCACTAAATGGTATGGATATTCGTCGAGACCTGTGGTGTAAATTGAATCGTTTTCGCTGCGGTACTGGCCCGTGCCGATACATGTTGGAAAAATGGGGTGACTCACCAAATTGTGATTGTGGAGCTATCCAAACTATGCAGCACATACGACAAGAGTGCCCTGAAACACAACTGACAGGAGGCCTCTATGAACTACATGAGGCCACGGATGTCGCGGTTGAATGGCTGAGAAACAACAGCATACGATAGAAGAAGAAGAATAGCTGAAATATTTTTAAATTGATGACGTTTTTCGCGTGAGGGGGAAATCTCACTAAACGTGAGCAAGAAAAGCAACTGTCATGAATTTATTTATTTATTTTGTGAATTTTGAAAATTGTGTCAAGGCGTTTTGCAACTGCAGATTCAGAGCAAATATTCTACTGGTTGAAATACGTATATTGCGTGAATTCACAAGAAGGTCGCACAACAATTTTTGTGACAGATTTGCGAATTATTTGTGATTGTTTTTTAGATGTTTGAAAAGTGACTATCCTGTGATAAATCAGTCGTACTTTGTTCTTTAACCATTTGCTTTATAAGCATAAACAAAATGTATATGTACAAATAAAATGAAAATGATGAAAAATATACAGAATATGGTTTGTAAGTGTCAGACTTAAAATCTGGAGATCCACAACTTTTCACTTTTCATCATAAGTGAAAAATGGAATAATTTGTGATGTTCTCATGGCATGTTCAAACTGTTTGAGACTATTTGAGAAGATTTTGAGCCTATTCCATATCAGAGCCCTGTTTTGTGATGCCTCGTTTTACAAACAAGTTTCAATTTTTTTCCGATTCATTCATGAGTCAGGTGACCGAAATTCTTCATCGTGAATGTTCTCGGGAAAAAAATTGAGAATTAAAAGCAACAGTACAAATTGCTTGCGCTTTTCTATAGCACCTCAAGTTTGTTCATATTTACAACATTTGGCACACACTCTTATCCAGAATGACTCACAATTGTCCTTTTTTTATTACAAATGGGCATTAAGGGCCTTGCTCAAGGACCCAATAGTGGTGATACTGGGGGTTGAACCACTGACCTTCAGATTAGCAGCCCATTGCCTTACCCACTAAGCCACCAATGGCCTACTCACCCTCTATGGGGCAGTTAGGAAGTGATCACACTCAAGGTGTGTGGCAGTTCAAGACAGTCTCTTTTTATTCTCAAAATGTTCTCAAATTTGTCTTTGGACATTCGCAGCTTTGTATTCTGGCCACCTGGTTCGTAAACTTAATTGTTTTCATTTTTTTGTGAATGTTGATGCAGCAGTCTTGAACCCTGCAGGTGTTAAGAGAAGTTTACAACATTGTCGTTTTGCTTGAAAATGATTCATTTTTCATTCACAAGTTCACATTTTGTGAACCATTTAATCCTAATTAGGGTTGCAGGGAGTTTTTTGCGCCCATCTCAGCCAACTCTGGGCGAGGGCAGAGTACACCCTGGATGTCCCACCGGGCTATCACAGGCAGGAAACATGCTGACGGCTATGCAGCTCCTCTTATGAAAGTCAGCAGTGGATCTTTTACATAAACCGCTCACCATAGACAGTGAGAGACATGGCTAGCCTTTGATAACCCAGTTTGCTGCACTGGTGGGGGACAGCAGTGACAACCCTGTGATAGTGGGAACCCTCGACTTTGGGACCATTAATATAGCACCCTACCACTTGGCCACTATTGTCATACTAGCATAATGCAAATTTCAAAATTTGCAAAAGAGACCCTACAAAAAAATCCATCTGGGTCAGTTGCGTTTCTATCGCCGCTCTAGTGTGGCTTAATCATACAGTCTAACATGCCAAAGGGAAAAAATAAATCTAGTATCAATAGCCAATATCATTATTCCATACCTGTAATTATCATAAAATAATCAACATCACAGAGAAAAGCAAATCCACTGAAATCTGACCCCATACTCTACTATAACATGCCATCCAAACATACAATAGCTGTAAACAAATGACCCTCTGCACCAAATATACACAGAAAAGACACACTTTTAGCCGTAATATAAACCATTTACAATCTGTGCTACTTATTTGTCAGAGTTTCGGTTAAGCTGAGGCAATCCCGTCTGACGTTGAGGTAGGGTGCACTCTGGGCAGTTCACTAAAGTATGACAGGTCTAACAAGCACACACAAGAAATCATCTGTATTCACCTTCACATTCACACCGCTGTGTAAATCAGAAGAGGAATTTCAAATTATACATACATACATAAATACACACACACACACACACACACACACACACACACACACACATATATTTATATATATATATATATATATATATATGGAGAGAGAGAGAGAGAGAGAGAGAGAGAGAGAGAGAGAGAGAAAGAGCGCAATATAAGGGAAAGTGAGAGATAGGAGAGAGAGAGAGAGACAAAGAGATAGGAAAGAATGAATGTGAGAGATAGAGAGAGAGGAAGATAGAAAGAGATATGAGAGAAAGAAAGACAAAGATCAAGAGAAAGGGGAGAGAAAGAGAGATAGGAGAGGGAGAGAGAGAGAGAGAGAGAGAGAGAGAGAGAGAGAGAGAGAAAGAGCAAGAGAAAGGGAAGAGAAAGAGAGCTAGAAGCGAGAGAGAAAGAGCGAGAGGAGAAATAGGAGAGAGAGAGAGAGAGAGAGAGAGAGAGAGAGAGTTAAAGAGAGAGAGCGAGAGAGAGAGAGAGAGAGAGTTAAAAAGAGAGAGAGAGAGAGATTCATTGAATAAAAGAATAAAGTTACTTGTACAGGTTTGGTTTGATTATTTTGGAAAGCTGTTGAAACGGAACTCATAATTTCTGAGTTTCTTGAGAAATAATAAAAAGCACAGAAGTACAAACAACGAAACACCATTCGGATTCAGACTGGAGAGGTCGTACCCACCGATCACACCCTTCTAGGTCAAATTATCATTCCACACGTTGGCGTTGAAGTCTCCCAAGACAAGGAGTGAGTCTCCCGGGGGAGCATTTTCCAACATACCCCGTAAAGACTCCAAAAAGGGTGAGTACTCTGAACTGTCATTTGGTGCATAAGCACTAATAACAGTCAGGACCCATCCCTCCACTCGCTACACTTTCATCGACCGGGGAGAACCCCAACGAGAACTCAACTAATGATCCTAGGAGCTATGTTGTCGGGGGCATAATGCCCCTGGTAGGGTCACCCAAGGCAAACAGGTCCTGGGTGAAGGTCCAGACGAAATGTAATTCAGAAGACCTCTATGAAAAGTAAAAATAAATGGATACAGTTTCCCTTGCCCCGACACGGGTCACCCCTGGAGCCAGGCCTGGGGAATGTACTCGAAGGCGAGTGCCTAGTGGTCGGGCTTCTGCCCATGGAGCCCGGCCAGGCCCATCCCAAAAAGGAGACATGGGTCTGCACTCCCATGGACCCACCACCTGTGGGAGGGGTCATAGGGGTCGGGTGCAATGTGAGTTGGATGGCAGCCGAAGGCACGGGTTCTGTTGGACCAATCCTCGGTTACTGACTCTGACTCTTGGGACACTGAATGTCACCTCTCAGGCAGGGAAGGATCCTGAGCTGGTGTGTGAGGTGGAGAGATACCGACTAGATACTGTATAGTCGGGCTCACCTCAATGCATAGCTTGGGCTCTGGAATCATCCATCTCGAGAGAGGGTGGGCCTTATTCCATTCTGGAGTTGCTCGACCATTGACCAAGCTCAACTAGTTGACCATTACCATGAAACATAATTCATCATCCTTCCACTAAGTGTGGGCAAACAATTTTAAGTAAACAGCTCGACATTTATCACTCAAGAAAGATTGCATTAAGGGGCAGTGGTGGTCTAGTGGATAGGGCGCAGGATCGCTGATCCTAAGGTTGGGGGTTCGAGCCCCCACAGGGTTGTCACTGTCCCCCTCCCAGTGCAGCTAACTGGGTTAGCAAAAGGCGGGCCATGTCTCTCACTGTCTATGGTGAGAGGCATGTAAAAGAACCATTGCTGACTTTCGTAAAGAGTAGGCTGCAAAGCCGTCAGTGTGGTTCCGACCTGGAGAGGGATGGACTCCGCCAGGCCAAATCAGCCCAAGTCTCACCATGAAGGCGCCCCAACAACATCCCCGGATGTTAAGGGATAAGTGAAGTGAAGTAAGTGAAGATATGGCTGTGTGTGTGTGTGTGTGTGTGTGTGTGTGTGTGTGTGTGTGTGTGTGTGAGCATAGTGTACTGTACGGTATACACACACACACACACACACACACACACACACACACACACACGTGTGTGTATATATACACATATATACAGGATTTTCTGTTCAGAAACTCTTGCTGTTTGGGTAAATTAGCAAATGCCAACTGACTGCAGACCAAGCCAGCAAAGCTCCCACTGTTGTGAACAGCAGGGATTGTCCATTCCCTTTCAGAACAGTGAGATGATGGCACTGCCACCCTGCTGTCCTGCTGGATGTCCACATGCTGTCTAATTAGTTCATTTTACAAACACAAAGGAGGATAAAAGTCGTGTTAAATTAGAACAGAAAAGGATTACGATTAAAGAGGCCTTGTTCGCAGTCTCCACAAACAGTGAGGTTTGGCCTGGTTACGGCCATGATTTATTTTCTCTGTCCAGCTAATGGCTCTGCTGTGATGGGAACTATATTATTTCAGGAGTACAATGTAGCATGTTATTTGCTGTTCTGGGATTTATTCAAGGACAACAAATGCCTAAAAATATGTACTATCCATTGCAGTGCTTGGGATTGAAGTTAATGTTACAGATTTAGATTTAATTCTTAATTTAATCTCATTACTTTAGTTACCTTGAGTCATTTCCTTAACCATTTAGCTTTTTCCCCCTCTCTTTCTCTCTCTCTCGAAGTAAAAACACCTGTCATGTAGTCTTTGGGTGTGACACACTGGATAGCAAGAAAGCTGCGTTCGATTCCTGAGACATTGGGTCATTTCTATGTGGAGTATGCATGTTCTCTCTATGCTTGAGCGGGTTTCCTCTGGGTACTCTGGTTTCCTCCCACAAACAACCAAAACCATGCACAGCAGGCTGACTGCTGGTTCGAAATCACCCTAGGTTTCAGAGTTAGTGTGAATGGTTGTATTTGTGTTGGTCCTGTGATGGCCTAGCGTGCTGTTCACGGCGTGATTGTCTGAGATGGGCGTCAGTCTCACTGTGACCTTAAATAGGATAAAGCCGCATAGAAAATAAATGAAAGACTGATTGAATATTATCATAGAATGATTTTTAAGTGCTGTGATGTCATTTATTCTTGTTTTGAAGAGTAATGCATGTCATAAAGGTATTCAAGCCAAAAATGTGATGAAAGAAAACTGATGAAATATATTACAAAATGTTCTCCATCACTATCTCACTTTCTTCAAAGCCTCCTTAATATCAGTTAGCTGCAATCAAGTAGTATTTAATTGCTGAAATATGTTAGTCTGTAATTATTCAACTCATCTCAAGAAAGCGAGAGAAGTGAGGGAGCGAGAGGGGGAGAAAGAGAAAGGCGAAGGAGGGGGAGAGAGAGAGAGAGAGAGAGAGAGAGAGAGAGAGAGAAAGAGAGGTGTATGTTACGCTGCTGATTTTACAGCTGTCAAAACATGTTTCATTTGCCAAATCTCCAATTTCACACCCTCTCTTCCACTAAGTGTTGAATTTCACAAAGGTCATGAGGTTAACTAGATTGGCCGCGGTCCTCTACAAATGGCATTAGAAAGGATCTTTTCGCAGGACGATATCCGCTTTATGAATGAGATGCTGTCACTATCGTGCATGGAAAGGAATTATTCTCTCATTTATCTTATTTCTGTGTGACATCTCATAATATAACTTAATACACACACACACGCTCTCATAGAGTGCGGACTGAACCCAATTCAAGACGGAATGTATATGCTACAGAAGGTGTATATATATATATATATATATATATATATATATATATATATATATATATATATATATATATATATATATATATATATATATATCATAATAAAACTGCTCATAACACCTTGATTTAAGGGCTATGTGGTTGGATTATTTTGTTTAAATTTCAGTGAAATTATCTCATTATAAAATACCGAAACTAATTTAACTTTGTCCTTAACCTTGAAACTATAAACCGTTGAACTGAATCTTTTAAAAAAAAAATGTTTTTACAAAATTTAAATTACAGTCCACAAAAGGAAGGTAAGTACCACTTATTACAGCGTAAGTACTTATTACGCGAGGCATAAGAAGTATGTGGTGACTACTGGACAGTGGTAGGTACTATGTAAGGAGTCTTTAATGGATATGATTGATAAAGTATTAACACTGAAACAATTTCTAATTTTTTTAAAAATAAGAAACCTATAATTGTGTTTTTGATGAATTGTTCTTTGAAATATAATTAATATATACCACACAGGCACGATGCATCTGATTGGTCTAATAACATTATTATTACACATCATCCTCATCATCATCAACATCATCATCTTCCTCCGATTAATCCAGGGTTGGGTAGTAGGGGCAGCAGCCTAAGCAATGAGATCCAGATGTGCTTCTCCACAGCCACTTCATCCAGCCACTTCCCAGACCAGACGAGAGACATAATCCCTTCAACGTGTTCTAGGTCGAAACCCAGGGCCTCTTTCTGGTCCGACATGTCTGAAGCACCGCAACAGGAAGGCGTTCAGGAGGCATTATAAGCAGATACTCAAGCCACCTCGACTGGCTCCTCTCAACATGGAGGAGCAGATGTTTTACTCTGAGCTCCTCCCAGATCACTGAGCTTCCCACCCTACCTCTAAGGGAGAGTCCTAGCACCTATAGAAGGAAACTCATTTCAGCCGCTGTCATCCGTGATCTTCATTCGGTCAGTATCCGACGCATACAGGCTCCACACATATACTGTATACCCTTTCTGGGCCCGGTACTCAAACCCGGGACTGTCTTGCTGTGCCACTGTCAGAATTTTAAGGAGTTGACTGTACCTACAGCTAAAAAGAAAGGATTTTTACAGCACTTGGCAGAAGAAGATCATCCTCAGTGTATATTTTGAATCCTGTATATAATGATTAAAGGTTGGTTGGAGGATTTTTTTTTTTTTTTTGTGCAAACCCTGAGACAGAGCTTGTACCACGATATTTATTAAAACATAGTCATTCATATCTCCAGCTCTATTCAAACAGAAATCCAATGGTGTTCTTGAAAAAGGAATAATAACCACTTTTGCAATTACATAATATGTAGGTGGATGGTGGACGGCTTTAAAAGTGACATTCTGAAACTACACTGATTCATGATTCAGTTTGTATAAGTCTTACACAAGGTAGATTCGGGGCTTGGCATCTTCTGGTGTAGGCCATGAATAAGAAAAAACTGGTTGAAATTCAAATGTGGATTCATGACTCCTGCCTACAAATGGGACAGAATCCAACCCTTGACTCGGCTCTTTATTTCAGTTTATAACACCAGCTAAAAACAACAAAATAAGAAAGAAAATCCTGAACTTTATCTTTTGTTGTTGTATTATGTTTAAAATAGGACAGAATTCCGAGTGGGCAGCACGGTGGCGTAGCGGTTAGCATGGCTGCCTCACAGCAAAGAAGATTTGATTCCCAGCTCGGGTGTCTCTGTGTGCGGTTTTGCATGTTCTCCCTGTGCTTGCGTGGGTTTCCTTCAGATACTCCGGTTTCCTCGCACAGTCCAAAAACATACACATTAGGTTAAATGGCTGTTCCAGATCACCCATAGGTGGGAGTGTGAGTATGAATAGATGCATGAGTGTTGGCCCTGCGGTGGCCTGGCGAGTTATTCGCAGTATAGTGCCCAGAGTTGGTTCAGATGGGCGCCAGCCTCCCCATGACCCTAATTAGGATTAAGAGGTTCAGAAAATGAATGAGAATTCCGAGTTGGATGATGTTAATTATATCTGCACTGACATAAGATATTCTAAAATAATTCTCTTGTCACTGCCCAATACATCACCACACGCAAAAAAAAACAGACTATAATAGCACATTCTCATCCTTTTTTAAATATTTCTTTTTGGAAATACCAGAGGCCCTGATTACCCCGTGTCCTGCCCACCAGCGAGTGCGGGAGAGAACAGCGGTGTAGAGGTAAAATTCAGCCTTAGGCAAGGCCACCTTGATCCAAAATGATTACAAGGATGGAATTACAAGAAAAGAAATGATTGTCAGCTTTAAAAATGGATATCCTAAAAATCTTCTTTCCATGTTGTAAATACTACAACAGGCTGGCATGATGGCGCAGTGCCACAGTGGACGGCACGTTCACCTCACAGCAATAAAGTATCTGGTTCGATTCCGGGATTCGGCAGATTCGGTGTGGAGTTTGTCTGTTCTGCCTGTGTTTGTGTGGGCCTACTTCAGGTATGATGGTTTCCTTCTACAATCCAAAAATATGCATAGTAGCCTAATTGGCAGTTTCAAATTGTCCCTAGGTCTGAGAGTGAGTATGAATGTGTCCTCAGAGTCGGCTGAGATGGCTGCCACCCTCCCTGTGACCCTAATATACATTAAATGGTTTATAGAATGAATGAATGAATCTATAAACACTGAAGGAGTAAATGTTATGGGAATGATAAACTTATGTACAGACGCTCCCCGATTTACGTTTTTAATTGGTTCCGGACGGCCGAACGTAAGTTGAAAGTGAACGTAAGTTGTTACAGTGATGTATGACGTATGACGTGTGACGTATGATGCTCATACTGTACTATACATCCATAAATACCATTACCATATCTTATAAAACACCCTTAAATCAATTATTGTAAACATAACATTGTAAAATAATATAAATATATCAAATCATATCAACATTAATTTCAAATAAATTAAATTCAAGCAAAATAATTTCAAATAGATACATTTTAGACAAATTCACTCATCAAATATCAAATACAGTATCAAATATAACCTTTAACATTCTTTATGATGCGATCTTTCTGCTTGTAAATGGTGCCGATGGTCGACGGATGGTCACATGACATGAAGCTGAGCCGACTGACTTTACATGAAGCTTAAAACAGCCAATCAACGCTTACAATACTACGTAGGTACGTCCAAGCTCAAAATTTGCCTTTTTTTTTTTGGGAAAAAAAACGTAAAAGCGAAAAAACGTAAAACGGATAAGTCAGGGAGCGTCTGTTGTAGATGATGATGATGATGATGATGATGATGATGATGATGATGATGATGGAGTAAGTTATAGACCTTGACAGATTTTAACATCATGATGGTGTTTACCACTGAATGGAAATGACCTCCAAAACGTTGAGATTTTCGCAATGTTTGAAATTTCATGGTGCCTCTGAAACCATGTGTCATCATCTAGAGGCCTCATAGCCAGTGCTGTAGTGGTGTGTACACGCCGGTACACGCCATGTATCCACTTGTTTTAGTGGCTGAGTTGCGTGTACTGACTTAATTTGGTCTACTTTATAGTTGAGCAACGTAAATTTCCGCGACTGTGTAAATAAAAAGCGGAGATGAAGTGCTAAATAGTTTCAAAGCCAAAGTCGCACCCTCCTCATGCTCCGTGCACCTCGGTCGCTTCGCTGCCATCATGTACTCACTTATTTTTTTGACCACTACAGCACTGCTCATACCTGATAGGTTGTCACCATTTATATCCTTTCTGAACCACATTCAATACAACCTCATTGCGACCGTTTCACATCATGTTGTTACCTACTCTTTACAGTTGTACTGCCACACTGCCCTCATTTCAAATCACGCTATACCACCTTTAAAACGCCGTTGTGTGACACTATTTTCCCCAAAACACTGCCATGCTTTGGTCATCAGAACTGCCCTGATTCAGACCTGCTGAAACCACTGCTTGATTAAAAAAACACACATTGTAATGGGGTGTGGTTTAATGTGTCCATATATAGCATACGTACAGTAAATGCTGAATGAGCTCAAAAGCTTTCTATAGTTCAGATATTAAGAGATCACCTGGTCTGCCTCTTTATTACATAGATATGCTCACGTTCTCTGACTTTAAAAGGCAAAAATGAAGACAAAAACAAAAAATAACATAACACACCATATGTTGGGGACAATAAAAGTCGACCTCAAATTCTCCAGATCTGTCACACATCACAATGGCATGAGTCAACAGGGAGAAGGCAATTGGTATAGTGCAATCTGGTAATATCGGTTTGCCAAAGTTCTGCAGCTGTTCCTGTTCATTTTTCAACACTTAGCTGCCATTAAAGTCAGTCTGAGCATTTGTGGCACCACAGCAGGATACCCGCTCATGTTCCTGTTCCAAGGAACATTTCTCAAACCTCAATTATTAATCATTTCACTCAATGAAAAGGGTAGACTCTGTATGGCACAATGATGTGATTACATATAATAATCCCTTCAAACCACACCTTAGTTGATGTCAGCACAAAGATCCCACGTGTCCTGCAGAAATCATGCAGTGCACATGCTTCATGCCACATGTATCAACACCCAGCCACTCACCCATAATCATTTCATTCACAGAAGCAAGTAGTTTGACTATTAAATCACTGGGAGGCTGAGATTGTCTCAGCTGACACTGACTAAAGCCAAGGTACACCCTGATCAACATCTAATTTGCATGTCTTTGTACAGTGGGAGAAAACTAGAGTAAACAGAGGAAACCCACATAAGCACCAGGGCAACATGCAAACTCCACGCAGAAACACCTGAGCCCGGGACTCGAACCCAAGATCTCCTTGCTGTAAGGCAGATGTGCAATATCTGTATGTGCAGATCTTTTAATTTCTTGACCAATTACCTAACTATAACTAACTAACTTGGCATCCGTCTGTCTCAAGAGACAATGGAGTCTGCACCTAGGCAGGTCTATCAATTAGCTGAGAGGCTGCAGCGCCGGCTGTGGCTGAATAAGCCAATGCGGGAGATGCAGCTCCTACCACACTTGCTGCAAGTGTATTCTGCAGTAGGGATCGTGGGGCAGGCTGTGGCAGACAGAATTCTCTGCTGTTTGCGGTTCTTCTTCTCCTCATGCTGGATCTCTCTCTTCTCCTCGGCCTGCTGCACACCGGATTTTACCTTTCCACGCCAGCTAGAGCGGTCGGAGCTCGCTGCCTCGAGATCTACTGGGTTGATGCTGCATGACTTCAGGTCCCTCTTGCAGACATCCTTGTAGCGCAGGGCGGGTCGTCCTGTTGGTCGTGTTCCTGAGGCGAGCTCGCCATAGAGGATGTCCTTTGGAATGCGAAATTCATCCATCCTGCATATGTGTCCGAGCCAGCGCAGGCGCTTCTGGGAGAGGATGGCGAACATGCTTGACATGCCTGCCTGGGCCAAGACGCGAGTTGGAGACACGATCCTGCCAGGTAATGCCGAGGAGTCGTCTGAGGTTGCGCAGGTGAAAGGCGTTTAGTCTTCGCTCCTGGTGCATGTATAGGGTCCAGGCCTCACTGCCGTATAGAAGCGTGCTCAACACGCATGCTTGGTACACCTTCATCTTCGTGTTTAGGGTCAGCCTGGGGTTGTTCCACACGCTTCGCTAGGCGGGCCATGGATGTTGCTGCTTTGCCTATCCTTACGTTTAGCTCAGCATCCAGGGATAGGTTACTGGAGATGGTGGAGCCAAGGTAGGTGAACTTGTCCACCACTTCCAGGGTGTAATCACCGATGTTGATTGTGGGAGTTGTGCTGACATCCTGACCCATGATGTTGGTTTTCTTGAGGCTGATAGTGAGTCCAAACTCTGTGCATGCCTCCGCTGAAGTGATTGATGAGTCGCTGAAGGGCGGCTTCAGAGTGAGCAGTGAGGGCAGCGTCGTCAGCAAAGAGCATATCCCGGATGAGGACCTTGCGCACCTTGGTCTTTGCCCTGAGGCGGGCGAGATTAAAGAGGTTCCCATCACTCCGTGTGTGGAGGAAGATGCCATCTTCGGACTCTCTGAATGCGTAGCGCAGGAGCAAAGAGAAAAATATGCCAAAAAGTGTCGGGGCCAGGACACACCCTTGTTTCACGCCGCTCTTGATTGGAAAGGGGTCTGATGATGTTCCGTTATACTGAACTGTGCCAGACGTGTTGTCGTGGAATGACTCGACTATCTTCAGGAGCTTGGTGGGACATCCAATCTTATGGAGGAGGGTGAAGAGGCCAGACCGACTGACCAAGTCGAATGCCTTGGTCAGATCGATGAAGGCGAGGAACAAAGGACGTCGCTGCTCACGGCACTTTTCCTGCAGCTGCCGAAGGGAGAACACCATGTCAATGGTTGATCGCTTTGCCCGGAACCCGCACTGCGACTCGGGATACACACGGTCTGCAAGTACTTGCAGGCGGTTGAGGACTACCCTTGCAAAGGCTTTCCCTACAATGCTGAGGAGAGAGATCCCACGATAGTTGTTGCAATCGCTGCGGTCGCCCTTGTTCTTGTAGAGCGTGATGATCTTCGCATCTCGCATGTCTTGGGGTATCGTTCCTTCTTCCCAGCACTGAAGCAAAAGCTCATGGAGATGCCCAAGGAGGGAGCTCTCTTTTGCAGCCTTCATCACCTCTGGAGGGATTCCGTCGCTGCCTGGTGCTTTCCCGCTAGACAGCGAGTTAATGGCCTTGCTGAGTTCTTCGATGGTAGGTGGCGAGTCGAGTTCTTCCATGGTGGGCAGTGGGATGGTGTTCTCCATGGCTGTGTCAGTGACAACATTCTCTCTGGAGTATAGTGCTGAATAGTGCTCGGCCCATCTCTCCATCTGCTCCCCACGGTCCTTGATGATGTCGCCGGAGGTGGATTTGAGGGGTGCGATCTTGGTGGCACTTGGTCCGAAAGCTTTTTTCATCCCCTCATACATGGCACGGGTGTTTCCACAGTCCGCAGAGGTCTGAATATCGCTGCAAAGCTTCAGCCAGTAGTCGTTGGCGCACCTGCGGGCGACCCTCTTGGCATTGTTGCGGGCTTCTCTGTAGGTGGCCAGTGATTTCTCGCATGGCTTCCTCTTGTACTCAAGGAGCGCAGCACCCTTGGCGGCTATGGCAGGCTCCATATCTTCAATCCCAGCCTCGAACCAGTCCTCGTTTTCCCTGACTCTCTTCCCGAAGGTGTCTGAGGCGGCCTGGTATACGGCATCGCGGATGAAGTCCCAGCGTGCTGTGGCGTTGTCTGTGGGGCAGTCTTCCAGGGCGTTGTCGATGGCCTCAGCAAAGCATTTGCGCAGCTCGGGCTTTGAAGTTCTGGCAGTGTCGATGCGGGGCTGGCCCCTATGTTTGGAGCGGTGGATCTGTTTGGGTCGTGAGACGCACCATGCTTCCGACCAGGAATGGTCAGTGTCGCAGTCTGCACTATGGTAACTACGTGTGCAGAGCACGTGGTTCAGCATGGGTCTCCTGGTGATGACGAAGTCCAGCTGGTGCCAGTGCCTCGACCTGGGATGTCTCCATGAAACTCTGTGGTGGGGCTTGGTGGCATAGAAGGTGTTGGTAATGGCGAGGTCATGGAAGGAGCAGAGCTCAAGTAGCCGTTGTCCATTCTCGTTGAGCTTGCCAATGCCAAAGTGTCCAATGCAGCGTGGCCAGGCGGTGCAGTCTGCTCCCACCCGGGCATTGAAGTCTCCGAGCAGGAACAGGTTTTCCTTCACTGGTGTCTCTCTGATCCTTGCCTCAAGCTCCTCGTAGAATGCATCTTTTGCCTCAGTTGTGGAGCAGAGTGTTGGGGCGTGGCGCAGAAAATGTGTGTAGGTCCCGAGGAGGTGGTGAGTCGGAGTGAGAGGATGCGCTCGGTTCCCTGAGAAGGAGGTTCAATTGACGACAGCAGGGAGTTGCGAACTGCGAAACCAACCCCATAGAGTCGCCGCCGTCTGCCTCCAGACCTTGCCAGAAGAACGTGTAGTCCTTCTCCTTGAGACTGCCACTTGAAGCAAGGCGTGTCTCCTGTAGGGCGGCGATGTCGATGTTCCGCTTGGCCAGCTCACGGCTAATGATGGCGGTTTTCCTTGTGTCGTCGACTTGCTGGAGGTCGTCAGTGAGGCCGGGACACATCGTTCTGGCGTTCAGGTTGCCAGCCGCAGGGCTGGCGGTTGCTTTGTCTTTTTCTTTCTGTGTTTGCCTGGTGCTCAATTTTACAACAAGCCTGTCGATTTTGATCTAAGCTTCACACACCCGATGAAGCAAGCAAGTTGTGGCGGGGTAGTACCTTATTGCCCGGGGGCTGCCCGGGTTGAGGCGGGCGGTAACTTCCCAATGGAGTCGGAGGACTCCTCCCACCGTCGAGAGCAACCCCTAGCGCCCGGCTCTACACCAAACGAGCCTGGGCTTATCACTGGTGTCTGCTGCTCCCCGTGTTGATGTCTACGCTGAGACAGCGAAGCTGGAGTGACCTCTCCAGGTGCAGGCCTGGGCAAGTGATATGGAGATCCTGGAGTGCCCAGTGCCAGGATCCCCCTCTCGGCGTTGCTGGCAGAGTCCGGCGGAAAAGCAAGCCAGTACAGCCGGAGCCAGCGCGGCTGCAGGAGGTGTCAGAGGGCGTCGCAGAGCTCGGCCAACTGCCTTCGGGCCTCCTTACCGGATTTTCTATCTGGGTTTACTCCCATAGCCTTTGACCAGCCAAGGCCGACCTGCAAGGCAGCAGGAAACTCATGGAGGGCGGGGTCGTTCATTTTCCCGTGCAGATGCGAAGCATCTGCCCACTGCCCACGACCACCAATTACCTAAACTTACCTTAACTACCTTCATTGTGTGAACGAATCAGGTAAGTCACAGAAGAAGCTATTTTTGTTTTGTTACTCTTATTATTTTGTTTGCTGGTGGCAGTATTTTATATTTAGGAAGACGGGTAAGGTTTGGATAATTATCCTCTCTGCTGATCTAGTTGTGTGTCGCCTTGAGCTAAACCAGATTCTACAGACGGAGGTGTGATGTAGTCCTGATGGGCTGATCGTCTGGAAGACCGAGATGTGAGAGTGCCAGGGTTTTTCTACACACACACACACACACACACACACACACACACACACACACACACACACACACACACACACACACACACACACACTCAAACAAACACACAAAGGGAGAGAGACAGAGAGACAGAGATCACCTCTGCCTCTGGGCTACAAATATTTCCTGAAATGAAGTAGTGAGAGCGGTAGACAGGACAGCCAGAGAACAAAGTTTTCCTTTTAGTTCCCATCACCTCTACACCTCAGTGGAGAAAATCCACACTCAAGAGATGTTTTGCTGCAAGTAACAGCCAACAGAAGAGAAGTGAGCAAAGACAGAAGGGGGAGAGGGCCTGAGAATCTAGAGATATAGATGATGAGATCCAGGTGAAGTGATTACGACAGGAGAGAAGGTGGAGAGAATATTGCCTTGAGAAGAAGCGGAGATGAAAGACGGTTGAGGAGCAAAAGGACCTTGTCAGGTGGAGGAAGTGTTGGGCTGTGGGGAATAACTAAATGTGTGTGTGTGTGTGTGTGTGTGTGTGTGTGTGTGTGTGTGTGTGTGTGTGTGTGTGTGTGTGTGTGTGTGAGAGAGAGAGAGAGAGAGAGAGAAGGAAAAGCAGAGTGTTTCAGTCGGAGCATCTCCACCTGGCTGGACTCGATGAACATGGCCTCAGGGAAAATCTGCACTCTGCCAGAAATAACGAGCTCAACATCGGCGCCTGGGCTGCTTTGAGTGTGTGTGTGTGTGTGTGTGTGTGTGTGTGTGTGTGTGTGTGTGTGTGTGTATGTGTGTTTGTGTGTGTGTGTGTGTGTGTATGTGTGTTTGTGTGTGTGTGTGTGTGTGTGTGTGTGTGTGTGTGTGTGTGTGTGCACAAGACATTGGCACCAAGTAAACAAATCAGTTTCCTTCCGAGCATTGAAAGTTCATAGAGCTGCCTGTAATCTACCTGATACTTCAGGATCTCTTCCAGCAGCATTTATAGCAGAAGTAGAACATTAGCATGAGACAAATAATAGAAATTCTTGTGCATTGTAATATTTTCCCGGATTTTACTCGCAGCTAATATTCATTTCCGAGCTGTGACCCACGTTTTTTAGTATTTCATCACACAGAGCAGCATAGCAAGAAGGTTCTTGATACGCACTCCATGCCTGATGATGATTTATTCATATGGAGTCTGCATGGTGTTAGCATGCCAGCATGGGATTCCTCTGTCTTCTTCAGTTTCTTCCCACAGTTCAAAGACATGCACATTAGAGGACTATAGCGGATTTCAACCTAGATCCACTTGAAGAACCCAACATGATTATGCACAGATATGCACAAAATTTCTGGTGAATTGATTTCCAAAGGCTGGACAGTACGAACTGACAACAAATGAAATGAAATTGAAACAAAATCAAATCTGTTGGACAACTTATCATTAATAAACCAGAGCAAATTCTGAATAAATAATAAATGTTTTAATGGATGGATAATGAGGCCTGCAGATACTTTCAATAAAATCTGTGAATATAAACAAGTCACGTGATTAGTATGGAGCTGTAAAACATTTGCACATTGACTGAAGAAGAACTTGCACTGTTAATGCTCTGAAGATGCCTTCACAAGGGGGCAAGAAACAGACATATTCCATACAAACATGCAAGGCTTCACCTCCATCACATCCACTTTCACTTGAAAAAGCAGCTGCAGCCAAGAAACTTTAAGATCCAGGTCTTCCAGTCTCCCAGTCCCATCTTTTCACACAAACATATCTTCTAGCCAGGCAGTGGTAGCCCTTTGGGAAGGTGTTGGATTACTGATCATAAGGTTGGGGGTTGAAGCCCCACTCTCAACTGGTTGTCACTGTCCCCCATGTAGCTAACTGGGTTAGTAAAGGCCGGCCATGTCCCTCACTATCTGTGGTGAGACGCATGTAAAAGAACCATTGCTGACTTTCGACAAGAGTCGCTGCATAGCCGTCAGCGTATTTCTGCCCTATGATGGCCTGGCGAGCTGTCCAGGGTGTACTCCTCCCTTTCCCAGAGTCAGCTGAGATGGGCACCAGCCACCCATGACCCTAATTAGGATTAAGCGGTTCAGAAAATGAATGAATGAATGGATGAAAGTCCATCTAGTCCATCCAACATCTCAACTGCTTCCACATCCTCAACTGTAACAGAAGAGAAGCCCAACAAGCCAAGAACCATGAAGCAAGAATTCAAGCTCAAGACTGTGATTAATCAACAAGAAGTTCTGAAGTGAGGTGGATGAGGCCGTAGTAATAAGTAGCTGCAATCTCACTTTGGACAAAAACGATGTTGGCATACGCTGGGCCAGTTTGTTATAGTGTGAAGGCCACTTAAGTAGCTTTTCCAAATTGCCACTAGATGTGAGTGTGAGTGGGAACTGCTGTATGTTTTGACCGCACAATGGGTTGGCAAGCTGTTCAGGATGCACGTCACCTTTGTACAGAGTCGGCTGAGGTAGGCTCCACCCTCTCCACGACCCTGTAAAAATAAAGAGACTCAGAAAGTGAATTAATTAATCTTATTGCAGAACAAAATAGAGTCAAGCATGTACCTAGCGAATGTTAGAATGTTACAAGAAAAGTTTATTGTGTGGGTAAAGTCAACCCTTTCTTCATGATAAAGTTTTTATAAAACAGGCTAAAAAGCCCTGAAACACTTTTTTCATTTCATTCTGGATAACCTGTTGTATCCGCTGCTTTTTTGTGTCCAATAAAAATGATTCTGTATAACCTATTGTTCAGTTTTTATTCACACTTTTTACAAATCTGAGAATGCTTCAAAGAAAAAGTATCTTGACAACAACTCAAGTGCCCCCCCCTCCCCCCCTCTCTACAAACACATCCAAACATCCATACATTCTTAACAAAGACAGATTGAGTGAGAAATAGTTTAGAAACAAGACACTTCAACGGCAACAATGAAAACAAGATTTCTGCCATCTGGTTGTATTGCTAGATGCTGCTCGTCATCAATCTTAGAATACTTTAGAACTCCAAAGTGAAATGAGTCTCATTTTGGATTATCAGATCATCTTATACATCCCTCGGAAGCACAGAAACATGGCCTGCTTCTTTACCCCTCTTTTTATTTCTTTCTTATTTTTATACATATAAAAGCCAATCCCCATCCAGGCGGCATGATGGTGAAGTGGTTAGCACGTCCGCCTCACAGCAAGAAGGTCCTAGGTTTGATTCCCAGCTGGTCGTTTCTATGTGGACTTTGCATGTTCTACCCATGTTTGTGTTGGTTTCCTCCGGGTACTTTGGTTTTCTCCCACAGTCCAAAAACATGCACAGTAGGTTAATTGGCTGTTCCAAATCACCCCTAGGTGTGAGTGGGAGTATGGCTGGTTGTATGAGTGTTGCCGTGCAATGGCCTGGCGAGCTGTCCAGGATGTACTCCCTCATGCCTGAAGTTGGCTGAGATGGGCCCCAGCCTCCCCGTAACCCTAATTAGGATTAAGCAGTTGAGAAAAAGAATGAACGAACAATTCCCATTCGTGTGGATACAGATTATTAACCTACACATTTCCCCAACATTTACCAATCAGGAAGGATGAACGCAAGCAAGTGTGTTATCTGTGTATGAATTGTCAGAAATTGGTTGACACACCTCGAGGAAAGTGTCATCCAGTCTTTTGTAATCCATGATTGGTTAATGATTGCATGCGAGCGATATCATCAAGATAATATACCATCCTTCCATCCGTGAGAGCTGTCATGCTTCCCTGGATTGCTCTGTGCAGCACCCATGAGTCAAACTCACAAACCTCCTGGTTTTCTGTTGCACCACTCATGAGCCTGGTCCACATTTCTATCCCTTTTTTTTTTTTTAGATTTAATGGCATGCTACTTGTGTTTAAGAGCGCTGTGTATGTGAGTGAATAATTGTAAGTGTTGGCGCTGTGATGGACTGATGGGCTGTTCAGGGTGTACCTCGTAATCACACATAGTCAGGTACCAAAGTAGCATTGAGCAGTGTGGTGAATGAATGAATATCAGATACTTCTACTCAGGCAAAATCTGGCAAATCTGGAGGATAAAACTCATTTGTTTTCTCTCATTTTATTAACTGTATACTAAATATTAATGACAAAGAAAAGTGATTGCATGCAGACAAAGAACTGTCTGCATTAGATTTTAGACTTTACCTCCACCCCACCTTCTTTCACTCAATCATTATTACCATTACATGCTTCAAACCTGTGAGTGAACACCGCCAACATAATACCCCTGCCTGTATAGTAATGTTTTGCACATTACCATAAATGATTTTTAATTATTATTTTTATAAATGGATAGTCATTATATGGTCAGCCAACACATGACTGATTAGGTCAAAGAATGTGGCATGTGGTGGATGGATACAGATCAATCTCTCAAAAATCAAATCAGCATGTGCAGTTAAAGGTCATAGGCCGGTTATAAACTGCACAGTAAAAATAAGTATAGGGATAACCTACCCCCTTTTGGGCTATCTCTGTGGTTTCATGCGTAGGTTTCTGCGTAGGTTATCCCTATGTCAAGGCAAAATTCATTTAAATACTGCAAACATCATACTCAAAAATTCACAGTGGGGCATGATGTCCTCAATCTCCACAATTTGAGAGAATCGTGATAAGCGATTGGGTGGGAGTCATGGGATTGCATCTTGGTGATCTTGAAAGAACTTGGTTGATTTGTGATAATCATGCAGATTGTGGCAATATTTTTTAACATCAAACATTTTGCCATGATGATAACCACGTATTACGATTTGACACCAATCGTGATAGAACGTGAGTAGCGTGCAGCACAGCCGAACAGATCTTAATGAACCTGAACAGAGCGTAACAGACCTTGCTGCGCTATCATCTGAGCTCTTGATGAACTTGGCAACAAAATTCCTTCAAGTTTTGGATGCAAGTTGCTTCTTTTAATCCTCGATCATGCTCCAAGCATGGTCTTAAATTGTGTAGATTCACACTTTGCAGAGATCACGGACATCACGTGAGTCATTTTTTTTCTTGTGAAAATATTAAAGAAACTTTCCTCTATGGATTTTTTCTTCTATAATTGACTCATAGACAATTCCCATCCATGAAGTATTTGTTTCCCTATCAAACAAACAGTGCCAGCCATGGTGGAAAATAAGGAAGCACATGCCCCGTCTGTCACACATGATGCTACCACCTGCATCTTTATGAACTGCTGCGCATATATATTCAGGAGCAGCCTAGCGCACTCGGATGAAAAGTACTGTCTGCTCCTTTGTATATCTGAGCTCACAGACACCCATGATTGGCTGGTGATCGCTGTGAGTGACAGAATGATGTGCATTTCTTTCTCCCGTGAGAGCTCAGCCAATTTTCTCCCATGGACTTCTGGCTGCAGATGGCTGTGTGCCTCGTGGATCATTAATCTCCAGGATCATACCTGCGCACCTTGT